>WQNJ02000050.1:3130000-3607478 GCA_016584745.2 Phylloscopus trochilus trochilus
TTTGGGGTAAAACTATTTCAAAACCAAAGCTGTGAAAGGAATGTTCTGCTGTGCTCTGCCTTCCCAGCAGTCAGCAGCCCACGACCCTGGAGTCAGACATCACATCCACAGCACTCCAGTAAAACTGGGCAGACACAGAGGAGTTCAAGTCTATTTTCTTTTCCATGATTTTTGTACTATGGGAAATGAGAATAGTTCAATATCAATTTCCAGAATTTTCATATTGCACTGTCAGAGGAAATAAGAGAAATTTCAAAACAGGCAGTTAAGGCCTACACAACATCAGCACCAGAACTTCCATGAGGAAGCAATGGATATTGCTTAGGCTCAGAACATTTGGAGCTCCTTGACAAGAGAACATGAAGTTCCTCTGTTGAAGTGACAATCCCTCAAATGCTTCCCAAGACAAGCTTCCCACTAAGATACAGAAGCAAAATATCAAATTTTCTTAATGCTGTAAATACCCACAAGAAAAAGCTAATGATAAGGTAATACAGTAAAAGAACGATAAAATAAAAAAAGAACAAAAAACAAAAGAATCACACAGAAAATTAAAAAAGTTTCATGTTTAACCAAGGACAAAGAGCACCTCTCATGTTCTGGATGATGATGATGATAATTGCATTATTTTTAAGTAGGTGGAATCCAGTCTGCCCAACACAGTGCACACCGTGTTACAGAACTGAAATGCCATTTTCCACAGACAAAAAAGCCTTTCTTTAAAAAGATATAGAGATCCCCCTGAGGGCCCTCAGGCTGCAAGAGATACAGGAAATGGGTCATTCAAGGATTAAGCTTATTTGGAAAAATGGTATTAGAAAAAAAATAGAAAACAATGTAACTATTTACTCTGGTCAGCCTGGATAGGCAATTCTGTCCTAACTTACAAAACAGGGACCTCAACATTATGTTTACACACGAAGTTTGGATGGTTGGTAATTTTATTTTCTTTAAAATGCTTGCCTAAAGTTGTTGACAAAGTACCACATACTAGAGAATGACTCCTTTCAGCAGAGTGACCTGAGAACCACACTCCTGCACAAAGCAGAAAAAAACAAGTCTGGAGCAAACCCTCCCTCCAAAACCCAGTGAAGGAACAAGATCTGTTGGCTCCTGCAGCACTCAGAGTGCTCTGTCAGATGACACCATCTGCAAACAAGTCAATCAACACACGCCAGTAATACCAGGATTTCAGAACCACTGCCAGCATCAGAGCACAGTTGTATCCCCTAAATGCAGTTGGGTGGGAGAAGCAGCAAAGACTGGTTATTAAATCCTTACAGACTGATAAAAATAAGAGAAGCTGTTTCCCAACCATCAAAACAAAAACACCTGAATCCAACCCCTCCCCTACAGACGTCCAATACCAAAGTTCACAGTTTTAGCTGACTTCTGTCTGGGATCACCTGAATGCTATCTTAGTTTTTGCAGTCAAGCAGAAACTTAGTGCCAGCCCTCTGAAGAAAGACCCCATTAGTACAAAAACAAGCAATAGGGAAAGAAGAAATTTTAAAAGTAAAGACTTTAAGAAATATTCAAGCAATTATGCCATGGGGTTTTGCAGAGTAAAGCCTAAATTTGCATAATACACAAACAATTGATAAAAACAGGTCTCACTTCAGCCACTCGTGTTTCTTACCTGCTCCAATTTGAAAATGTGCTGATTGAAATAATACTGAAGTTGCTCATTTGCATAATTTATACAGAACTGCTCAAAACTGTTGGTTTCAAAGTCTTCAAATCCAAAAATATCAAGTACACCAATGGACAGACACTAAAAGAAGATGTGGAAATCCAGTTACCAATCTGTCATACAGTGCCTTAATCCTCAACAGATAAACAGTCCAGAGAGCACTGCAGTCTGTGCTGAAAGATTTTAAATATTTAATAGTTCTGTCTACTGTGAAAACAGATGATTTAATATTACCAGGAAATTTACCATGGGCTTGAGAAGTATCAAAATTTATCCCAGATATTACAACACATCATCTCTAGCACTGACTGTTAGGTCCAAACACACAGCTGCCTGCAAAGACTTGGCTTTGTGAGAGACTTACTGTAACAGATTCCTCCATGTCCTTCTTGTTAAGGAGTGCATGATTGATCCTCAGAACAATCCAATCAAACAGAGCACTGTACAAGGACTTTGCCATGGAATCACGAGCTGTTATTGCCTGCAGATCAAATAATCTTCAGAACTTAGTTTAAAAAAACAATCATTTCTGTTTCAGACCAGTGTCACTCACAGGTTACAACCCCAGCAGAGATAAATAAAACCACAATATGACTTTAATTCAAACTTCTAACTTTCCAACCATCCCTCACAAAATGTGAAAGTGTACCGTAATAGGTTTTTTAATCCAAAAAAGCAAGTTTCAGTTATTTAAAATCACTCTACAAGTGCTCTTTTACTCACCTCATTGAGACTATATGGCAAAATAAGCTTATCATTAGCAGTCACAGTTTTTCTTTTTGTTAGCACTTCTACCAGGATTTCCCGTTTAACCTTCAAAACAAGAGAGAACAAGAGTTGCTGTCACCATCAAGCTCCTCAATGAGTTATTTGACTGCAGCAGTGGACATACAACTTCTTCAGAGAAGCTCTTTGACAACAGCCACATTTATCATCCATCAGTAGCTTTACAAGTCCTACAACTTGTTTAAATTATCCTGTTTACATTCATTGTGGTGCAAAGAACACACCTACACTGAATCTGTTCTTGCTCATCTCTGTGATTAGCAAGTCAACAAATTCTATCTCCATGCTATAGGTTATAGTCCATCTCTAACCCAAATAATCTCACTAATTTCATGTTTCCCCTCCCACAAGATAAATTTTGTGGCAGTATCACAAAGGAGATTTAGATACAGCAGTTGGGATATCTGAGTGAAATGCTGGGGTAGAACACGACAAACAGGTGTATCACACATTAATGTGAAGAGAAATACTCTACTTTCAACAGCTGGGAAAGAATGTCCAAGACTTCAGGAGGTCCCACGTCCAACCCTTCATCCCGACCTGTGGCTTTCTTCTTGTATGTGACATTGCCCAAATACAGAATAGCTGAAAGTACTGAAAAGATCCTAAGGAAGAAAAATTGAATTATGTCAGAATTTTTCTTAAGAGAGTTCATTATAACAGGTTAGCAGACCTAACTCTGACTCAAGAATTAGTCTGTGAGCTCTCAAACATTCAGCTCTCCTCGTTCCCTACAGAACTACATGTGATCCCAACTGCTCATTGCAACCCATGAACAATAACTGCCAGTAACAAAAGCTCACAGAATTCACTTACTGTTTCTTTGTTGCTGAAAGGAAGCCAACCATCTCCATGGCTTGTTTTAATCTCTCAAATTCATGTCGGAGATCTTCCCCATCTTCAATTTTCAAGTTATGCTGCAAAGAGAAATCCAAAAAAAGGCAAAGAGCAAAACCCAAACATCACAAAAAGTCCAGCAGAATTTATTCTCCCTCCTCTCATCTTGACACAACACACAGACAACCCTTACCAATGCATTGGTAAATCACAGATTACCTGGTTGAGGTAGAAATAATCTTCAGGTTGCTTGAGGTGAAATTCTTTACGCTCGTCCTCATTGACTCCAAGTAGCAAATAATAAAAGACATGGTAGTTCCTGTAAAGTAAATACATTTCTCTCATGAAAATACAGTGGTTTTTCTTTTATTCTATACAACTCAGGTGCTTTTAAACTGCTGCATTCATTTTAAGTCTCTTGGAAAACTATATTTCTCTCTTACCTTTCATCTTTTTCTTGAGAAACCAGACGAGATTTTTCAAGCAAGTATTTTTCAACCACAGCCCTAAGGAGCCATAAAAAATGAAATAAGCGTGAGGGCAAAAAGAAAAGACCTCAGAAAACATCAGACAGCAACTGCCAAGGGTGTTCAAATAATGAGATCTGCACTGAGATGTGCAAGAGAAGAGCTTAGACACTACCTTAAATCTAACCCAAGAATTTCAGTAGGCCCTATATTGAGCCTGGAACAAAGAAATACCCAAGGAACCTCCCTGCAGTGCTTGGCTTTAGTGCAGGTAACTTAAAACAGGCAGACCAAGCAAGGAAGGTGCTGATGAAAATTGCCACCAGGAACAAGAATCACAGAGTGGTAACAATGTGTTATCCTGGAAGATTAACACTTGTCTGACAAGGCAGGCCAAGGCAAGACCCCAGAAATATCCCAGATATCTGTCTGATCCTCATCCCAACAAATCTGCTGGATTTTTATGTCAGTGAAGACGTCAACCCAGAATGGAAGCCAGCCAAGCTAGCCAGCAGACCCCCTACAGGGTGACAAAGTAACCTAAACAATAATTCCAAGGCCTTGACAAGGGGTACAGTGATTGAGGACAAAGTTTGAGCAACTTTTTCTCAGGCTGAAGACAAAACAAGTGTATTCAAATTGTACCAATCTCCTGAGCTAGTGTGACTGGGTCTGAAAATATGTTAAATTCATTTGGAATAACTCTCAAGGCACATGTGGCACAGAGTTCCCAGTCATTCACTTTATTGCAAATGAGAAGAAATCCAAAGAAAAGAAACACTGGAGCATAAAGGTCAAGGATTGCTCATGACACTCCACAGTGCCCCAGAACCAGCAAATGTAGGCATTAAATATCTCATGGTTTAAGACCTTCAGATATAAGCACACACATTTGATAAGTAATTTTATAGATTTCTTTATCTCTCTGATGTTTAAACTGTTTCTTTGAAATGGCTTCCTCAAATCTATTTCACTTCTCTCCACTCCTCTTAAAAATTCAGATCTTCTGTTTCTAAATGCAAAATGGAGGGGGCAGGGGGTGTTATGCAAAAGCCTTCCTTTAGCATGAAGGTAAAGATACAGCAGCAGATTGTTAACCTGAGCCAGCTACACAGCAAAGTCAGAACATTGTGCATCACCTGACAATTCCACAAAGCTCAGCTTCCAGAATTTTGAACTCCACAACACCAAGCTATTCTCATATGAGCAGAGCTCCAACAAGGCAGCATTTTATGTACAACAGAGTCTTTCCAGTTCCTAAAAGTACAGGGATCACCCCCAGAATCAGCTCACCCTGTACTTACCCTCGGACAATACCATTCTCTAAATAGTTGACTTGAATGAACTTCCCAAAACGACTGGAGTTATTGTTATGAGCTGTTTTTGCATTTCCAAATGCCTGCAAAAAAGCAAAATGAGTTAATTTTCTATCAAATTAAATACGTCAATGCACAGCTTCCCAAGCTCTTCTGTTCATTGTTCAGATTCCCATTGGCTTCCAGAATACATCAGAATACTGAGGGAATTGCAGCTCACAAACACCAAAAAGGCAGCCTAGGAAACCCTCATGTTCCTCACAGAACTCTATGTGTTTATTATTTCACCCATACAGTAAATATATGTGGGACTGAGGGAAGGGAATAACACTTTTAGGTATTTTTAGATTACAGGACAGGTAACCACAGGTAGAGAATGCAAATCAGCCTTGTTCAATAACAATTAGGACCTCAGAGAAGACATGCAGCAGGGTGAAGACAGCACAACCACCACGAAATAATCTCTTCATTCAAAAGTCACAAACCATATCCTATTCCCCCATGTATTGCTACCACTGAAAAAAAAATTCACATTAAATACAGCTTTTCTTCAAGAGAGACAGAACATTAATATCTTATTTATAAAGTTAGCCCAGGAATTTTCAAAGTTGTGTATTCAAAAAAAAAAAAAGGAAAAGGACAAACAGAAATATTTTGGTTTACAGAACAACTCATTGGGCAGCTACTCTGCTACACAACACTGAAAAATGGAGTTTTATGATGAGGTGTTAGGAAAGAAAAAATACACATGGCACAAACTCTAACTGTGCATCTCTAATTCTTCCATCAGATCATGAGTCGTCTGACAGCTGCTAATACACACATAACACAAAATCCTCTGCATGAGCCATGCTTCAGAACTACAAAGGAAACTTGTTACATGTGAAAGTCCAGTACTATTAGTTATTGGGAATGTCTTTATCAGCTCTTAACTATGTGTTCCAAGGGCAAGGGGAACTTATCACTGTTCTACCACACAGCATCTAAAGACAGAAACCTCAGCAAAATGCAATTATTTGCAAAAAACCACCCTGCTCGGGGTAGACTGTCCCAGCATCTCCTGCCACAGATATTTCCTCTTAAAGCTCCAAGCAATGAAATCCTCCATTAGGAAACCCTCCTCCCTAATACAGAACCCTTGTGAAATGATCTGTGGAACGATGGCATGGAGCTGTGTGATCTTACACACACACAGAAACACTCACTGCCACATCCGGAGCACAACGGATGTGTGACTGCCCCGTGTGCACCCTGGGTGCAGAGCTGTGTGTACACCCAGCCATGCTGGACACATCCAGTTAGGGGGCATTTCCATGGAAAACACTGTCATTATCATTATCTGGATGCTGAAACTCTTTCCTTCTCTTCTGGTTTGGGTTTTTGTTTTTGTTTGTTTGTTTTTTTTAAGTACCTTAAGGGTTTCAGCAGTGCTGCAGTGGAACTCTTGGAGGCCACTAATTCTAGACCAGGTTCTCCAAGCTCTCCCACAAGCAGATTTCCACCATTATCTGCATCCAGAGGATCTGAAAAACTTCTTATAAACTGGGAGAATGTCCATAATTCTTCAGGCAACTGTTATTCCTGACCTAAAGGAATAAGCTCAAGGAGCTTTTCCTGTGCAGAGTAACTGTATTGCAACTCCAGAAAAATCAACAGGCTCCAGCAGGGAGAGGATTTGTATCCAGAAGTGCTCACAGATGGCTGAAGAGAGATTTGTATCCAGAAGTGCTCACAGATGGCTGAGGCTGAGCTCCAGCTTTGGATTTTCCAAGACCACACCACAAGTTACAGTGCCAACAGCATCCCCACTCAGATTTTTCAAAGCAAGCATTGCCCAGCCACCAATATTTTGCAGCATTCACCCACCAACGTATCACCCACACTTCCCTTTTTCAGAGCCCATTTTGCCTGCATATGCGAATTATTAATGCATAAAATCCAGGTCAGCTCCTTGCAGTTGCCAAACCAGCAGTGAAAGTCCTGTGACATCAGCACAGTGAATTGTCAGTAAATCAAACCCCTCTTCCTCTCCAGGACAGTGGCTCAGCTCCTGCTCTCTGCAAAACACCATCCAACTTCCCATTCTGGGCTTTGGGAAATCTGCTGCAGTAAACTTTGCCAGACTGCAGAGTAATGGATTTGCAAAATGATCCCAGAAAATATTTTTATAAAGTTTTCCAACTTAAGCCATCAGTGAACTATCAGCTCAGCAGTTATGTCCAAGAAGCCAAACCACAGTACAGCTACACTTGCAACATTATTTTTTATCAATATTTTTGGCATTATAGAGTTAAGAAATCCCATAACTCAGGCTTCCTGAAAAACTTTTCTTAGTGATTACTCATGTAAGCAATGAATACAGTTTAAAACTAAAGGCTCTTATGATCTCATGTGTCTGGTATTTAGTCAAAGCATACAGCAAATTCTTAAAAGCTGATCTAATATTAACAGTTTTTAGGAAAGTTTTCATGTACCAGTTTCCTCAGAAGAACCTTTAATATCTACAACTTTTTAAAGAACGTTCTAAGTCAGGTAACATTTTGAGTGGGTATTTTTCTTTTTCTGGTAACATTTAACTTTAACGACTGTTACCACGTTCTTCAAAATACTTTGAAGAGTGCAAAATAAATTTGGAAGATCAGAGGGAACAAGAAAACTTCAGCTAAAGATAATTAATCCTTTATATAAGCTAACCCATCCACTGTTTCACTTGTGAGCCCATGAGAAGACAAATAAAACCAAAAAACTCAAACTAAATCACTCCAATGCACAACACCAGCTGTATAAAACAGGGTGAGTCAAAAATAGCAGAGCAATGGCAGCAGGACCCAGAGCTGGGATAGCCTATTCTGGGAAGCAGGAAGTCATTTCAACCCATCCTCTTACCTTGGAATGCAAGAGGCAGAAACTGGAGCCTGACACTTAAAACTCTTACAACAGGGATAGATATAAAAGTACGCAGAAAATCACCAAATTATCCTTTTATTTGTTACAAAAAAAATAACCCCCACACAAATGCTCCCAGCATGTACCTCGGGAACATAACAAAAAAATCTCATTTAATTGTTTCATAAGAATTGCCAAAATCTGAAAAAGCTCTTGGGAGTTTCGTGTAAACCACTCAGCTCCATGGCAGAACCACCACTGCAGACAGATCCAGCTTCTAATGTGCCAAAGGTCTGGGGATACTCAAATTCCACACCCTGGCAGAGGAAATGACTCCTTCAGAGCTGAACTTGGTTTAACAGTGGTCCTTACAACCATGCTGTATCCACTCATCAACAGGAAATTGCAGTGTTCAGGGTAATTCAGCAAATCCTCCTGCTGGGGGATGTCCTGGGAACTCCAAGCAATCCCTGTGGCAGGACTGCATGAAGAACAAGGTGGGTTTTCCCCAAGAGTTGTGTGCAGCAGGGAAAAGCAGGCAACATCACATTTCTACCAGAAAAACCAGTGCCATGCAAGCAAATGGAAAAAGGAAGTTGCATTCCTGCTTTGATTACAATTCTTCAGGCAAACCCATGCAGATAATGGCCTCAAAACAAGCACCTTCCCTGGATCAGAACAGGCTACACCCACGAGGTGAGGCTTTGATGGCAAATAGAAATGAAAACCAGGGGTGAAGCTCCACTGAGCTTTAGCCCATCTCGTCCCAAAGCCACGAGCACAGCAGGCCTGTCATGAGGGAACCAGAGCTGGCAGCAAATTCCTCTGCTCTTCTCCACAGAATTGTAAAGCATAAAACTTGCTATGATTAAATTTTAAAAGTTTTTAAATATGGTGAGTTCTAGAAAATCTGATTCCCCCCCATCTGATAGTACTGTCAATAATAATTCTTCTTTAGAAGACCAATTAATAAAAGCTTCCTTTTGGAATTTCCACTTAATTCGGCCTTAATTCTTTCCAAAGACTGGTTCAGCATCATTGAGAAATCAAGAACACAACCAAATGGGAATAAGCAATGAGTTTCAAAATAATACATGAAGAATTATGACACCCCAAATATTTTCATCTGTCCCAACTCTCCTCAGCTCTCATTTCAGAAGGACATGAACCTTCAGCACACTCAAAAAGTAACTGAAATTCTGTAATAAAGAGGGGACACTGAGGGTTACAATTTAACAACAGACAGAAAGCCAAGGGGAACTCTGCTGCCAGAAAACAAAGTTCCCATTCCCTCTCTTCTCTCACCACATGCTCCCATCTCCTAACTCAATTTTCTGCCACTTTACTAAATTAACTGGATTGAAGAATAAGTTAACTTCAAGTTTCCAAAATAAATTCAGTCTTACACAGCACGCTGTGCATTTTATAGCTGAAACATGCAGTTAAGCTGTTTTTCCCTGATGAAGGGAAAATATTAATTTATCGGAAACTTCTTCAGTGTGTATGGAAAGGTTTAATTGTCTTGTTTGAGACTATAAAATAAATAAAGGTTTGATTCATTATTCCCAATTTGACACAAATAATAGTTCCCCAAGGTTTGATTCGCTATTCCAAACTTGACCCAAATAGTTCCCAAATGTAAATTCCTTCTTAGGATTTTTAGGATTTCAATTGTAAATAACTTGAACTAAGCCAATACAATAAGGCAAAGCTTCAAGTCAGGGAACTATACTTTAATTACTAAATTTAGAAAAGGTTGAAAAAGTC
The DNA here is from genome assembly GCA_016584745.2 of Phylloscopus trochilus trochilus. NCBI lineage: Eukaryota > Metazoa > Chordata > Aves > Passeriformes > Phylloscopidae > Phylloscopus > Phylloscopus trochilus. The sequence continues at coordinate 3,139,753 of WQNJ02000050.1, forward strand.
AGGAGTTGCTTAAAACAGAGCTTATATTTATCTTCCCACCAGTTTTAAAGAAACTGCTCTTCACTAGAGATGATCTCCCTTAGCCTGGAGATACAACTAAAACAAAAAAAGAAAACAACAAACCATAATCTGAGAGCAACTCCTATATAGGAAAGGCACCTGAATGCCCATGAACTGTTAAAGACCAGCACAAAGCTCAGCTTTAGGCACCACTGTCCATGGAAGCAGCCTCCCTTCCTGATTCTTCTTCTCCAAAAGGTTGCAAGTAGTGCCAAACGTAATCAGAATTATTGCAACTTATCTCTGCTTATGAGCTCCCCTACAAGGAACCTCTTGAACAGCTCAGACAGATGCTGGGATGGAGCAGGAAGCATCTGAGGCTCAGAGCTGCCCCATGACCACTCTCCTCTCACAGCCCATGTGACAGCAGTTGTGCTGATACCAGGGTTAATTTTTAACTGCACTGTCTCAGCATCAGGGCTTTCATCTCAGATGTTTGACAAGGCAACATCAAGCAACATTTAACATCAAATCTTTCATGGTCCAGCTGTAACTCCACTCATCAGTCTAGAAATTGTAATCAAGGAGCAAAAATATTAACAATAGTTTATCTGTAAACTGTTCACAGATTTGAACTCAGATTAATCAGCCAACTCAGAAACAGGATTTAGTAAGAAATGTTTCTGATTCCCTTAGCGTGAAAAGATAAAACCATAAATCCACCTCCACAACACCTTAATTGTGCTCACCCCTCTGTGCTAGAAAACAGCTCCTTTAACCCCTTGAACTTTTTATAGAAGGTCAGCCTACAAACAGCCCTGTTTTACTTAAGTGGCAGAAAAATAAGAGATCACTCAAATGAGGAAGTTCTGACCCAGAATGCAGTCTGTTTCTACATCATGGAAGTTTTTAGTCAAGAATACATTTTCAACTTTGATGAAGATTCAGAATAAAACTTCAAAGTTAAAAAGAACGTTCTCAAATAGTCTGGGCACAGTGCAAAACCGTTTGTGCAAAAAATCCCCAGAAACATCCATTTAAGAAAAATTCCCTTGTAGCACTTTAGTTCCCTTCAGTAAAAACCCCAAGTGAGTCACCATGGATGGATTTAGAAGTGACCAGCTCTAAGGGGAGCCTGCAGCCAGTTTAACTTCCACAAAGCAATGTAAGCTTTCTGTGCATCCCTCCCCAGGACTTTTCTTTTAATTATACTTAGTGACTGAAACTGGGAAACATGGAAGCTTCACTGTCAGCTGAATCAACCCTGATGCATCAAAGCAGGATTTCACCTCTTATGTTCTAAGCCTACCTTTTCAATGCACACTGAATTCACATGAACATCTATTCAATTCTGAAATACTATTTTGTGTGTGTCATAAAAAGTATTACTAAATGCTCATGGAAGTCTAAAGAAATTGTAGTACTTAAGACAACCAGTCTTAGCACAGAAAAACACAAAAATCTCCTTATGAACATGCCCAGATTTGCACAACAGCCTGTAACTCCAACAAATCCTGTTCTGAGCCCAGGAATACATGCATTTGTCACTCAGCAGACAAACAGGCACACAGCACGTTAAATCTCTGCCTGGTTTGACACAGCTGTACCAGGTCTGTAGAGGAGGATCTGAAACACTTAAATTTATCAAAGGCAGAGAGATCAGCTGATCAAACAGGGCTTTCCACTGTGACCCCTTCCTGTTTTCTGTTTAGAACTGTAGACTTGAACTCCAGCAACCAACAAGCCTCAATTTTACTTCTTCTTTCAAGCAGCTGAAAGCAACACAAAAAAAGAACTTGTATATATTCCTCATTCTTTTCAGAAGAGCTTGAAGAAAAAGCTTCAACTTTTTTATGAAGGTGTTACTACATTTGAAACTAAACCTAAAAATTACAATGGTGGTGTTCAAGCTCCTTGCTGTTGAAGATTTTGTTATGGGTGAGCATTACATCCATCCACACTTCCAGAGTTTTTCCTTTAAGAGAGTAACAGGGCCTAACAGATCAGTTTAAGTTTATCCTGACATTACCTAATACAGGGCCAGCTGTACCCCTTCCCTCTCACATGTTTAGTTTTGCTTTCTGTTGGAAATGCTGTAATAATTAAAAGCCAAAACAGACTCCCACTTTCTCCCCAACTAAAAATGTTGCTCTCTTTCACAAACAGCTCACAAAAAGTGAGTCCAGTAAAATGCTCACACACAAAGGCAGGATCACACCAAGCAGTTGATGTTTCAGTGGAACAATATTTATGAAAAATTTGCTTATGATTTGACTCAAATGCCACCAAAGCTTTCAGACGGAAAACAGAGGTAAACTCTGCCCCAGATTATTGGTGTTTAGTGGTGCAAAGTTAAGTCATATACAAATTACAAGCAAGAGGAAGTCAAGTGAACATAATAAGGAAAAGCAATTAGAAGCAGTCGGGTAACGCTGCCAAGCACCACTGCAGCACTGTGACATTTAAACCTACACCAAGTGACAAGCCCAAACCAGTGACATTTTAAGCCTAAACCAAGGAGGTGACTCAAAAGTAGCATTCAACAGCAGTCATTTGAAGTTTTCAAAAAACAATTTGCACAGAAGGCAACTTGAGCATGAATTTACCTCCAGAACTGGTCCAGCTCCCAGAATGGTTCTCTCCACACCACTGGCGTACCCTTTCTGGCTCAGTGCTGTGAGGCAGTGAATTAAGAAGTTTGTGCTTTGGGTTTTCCCAGACCCACTTTCACCTGATATAACAATGCACTGATTAACATGTTTTTTCAGCATTGTGTGATAGGCCACATCAGCAATGGCAAAAATATGAGGCTCCAACTTTCCAAGCTGATGGTTCTCATACATCTTGACGTACTTGGGGTTATAAATGGGCAGGAACTTGAAGGGGTTAATTGCAATCAGGATGCTTCCTGCGTAGGTGTAGATTCTGTGCTTTAGGAAGCGGCACTTGAGATTCTCCAGGAGCGTTGTCTCCGTCAGGTTGGGCAGATTGCAAAGGTCGTCGAAGTCCTCGTGGTGCCAGGGCAGAAAACCCCTCTCCACCAAGCGCCGAGCATCCGTCTCCTTGGAGAGCAGCTGCATCTGCACGTACTTGATGGTGCCATCAGTGTTCCTCTCCTGCAGGAGGAAGTAGTACCCATCCTTCTGTGGGTGCTCGTCCTGAGCGCGCCGAGGCCAAAGCAAAACCCTGTGCACGGGAGAATCGTTTATGTCAAGCACCCATTCTTCTCCACCTGATTCTTTCACCTCCACGAGCACATAATGTTTGGAGACATCTAAGTTTAAGATATTAATCACATCCTTGATGACATCTGATGACGTACTGTCCTTGGTTGCTGTCACTTTGCAGCAGGGAGCACTTTCTGTTGAGAGCTGGGGGTAAATATGAAGATTATAGGCTGCCTTTGCCTGGCAAACTGCACTGTCAGCATCTTTTAAACTCATTCTGTCCCCAGATGGGCTTCAGTCTTCCACCCCTGCTTAATATGCAGTGCCCATTGTCTGAAAAAAAGAGAAAAATTAAAAAATCAGGGGTTAAAAAGTGTGTACAACAGGTACTAGGGAAAGGTGTTACTTTCTGCAGGACGAGAATACAGTTATTACATAGTGCATTTGTTTTTTAATAATTTACTATCAGGAATATTATTTCTAACAGCCTGTTTGGGATATCCTATGAGTGAAGAGCTGCCACAGCACCCAGCCTTCTTTCACTTTTCCTTCTGTTCCCATGCCACCCCCTCCTCCCTGTCATGGCACACAAGAATTCATACAGCCAAAGCAAAACAAACCAGGATCAATGTCCAAACTAAAACTTCCTTGTTTTCCCAGGTTAGTTTCAGCCCAGATGCTTTCCTTGACCTGGTCCACATAAACATTTATCCACCCTCCCACAGAAACTCTTCCTTAAAGCTGCACCAGCAGCTTGAGGCAGAAACAGGGTTTGGTCACAACTTCATTCAGCAGTGACAGTTTAGAGCAGCTGTGAGCTATGGTAGGGGGATCAGTGCACACAGACACAAGGAGGAAAATGGTTCTGACACCAAGACCCACTTTTTCCCCCCCTTATTTTTCCTGATTAAGCTCTTTCCATGAGAGGTGCAAGACAGGTACAGCACCTACCCCACCGAGCTTTCAGGAAGCAGAGCCCCCAGCTGCTGCCTGGAGCAGACACTTAACACACCTGGGATCCCTCTAACACACCACAGCGATTTCTTCAGCACAGATCATTTACACAGCCAAGAGACTGCTCATTCCACTTGAGTGAACCACATCCTTGCTACAGAGGGTTTGAGCACAACTTTTATCTTCCATCTCAGGCAACAAAGTAAAGTCTTACTGCAACTACTTTTCAGCAGTAAACAAGATCCTAAATAACCCACTTTGTTCTCAAGCCTTTATATCCATCACCTCAACTCCTTCCTCGCTGGGTCAGGCACCTCATTCACCTATCTCCAAAAATCATTCATTGCTTTTTCCTCCCCTCAGCCTTGGTGCAGGCCAGACACGTAACTCCAGCCTATCAACAACCTCAGAAGCCAACCTCTTCCTCACTGCCAAGTTAAAAGTCTCTAGACCCTGTTACCATCTGTGCCTTCCGTGGGGATTCTCCTCTGATGTTGGTGCCCCCAGGTCACCAGGACTAACTTTGCCCACATTGCTTTAGCTCCACAGTTCCTCTGCTTATCAAGGGGTACTAAAAGGAGAAGGATAATAAAGTATCCCTTTGTTTTAGCAGTCTGTAAAACTTCACACTGAGAATAGCAGTTAAATTTTTGTTTCAAGAACAAAGTGTTCTAATTATACACTGACATGCCAAATACATTAAAAAAAAAAAAGAGGAAAGAGGCAGAGAAATGCCAAAGAAGTTACTTTTTGCCACTAAACAACTGCACAGGAACTTGCACAAGGCCACAGAGAGTAATAATTTCAAATTGAAATCAGTAGAGCTGGAAGCTTTTAGCTGCTGCTTCCAGTGCAAGTAATGAATCACTTCACAAAACATATGACATAGCTGTGGCTCATGAACAGCCTCCGAGGAGGGAGCTGTGCTTTCAGGGACTCTGCACAGACAGCTTGCAGCAGACACTGCCACACAGGCTGGATCATTTGTAGTGGCTACTCATCTAAAGGGAGGCTGAATAAGCCACAGATGGCAAGACAAACCACAATACATCTCTGATCAAACTGTATGATCCACCCAAGAATGTTTTTCCTCATTAAATGTCATTCTCCATTCATTAAGGAGGGCTGGTTCCAAGAACCTGGCCATACAAAAGGCTGGAGCAGTGAGCTGCAAGTGCCCCCTCCATTTCCTGTAATTATCACTGACCAGTAAAGAAGTCTGAAGCACCTTTGAAGTAATTAAGCAAGTGTTAAGCATTCTTGGCACAAAGCAGAATGTATAGCAGACTGCTGCACATGGGGAAGATCCATCTGAGCACAGACAGAAAAATAGAACAACAGTGACCATTTTCCTCTCCAGCTACTCAGCCAGTTCGAGGGACACAGCCTTTTGCAGACTTCCTTTTTTCACCCCTCAGCAATTAGTTTCAGACACACAGTCTGCTGAGTTAGAGGAAGTCCCCTCAGTAAACATATGGACCAAATGAGCTCCCTAAAAAACGTTGCACCAGCTTTTAGCCAACACAGAAGAGCTGAACCTTGGCACTGACCTGTGACTTTACTAACACACATTTCCTAACCTTGTCTCATGTCAGCCACCAAAATTTGGGACATTGCTCAAGATCCTAGCTCACACTTTCCAAAGGGGAAATCGGAGTGCAGATGCCACTTGTCTACAAATGACAAACCCAAGGCCATTAGAGCCAGTGGGGTCTGCTCACATGTGTACGACCGAAAAATTCAATTTTTCCATCTAAAAACATCCAGATACTGCAGAGGTTTGAGGAAAACCTGCTGGTATCCTGCTATTTGTGATTTTCTTAGAAAGGATATGAAATTTATTTGATGATTTTATTTTGCTCTGAAAGAAACAGACTTCTGGCTTCCCACTAAACAATTTTTCAAGCCACAAATTAGAACATAAAAGCAAAAATGCATTCACTGGACAGATTATAAATTGGTTACCTAATGAGTCCCAGTATTCAACTAAGGACAGGTATCTTCAAGCACTTGGAGGATGAGTTCCTAGTGAACCTGGATTCCTGGCATCAAAGTAAACATTTTCATGATGGTTCTAAAAGAAAGAAAAGAGTTACTGCTAAAGAACATATCATAGAGAGATGGAAAAGGCAGCAAGTGAGCAAGAACTTAAATCAATTACATAGTTCAGTAATATAGGAGCAAGAAAACAACTGCTAAACAGATTTCAGCTGAGCTTACAGATATATAAAACTTGAACTTTATCCAAGAACCAATCCATATCAGAGGGATGGAAGGGGAACTATCCTGAAATAGGTTTGAAAGCACAGCAAGAAATTATTTGAACACAGTATTCTACCACAGCACCACAGGCATGACAGTGAATGCAATCTCCAGATAAACATAAATTAATATTTTGTTAGGCAGCCATACTACCCTTGTGCTCAGAAGATATAGGACCCAATACAGCATCTAGAATAAATCCAAATTTCAATTAAGGAGCTAAGGGCAGCAACAACAAGAACAAACCCAAATCTGTTAGAAAACACCCCCCTCACAGGCAAGCTCTGCAAGCTTTGTCTGCAAGGAGCACACAGAGGACACTGTTATCAGTGGCAGTCCTTGCACAGGACCTGCAGTTGGGTACAATCACCAGGCTGGAGGACAAAGCCACAACACAAGGCAGAGGCTGGAATTCGCAGCTAAACAAACTCAGGCAAACATAAGACATAAACATCACCAGAAGGTTAAACTGCACTGCAAAAACTTCACTGACACCAATGAGGCCTGGTTGCCAAACCCCTTTTTAGAAAATCAGCCAGTCCCCAGTAACCAAGTGGGCTCATAATTAGAAGAGTTAATTAGGTGCCACCCTCTTGTTTATGTCAAGAGCAGTCTGAAGAGATGATTCCATCTCATTTTATGATGTCCAATTATTTAGACAATTTTTAAGCAACTGAAATGTTTATTCAGTGTGATTTGGCTCGTCAAGGAAGCACAAGCCTGAATTCAGGTGCAGAGAATACTGGAAGTAAAAGGAGAAGTACAAGAAGAAGGTAATACTGAAACCACACAGGTCAGCATGCAAACCCTGCAGCCCAACCACCACTGCTGACTTCTGTTTGGAAGTGGCAATTCTGCAGTTAGCTCAAGTTCTTTCAATACCCTTTCTTATAAGAAATCTCTTTTCAATATATGGAAGAGGAAAAAAAATCTGTAACTTTACTGTTTGCTCAGACAATTTTAGTAACAAAACCAGAAAATTCCAACTCTAGATGGTCATCTTGATGGTATTTTGTAAGGGTTTTCTAGACTCCATTAAGCCAATTAATTTTTTTTAACAGGCATTAAAGCCAACAGTGTCCACTTGGTAACAGAGTAGAACTCCAGCAGAGAGCTTTGCCCCAATCAATGCAGGGTATCTCTTTAGTTTAAATAAGGCCATAATTTGAAGCCACATATTTAGTCAATGAATCATGGCAAAGCTAAAAAGAGAAAGCTACCATTACAGCAAAATTGTTAAGGATGAACTGTGTAATATTTCAGTCCTTTGCATTTTCTCATGTATTTCCACTGCTGCATTCCTCAAAGGGGAAGATTCCAGCTTCTCCCACTGCTCACCAAGCAACTCTCAACACAAAAGTGGAAAAGTACCACAGGTAAGTGACCTCTGACATTCTTAAACACCAGAAATGCCAACAACCACCCCCAAAAGAGACCAGTCTGTCTGGTCAAATTGAAAACATTCAGCAATTTCAAAAACATCCAGCTATTACTGACCTTGATTTTCAAAGCAAGGAATTTCCACCAAATTGGGCTACAGAGGCACCTTAACGTTTTCACAATTAACTGTGCAATTAACAGGTAAAGCAATTAACAGGTAAGGTAAAGACCCTTGTCCTACCTCACATCATAAGGACAGGTGCTGTTAATTGAGCATAATTGATTTTAATTTTTCTTAGTATTCCAGGCACTTGTAGATTACCTGAAAATCACTTCAGGTTTTAGTCACACTTCAATGTTTTCCTTGGTTACAAAAAAATCAGCTGGACTAAACAACTTTAGATCCTCGGTTTTCTTTAACCAAAAGCACTTGGATTTTCTGCTCCAAAGGAGGAGTTCTGAATGGACCACACAAAAATTACAACACATTTGTTTACTACTCTTTGCAATCAACCCTGCAGGGAAGTTACTGCCCCAGAGTGCCTGACAAAGGAGAAGCTGGGCTGCAATGTAGTGTAACACAGGAAAAAGCCAAAGAAATCACTTTGTTACAGGCAGTTCCTTCTCAGTTACCTGCTCCTGAGACCCTGATCCTAAACCACCCCTGACCTCCTCTGAATGACTCAAATGCACAATCTCACCTCAAAACACAGATTCCTTATCAGGCTTTACAGTGATGGTAGATGTTATTACCTTATAAAAAGCGTGATGTCAGAATTACAGATGAACATGAGAGTGATTCAGAAAATGTGGCCCAGCTGAGGAATCAAGGCAAAGCAACTGAAAGGGTCAGAGGTAAAGAATGCAAGCCAAAAGAACCTTGGGGACCATTCTACCACCTTCTGTAGTTTTCTTAATTTTTTCCTTAACAGCACTACAGCTGTCAACAAAGGAAGTAAAAGTTTCACTGCTCTAATGTTGTTGCATTTACACTGATGAGAAATTTCTTTAAAGAAACTTTAGGCTGAACTTTTGTGTGAACAGAATGTACACATGTCAAAAATAGCTTTAAAAACACTTTTATTGTTTAATATCAATGGTCTTTAGAGAAAGGGCAGATTTTTCTGGAATCTGCATTCAGTTTCATTTGGTAATCAGAGACACACAACACAATAAAGCCTTGATAGAAGCAACTCCACAAGCCACGCTTAAGTCACTTGATACACCAAGAAAACACAATATTCTACAGACAAAACCTCTAAATTTTCATTTTGTGAAATAAAGACATTCCTAGTCCTTCCTTTTAGAAAAATAAACCCTTATCAGCATTTTGGACTTTGCTTTTCCTTGATATTAGCATAAACAAGCCTTGTTTCTTAGAAATGTGATAAACACCTTCAGCCTTCAAATTCACAAAAAAGCACTGAGCCAAAAACATTCTGTTGAATCAGAGTCTTTCACTCTTTTCCTTGACTGTTGAGATAGCCAGTACTGTTGCATTTTTTAGAAATTCTTCCTTTTTAAATGCCTAGGATATGCAAATCCTGCCCTTTGACCTTCTGGCTGAGGAAAGGCCATATTTAGCCTCAGTGTGCATGTGAGTCAAACATGTTATTCATGCACAGGATTATTCAAGAGGTTTAATGTTTGAATCACTGTGGGTCAGAAAACTGCACAGAGTATTCCTTTCTAGGTGAACCTCGTTTAAATCTTTCATCAGTTGCATTTACTTCTTCTAAATTATTCAGTCCCATGGGCGTTTTGGGTTCCACAGAAAAGCCCAGACCTGGGAGTCTTCCCACTGGGAATGGACAGTTTGTGCAGGCAGCTGTCACTGCAGGAGCTGTAACATTCAACTTGTGAAAAAGCTTTTTGTTCAGACAAACGTTCAAGCACAGTAACAAAAAAAAAAAAAAAAAAAAAGCAGCAAAAAACCCCAACCAACCAAAAAAACCCCTACCAAGCTCCAAACTGTACAGTTCTACAAAACACTTTGCATTGCTACAGTAACTCCCAAGTTATGTGTGAATAATTAAGGATTAAAGATTGAGGAAGTGGCCTTGGATGCATTATCCTGAAAAGCATAATATTATTGGACTTCAGATGTAGGGCAGCCAGAAAACCCCCTAGCAGTGCAAAGACAAACCCAAGATGAACTTTTTTCCAAAAAAAGCTACAATGAATCTTGGAGGTATGAATATGAACACACAATTAAAAACTCCCCAAGCTGCTTCCCCTACATTAAATGGATTTGTTCCTGACAAGATTCTGAGTTAAAGACACCCAGGGCTTACTAAAACTTGCTGGGTGTGCCATGACAGCAACATCCTAAACCGGAATGCAAGGTTACCCCACGCTGTTACTTTAGGGCAAGTTCTCCAGCCATGGATTCCAGCTAACAGGCCTAAAATCAAAGGGCTCCTAATTACCCATGACAAGCTTATTTGCAAACAGCTTGGCAGACGCACCGATACCGATCCACCTCTAGGAGTACCGTGGGAGGATGCTGATGACATCTTTGGAAGGCTAATTGCATCTGCCAGGAGCTTGAGATCATCTCCAGCCCTTTGCTCCACTGCCACCCATTTCCAGAAGGTGAAATCAAAGAATGCTGAGCTCGTTTGCATGCAAAGTGCTTCTCGCTTTTCACAAACACGAATTGCAAATAAAGCTGGGCAAGAATTTTGCTACAATACTTACAGAGTAACAGAAAGCAAAGCTAAAATGATACTGGGAATTCATCCTCCACCAGGATCACACATACCTGCATCAGACATACGGCCAGAATTGTCATGAGTCAGGATACTGGTCTGATACTTTTAGTCTAGAAACATGTAACAAAGGATGTTCCTAGCTTGCAAAAGTTTTACTTCCCAGAGATTGCAAAACCAAGCTTGCCAAAAAGACAGAGCACTCTCGACAGCCACACAGCAAGAGGCACAATTCAGTCGGGCAATGGCAGTCATCACGATAAAGCACGACCTGAGCACAGCAGCAGCACCAACTGTCAAGAGCTGCTCGAAAATAACACAAAGAAACAAAAGAACCCTGAGAGTTTCAACGAACTTTTTGAAAGATCAGGAGATATTTGTCTGAAAGATCACAGGCTGTTCCTACCGAGAGTCAGAGACATCACACGAAAAAGCAGAACACTGTGTGGCTGAAAAATCGCAAGCAGGAGACGGAAAAAAAGCAGGAGCTGGAAGTAACACCGTGCCCTGCTCAGGCTCTGCCCGAGAGGCAGGAGGCACAGCCGGGCGTCAGACACTTCCCCTTGCCTGGGCACCTCCAGCTCCTCGGGCTCAGCGGACACAGAATCAGCAGCACCGCATCTGCCCCGCGCCCGGCACAGCCCCGCAGCCGGGCACGGCCCCTGGCCCCGAGCACACCCGAGCTCCTGAGGGCGTCCCGGGGAACCGCTCCGGCCCCGAGCTCCTGAGGGCGGCGGCGGAGCCCCGCGGCAGCCCCGGCCTGGAACTGACCCCCAGACACCCCCTCAGAGCCGACCCTCACACGCTCCCTCACATCTGCCCCCAGGCACCGACCCTCACGGATTCCTTTCAGAGACGACCCCCACACGCCCCCTCAGACCTGCTCCGGCCGCCCCACAGCGCTCGGTGCGAAAGCCGGTCCCTGCTGGGTAGCCCGTAGCGAAGGAGCAGGAGGCAGGGGGAGCGGGAGGGATGTGGAGCAGGCGGAAGAGGAGCGCGGGGCCCGTTACCTGCGCCGGTGTCGAAGCGCGGCCGCCCGGCCCCGCCGCCGCCACAGGCCCCGCGCGCGCCACTTCCGGGTGGGGGGGGACCGGGGCGCGCCCATTCAGAGCCTCGCTCGCCCCGCGCATGCGCCGGCCAGCGGCAGGGCCGGGGCCGGGAGCGCGGAGCGGCGCCCTCGGGCTGCGGGGAGCGGAGAGGAAGCGGCGGGCGCTGCTCGGGGCGCCACGGGTTCGAGCCCCGAGCCCGCTTCTCGCCCCCGCCGCGGCTCCCGGCGCGGCTGGGCGGCGGCCAGGTGCTGTCTATCTGAGACAGCGGGGGCGATTCTTGTCAAAACCAAAGAACCCGGGTGTCCTGCTGCTCCGGGAGCGTCCCCACCCACTGCTGCGGTGGTGGTGGGGTGGCTGGTGCTCGGTCTGTCAGAGTACTGGGCCACACTGGTTCACAGAATCACAGAGTTGTTTGGGTTGGAAGAGACCTCTGGTGATCACTCAGTCCAATCCCCCTGCCAAGGCAGGGTCACTTGGAGCAGGTGACACAGGAAAGTGTCCAGGTGTGTTTGGGATGTCTCCAGAGAGGGAGACTCCTCACCCTTCACTGTGCAGCTGTTCCAGTGCTCGGCTCCCCTCAAGGTAAAGAAGTTCTTCCTCGTATTGAGGTGTTTGCCTTGTGTTTTACTTTGTGCCCATTACTCCTCGTCCTGTCACTGGGCACCACTGAGCACTGGCAGCATCCTCTGGACACCCCGTGCAGATGTTTGTATATTCATATAGGATTGATGGGATCGTCTCTCAGCCCCCTCTTCTCTGGACTAACCAGGCCCAGCTCCCGAAGTCTCTCCTCATCACACAGATGCTCCAGACTCCTCAGCATCTTTGTGGCCTCCTCTGGATCCTCAGGAGCAGCTCCTTGTCTTTCTTGTACTGAGAAGCCCAGAACAGACTTCCTTCACCAGCTGCAGCTACCTCCCACCAGAGGCCTGAGGCAAGGAGCATCTTTAGAGCCAGCCATGCTGCAGGCACTTTACTTAAAAGAGGCTAAAACCTCTTTAGCGCTTTATTTAAAAGAGGCTACAGCTTCCTTTAGCGCTTTATTTAAAAGGCAGCGCAGCCCCCGGACTGAGCCCCTGGACCGAGGTTCGTTTCATTCATCCGAGCCGCCAGGGGGCGGGCTGTCACCCTCACCGCCCCCTGCCTTAGCGCGCGCATGCGCGGTGATTCAAACGCGATGGCGGCAGGGGCGGCTCGGCACTGAGGGGAAGCGACCCCCGCCTGGCTTCTCGCCCGCCCGCCCGCCGCTGCCTCGGCACGATGTCCTCGAAAGGCAGTGGCGCGGCGGCGGGCGGACAAACGCCCACAGCTAAGCGGAAAGGTAGCGTGGGGTGAGGGCGGACTCGCGCTGGCTGCGGCGGGAGACCGGCCCGGCCCGGCCGAAAGGTGGAATACAACCTGAGGCGGGAAGCTCCGCGGTGGGCCCGGCTGAGCTCTCTTTGCCCCTCTTTCAGGAGGAAGAATCGTGCAGTCTCGCTACCTGCAGTTCGATAAGAAAGACAGCAAGAAGGTGCCGAGCTCAGGCGTCGCTCAGCGAAAGGCAGAAAAGGTGTGAGGGGCGGCTTGGGTGATACACGCAGGTGACTTGCAAAGCACCAAGGTGCCCTGGGATTTAGTCGTTTATTGTCAGCATTTAAGTTGAAGGTAGGATATTGCTGTTTACGTTTTGTCTTAGCTGTTTCTTTATTTTCAGGATTCTTCATCAAGTTCCTCTTCATCAAATACTTCTCTGCCTTCTTCTAGAACTAAAGCAAAATCGGTTCTCTCTCAGACACACAGAACTTCTGCTGGTAGGTTTTACCAGTGTTTAAAAGCTATTCTTTTGTATTTCCAGCCTATGAAAATTTTTCACAACTCTTAAGTTACTGGTATTTTGTGTTACTTTCATCACTGTCAGTTATTCTTTGTGTGCAAAGGAAATTAAGAAACTTGGTGTGGGATAAGACAAATCAGGTCCTGGCTCTGGAATTGAGTCATTTAGTCTTTCGTGCCTTCTACACAAAGTTTTGAACAATTCTTTTCCTGTGCTCTCACCATTACTCTGCCTTCTTTATTTGATCTTTCTGTTAAACCAAATGTGAGTGGCTGAAAATCTCTGTTGACAAACCCATCCATTTTTATTTCTTTTGTTATTACCAATGATTCCTGTCTGGTATTACTGACAGTCCTTGGTTGTCTCCGCAGATATCCAGTTATTGAGATAAATTTTTCCCTTGTTTTCTGTGAATTTGGATCTCAAAGGGTCTCACTTTATGGGGTCATTAGAGAGTGGGCTTTAGTCATGATAATTTTCCATTCTGGCCACAATTCCAGTTGATAACTTTCTTTGGAGGCTCAAGAAAAAGAAGTTTTTAAGTCTTTTAGCCAACAGGTGCTCATTAGACGTTCCTGGGAAGAGAGAGTGTTTCTGGTAAGCTCAAGAGGGGCCTTGTCCAGGTGTAGTTCATCAAGGCTGAGGCCTGAGGAGCATTTCTCAGTCACAGTGGGGTGTGAGGGGAGGGATGTGACCAGATCAGCTTCCCTGGGCTTCTACAGCTTGGGACTGTGAGCTTGTGCTGAACCTCATTCTTCTACTTCTAATTCTTTTAGTCTGATAACAGCTTCTTTCTACAGGTGCTGACCACAGCTCATTAAATCAAAGTGGTTTTGAGAAGGGTGACTTGCAGTCCACTTTATTAGATGAAGGAAAAATGAAGCCACCAGACCTTGATATTTCTGCTATTAATGGTAAATTTTCATTCATACACAGTTTCGGGGGGGTTTTTTGTGTTTGTTTGTGGGGTGTTTTTTTGTGTTTTTTTTTTATTTTATTTTTAATATATGTGCTGAAACTTGGGATTAAGAAATTGTTGTATTCTTGTATATTCTCAGATGGATTTTAGGCAGAGGTACTAAGACCTTTGGAGTTTAAGTTAACCTCTCAATTTGTGGTATCTTCTGGGTGTTCTGTTTTTATTTAAAGTCAAAAAGTAAAAAATAAAGTCAAAAATTAAAGAATAAGGTACTCTTTTGTAGGAATATAGGAGTCTTTATTCCTATAACAGGAGGGTGTCAGCCCTTCTGAAAGAGGATCACATTTGTTTGTCACTTAAAGTGAAATGCTCACCTGATCTGTATCTGCTCATGAGTATATCAAAGCCAGAAACAGAGCACAGATCTTTTTTACTGGTACAGACAATAATTTTGAAATTATCTTTGCCTTTAAAGAACCTGGTGGTCTGTTGACCCACCCTATAGACCTCGACAGAAGAGCACACTGACTTTGTTGTTGTGATACAGATAAAAGTGACCCCAAGAAGAGTTCTTATTCAGAATCTGCTTCAGAAAAAGATTCAGAAACAAAGAAAACAAGCAGAGTCAGTGATGAGGTGAGTCTCACTGCTTACATGGGTAAGGATATTTATTTTGAAATGAAGACTTTCTGTTTATCTTTAATCTGAATTACAGCTGAGGTCCTGGGAGGTTCTAAAGCCTCCTTGCAGAAGTCAGTTCTACTGCTGGCAGTGTTTGATGTGTTGATCAGATATTTGGACACTGACCAGAGCTTTCCTTCCATTTCTTGTGGTAAAGAATCTGTTCCAATTATTGCAATTATTGGATTCTTCTTGCATTCCTGCCTATACTCATTAGTTAATGTCACATTAAGTATTTCCTGGCACTTGTGTTCTGAGAACCAACACTGATTCAATCTAATGTAAAGTGACTTATCTGGGGATTAAATTAGGGAACTTCAAATTCTCTACCAGAATTATGAAAATCTGCTGAAAATATTATAAAAGCTGGTGGAACAAAGGGATGTATTTAATTAATATGAGTGTTTAAAAAATTAACTTCTCTCATTGAGCTGCCTATTGGCTTTGATGATTACAGGCATGAATTAGACAATTGATAATTAGTTTGATAATTAATTTGACCTCTGAAAAAACAATTGTTTAAATACCAAACTTGATGTAGAATATTCTTTTCTTTTCTGAAGGAAAGTGATTCTTGTGATCAGATGGCAGAGCTGGAATCTGAGACACTACTTTTAACTTTCCTAAGAATAAAGGTGAGAGTTGGTCAAGTATTTGGTATTTCAGATAGAACTTGATATTGAAGAAATGTTTAATTTCTTAAATGCTTCCTGACCTGTAAAAGTTGAATTTTTGTGACTGTATATATTTGTAATTAGTAAAACCATAAAGCTTGCCATGAAAGCTCCTGAAGTGGATTCACTGCCAGTTTATTAAGCTAGTTAAGTGCTGGTTCTTAGGAATTAGGGTGATGCAGAAGTTTGGGAGAACTGTGAGTCTGTCTGGAGTTGAAGGTTGTGGCAGTGACTTTGTTCCCTCAGTGCTCTGTGTGTGTATTTTCCTTTACAAAAAGGGAATGAGGGTGGGAAGAGTCTTGAGAGGGCCTTTAACTCTGATTTTCTGTGCTTACTGTGTGAGGTCTCCTGTTCATTAATTGAAACTCTTTGGTCTGGTCTGAGGCTTGCATTTCTTTATTCAGAATATGTTAATTGCTCAGGTGTAGCATTGCTTTAAATTGTGAATATTTTTTGGGATGTAATAGGCAGAAAAAAAGGTTGCCAAGATGGAGGAAAAAGCAGAAAAAGACTTGCTAAGGTTGTGTGAAGAAAAACGGAGACAACAGGAGCGGCTCTGGGAGCTGAAACGTGAAATTCTGCTCAAGGAGAGAGAGAAGAAGCTCAATGAAACATTAGACAAACAGGTAAGTTTTAATTAATGCTTCTCTGATAGTTACACAGACTCATTTACGAAGTAGTTCTTTATCCAGGGGAGATTTCTCTGCTTCTGTGACCTGCAGGGGTACAGTTTTATGCATCTTAAAGGAAACAATATCTCCTTCCTGTTGAGGCCTGCAGCACCTGAGCCTTTGTCACTGTTGAGTTGCCCCAGTGGACAGGCAGGAAGGAGAAGCTGGAGCTCTTGGGCAAGGGCAGAGATTGCAGTGGCTGCCAGGGCAGGGTGTGGGTGATGCACAGGAGGTGAAAAGTACCCAAAACCACACGAGCATCCTGCACTTGGGCAACTCCAGCTGTGGTTAGAGCCGAGATGCCACCCCTTAGAGAGAAGTGAGCATCATCTGTTGGTTATTTGTCTTGTTGGTATGTGTTAGCCACAAGTAGTTCTGGCCTAAGAAACCTGTAAGAAGACAGGTTTCTAATGAATAATTAATGTTTGACTAATGAATTTTCAAAACTGGATATCTCTGCTTTTTAACAAGTACACATTGCAAAAATTGAACACGCTTGTTAATTACAGTCAGAGGAGCTGATAAAAAACCCTTTGCTGGCTGTGTTGCCAATATCTCTGAGCTACAGAAACAAGGGAACTGGTACTGAGGGTGTAGAGGAAAACACAATAAACACTTCGATGGGATTATTGTACCACAGACTTCTTGAATTCCTCTGTCAATAAACATTTCAGAGTGGTATTTGGTTGTATCATAAATATATTTTTTGTAGTGAGCCAGGTGTGTAATTACAGAAGATGTGCCTTTGGATAAGTGTTGTTCAGTGTGTGTCTCTTTCAGATAGAAGCGCTGTCTCCCCTCGTTGCTGTCTGTGAACAGTTCAAAGAGCAGTACAAGAGCTTTGCAGCTGCTCTGGATGCTACGAGACATGAATTACCCATAAAGAACATTCACATAGAAGGAGACAAGCAAACCTACCTTGGTATGAACATTTGATTTATCATATTTGCTTTCAGTTATAGCAGGTTTATGCTAAAAAAGCTTCTCACATTGTTACTACATCTGTCCATGGCCACTGGAGCAACTTTGTGTGCTCTTAGAGCCTGTGTGGACACTGGGCTGCAGCAATAATCACATGTTGTGCTGTGTGTAATTCTTATCTCTGTTTAACCACCTAACTACAGTTTTTTATCTTGCAGCAGAGAAGAAGTGAACTTTTAAAGTTAGCTCAATCTTCATATACACCTTCTTTAGCAGGATTCTCTATATTTTAATTGTATTCATGGCATTCCTCCCCTTTTCCTTTTCCTGCTGTGTGAGCAAGTTGTAGGAATGCTGTGATCTTTCTTGTTTCTGTGTCTGAGGGACAGAGTCACCTGGGTAGACTTGCTCATGTTTCTTGCAGAACTGGAGCTTAAATGTTACTGTGTGCTGTCTTGAATCAGAATATTTAATAAATTAGTACATGCATTTTGTATTGAAGGCTGGACAAAAAGTTACATTCTTAAACTGCTGGTCTGCAAAAAACAAGATTCTTAAATAATTTACTGTAATCTTGCACTTTAAGACAAATGCAAAACATTTATTGAAGATCTTAGAATTCTTGTAAGAAGAGTAGAAAGGAATAGGTTCATTTTTTTTTTGTTTGTGATTGTTGAAGGAACTGACTGAATAAATTTCATGGAGGGGGTACATGCCAACAGCAATACACAAAACTGGCCAGGGAATTTTGGGAGTCTAAAACTTGTTTTTCTCTTACATTTCTCCTAAAAATCTTTGACATACTCTAAACGAGGGCTTGATGAGCAATTTTAGTGGCCTGTTGCTGGTGCTAGTCACAAAAATGAAAAATAATTTGGCTTTCACAGTTTCATGGTGTTTTTGTGGAAGCTGAACAATATATCTTTGTCATCTAGCTCATCTGTCTCTAGATTACTCCAGCTGTTAATATCTTGTATTAACTGGTGCCTCTCTCATTTTTAATAATACCTTTAACTTCTCATCTTCCAGATGAACTGGGAAAGCAATTAATGATCACACAGGAGCTTCTGGCAGAAGTTATGCCAAACCACTCAGAGGATAGTGCAAAAGCTCTTGGTGCACTGAAAGAGCTTAAAGAAGTGTCTCAGCAACTGAGTGAAGGGCTTCAAAGGTAATCTCAGCAATTGGGTGGGAAGACTTGTTAACTAAATATTCAGAGGAAAATCGATAGCCCTTGTCAGAATATATCCAGAACTCAGACTGGAGGAGGGTTAACTGAGGGTTGGTAGCACTAATTCTCTTTGTAGCAGTGTTTCTCTCCCTGCCCACAGTCACACTAGGATGTTTGGGTTGGGTTTGTACTCCAGGTGAACTGCATCAGTGTGCCATTCTCTGACACTTCAGCTGAGAATTCCACTGAACAAGAATAGACTTGATAAGTTTAGCTATGTAGGAGTGGAGAAGCCCAGGAGACAGAAAAATGAGCTGCAAACTGTTTTAAATAACAATCCTGCGAATGTGTCACCCTTGAGAAGGCACAAGGAGCACAGAGAAGGGTTTTCTCCTTAACTCTTGTGACAACAAATACAAAGCATCACTGGGAAGATGAGGAAGAGATAAAGCATGACTAATGTCCTTCCCTTCCTTCATTGCCCCAGAAGAGATTAGAGTTAAAACCTTTGAAGATTAATAGACTGTTAAGCCACTCATCTCCCCCACCTGCAAACTGCCCCATGTCTCCTTCCAGTTCTTGCTTTTGAGAAGAAAATTCACATTTTACATTGGTTTTCTTCTGGTGAGGCCGTAGTAGGAGAAAGATGCAGATGTCCAGGCATGTAGTCTTTGGGCTAAAGCCGAGTTATTGTCCTTCAGAGTCACTGTTTTAGCTTCATGTGTTCCAGGAGCTTCACAGATGTGCAGAACCTGTCGTTTGAAACCAGTAAAGAAGTTTCTCTGCATAACCAACACGTGTGTGAAGAGAAGCACGGAGCAGATGTTGTGAAACGCTGGTATTTTGACTGAGTTTCTGTATTGTTTTTACTGGGTAGGTACTAACCCAAAGCCAGCAGACTTTTTATCCTTTTACTTCTTGTGTGGACATAGAACTTGCCCAGTTTTTCAGTGAAGCCAGTAGCAGGGCTGCTCACTGATACAGGAACTGCAGAGTTGTTCTGCAGGCTGTCCCACAGGGAGACATCCCTGCTGGGGGATTTAATGGGAATTTCTGTGACAGGTTTTCCATCCCTTTCTGCCTTGACAGTACTGAAAGGTAAATGATAAAAAGTGCTATTCCTGAGAAATCTGACCTGTGTGGTCATCTACAGCCTGATTGAGCAACGTTGGTTGCTCACTGAACAACTTCTGCAGGACCTCTGATTTATCCCACATTCCTGGATGTGCTGGGTGGGTACAAAGCACTTGCTTGGAAGGAACCTGGTCACTTTTAACAAGTGAGAAGTTTCGGTAACTGGTTGCCTGATTGCCTTGTAAATAAATTATTGAAATCATAAATGCATTTGTAAAAACCTGACTCCTCTTAAAGGATATTCTTTTTGATAATAAAGACTATTTTCCACTGCTCTAGCAGTAGCCTTCAAGTTTGAATGTGTTCACTGATCTCCTACAGCAGCTTTAGTTTTCATCTGGCCTTGCTTAGGGCTGATACTGCACAGTCAGTGATGCACTTGTACACACCAAGTGGTCCCAGTGTCAGCCATGAGCACCCCAAGTGCTGAGGCCAAAGGATTGGGAATGGGGAAAGAAAAAACCACAAACCTGATTACTGAGTGAATGTGCTGTGCTAGGAACATACAAGCCACATCTGGCATGTTTCTTCAACATCCTTTCCTTTTCTTTCATGGAATGCATTTTTCTCTGGAAGACATGCTGTAACCTGTATTTTTTAACATGCAGAACCTTGTTCCGTGATGGTTTTTCACATTTCTAGCTTAAGCTGTGCCTATAAGGCTTTTTGGCCTACTCCTAAGCTACCTGGAATATTATCCTTGCACTCCTTCAGGTGCTGTTCAGGCTAAAGGTCTAACTAGGTTCTTGTCTCTTTTTATTAAAAATGAGGAGTAAAATAAGTAACTGGATCAGTAGATGTGCCATGTCCATAAAACAGATTGTTCAGACCCTCCTTCCATACAAGGTCAGTGTCATTTTTTTAGCAGCAGCTTCTTTGTGAACCAGTTTTATTTCAGGATATCCATCTGTTACTTCTTTTTCCTCACATGATCTGCATGTGGTAGTTCACCTGCGTGGCTGCAATCCAGCACATCAGCAAGAGGTGCAGGATGCAGCTGGATCAAGCTCTGGGGCAGGAGCATGAGCTGCATCCATAAATTTGGCCACTGGATGGAGAACTTGGCCCAGCAAAGTCAGCTTGGCTGTAAATGTGTGGGCTGGTTAGTTTTGGTGGCTGGAGATGTGGGTAGAAAGGCTCCAGTATGATGAAAGTGGATTGGATTATTGCTGAGCTGTGTGTCCTCACACCTTTAACCTCTTTATGATCAATGTGTCAATTCTGAGACTGGAAGTTGGGAAGAGTCATCTTAAATATGACAGGGGAGGGATGAAATTGAAATCAGTATTGTAGTGTCTTGATAATAATGTCTCTGCACAGGCATATCAGCTTCTCTTTCCTAGGATTCCTTAATGGTGCATCTCACTGATGGTCTGAAAAAGCATTTTTCTTTCAAGAAATACTTTGAATTAAACCCATCCTTTTCATTCGAGTGACTTTCTGCCCTTGAGATACTGCTGGATGTGTATACCTACACCCAAACGTTCCTTGAGCAACAGCCAGCAATGCAGCTTTTCCCTCTGAAAAGCAGTGGAATGCTGCTGGTTCTCCCCCCGGGGAGGTGCTTGCTGTGAGCACAATTAAAGGCTGTAAATCCTGCGGGGGCAGCAGTTCAGCCCCGCTGCTGCAGGCGGCACTCGCTGCACTCCTTATCCTCCCACGGGGCAAAGGGGAGTCCCGGGGCTGAAGCCAAACTGCTGCTGCAGAACAATTCTGTGCCCGGGGATGTGCACTCATTGTTTCAGAAGAAGCAGAGGCATGAATTTCAGCATTCTGGCCATTCTTTAAACTGAACACTTGTGTAATTCTTCGTACAAATGGTACAACAAGTGTTAGCTGAAGCAGCTCGGCCTCTCCAGGAAAAGGTTTTTAGTTTGAACAGAGACTTTTTCTTCTTGATTTTCACGAATGTTCTTTCGAAGTGGTCCTGTGTTGGGTCTTTGCAGAAGTGTTTTAGGCTCCTCCACCTTGAAATAGCCACAGAATTGGCTGCTGTCATTTAACACTGTACAAACAACAACAAAGAACTGCAGAATCACTGGAGCAGGAGCTAAACAGATGTGACACCACTTATTTTGTATTTTCCACTTATTTTCTGACAATGTCACATGCTCTAAATCGGTTGGAATCCTAAACAAATTAAGGGCTCTTTTTATTCAGGTTATGTGTCTTTTTTTCCCCCTGTGGAATTAATAATGTTCTCCCTGCTGTAACTTGTATCAACGTAGATTTAGTTTTGTTTTGTCTGAACTTGTGCTGTACTTATTACCCATTTATTCATCTTTTAGGCCAGAAGTTCTTGACCAATTGTTAACATTCCAGTGTGTTAAGGTGCTTTTCTGGGGGAAGGGATTTTTTTTTTTTCTTCCTCCAAAAAACTTAAAGCAATTGTGAAATGAGCCAGGTGGGTGAGAGCCTGGGAGGAAGGGGGAGCCCAGAAATTGAAGTATTTGTCCCTTGCAAGACTCTTGGTTGTTTAAGAAGAGATTGGCAAAGCTTTTAGGCTGGGTTTGCCCTGCAGCTTTGCCCTGCCTGGGTGCTGGTGTGGCTGGGGGAGCTGTGACCACATTCTGCTCAGTGCCAGACCCTGACCACCAACTCAGGAGGGCTGAGTCAAGGAATTTTTTGCTGTAATTTCTGTGCTGCCTGCAATGGGGGCTCCGGGGTCAAGGTAAGGCAGGATCCCTCCTGCCCGGGGTGCTCTGGGGTGGAGCTGCAGCTCTGGAAATCACCGAGGTTCGTTTGTCCCCTCCCCACACCCCAAACCCCCAACTCTTTGTTCACACGAGCTGCAAACGGAGCTGAGCCTGTGCTCATCAACAGCCAGCAAAGCAGCTCATGACCCCAGCAGATGTTTCTGCATTTTAGGCTAATGAGAACTTATTGGATTACTGCAGTCTTCCCTGCCTCGGAGTAAATACCACTTTGTTGGAGATCCGGAAATTCATACTGAATATGATAAACAAACTGCTGGCTGGGCTGGGATTGCCAGGACATGAAAAGAGTTCCAGAGCGGCAGAAGATCTAACAGCTCTGAAATGCACCACTGAGCCACACCAATTAAGAGCATTTCCAGTGATTATGTGAGCATTCCTGTTCAACTCACAGAAATTATTTTAGGTTGTTTCTTCCGCTGCATTTGTGTGTGGTCTGTACAGCAAGCATGAGGTTTGCAGTGGGCTCAAATGCCTCTGATCGGTTTCTTTTAAAATATTTTTGTCATAATGTATATCCAAAACCTGAGTTTCCTGCTAATTCAAGTTCTGAAATTTTCTGTGTTATAATTGCCCCTTCAGATATAACTAATTTTTTGATTTATATAGACAATGTATGTTTGGAGATGGCCTGTAAGATATAAAAACTTAATTCCTTGGTTTAATATCTCTTGCATATGGGAAGTGACTCTACTGTTCAATCAGATTATGCACAAATTGTATTTTACCAGTCATGTAGGAACTGAGAAGAGAATTGGGAAATTATTTCTGACTAAATGTCTGAATGACAGCCCTTTCTGATAAGCACAGCACTCTTCCTTCTAAATCATTCAAAATCCTTCATCTGAATGCTTTCCTAGTACTATTTCAGTCACTTTGTCAGGAATTAAAATGTTATATTACTGTGAAAGATCACTCTTCTGTTCTATAGATGAATAATAACCATTTTTGACAGAACTACTTAATAATTATGTTCTCAATATCATTATCCTGTTATATGCTACTTAGATTACAGTCTCAGTTGAAAAGCGCTCTTTAATTATCCTTTCCTTATAATTTCTTCTAGAGATGTTTGTATTCCTGGGGGGCAGGATCAGTCTGATTTCTGCCACACTGTCTGGACTGATGTAATCTCTGTTAAACCATTTCCCTTAGTGCTGCTGAGGTGCAGGAGTGTGGCAAAGCCTGGGACACTTATTTTGCAGTTATCAGTTTCTGCTTTTGCTATCTCTGGCTGTCACTGAAACACGAAGGGAGAACAAAACCCAGAGGTAAAGAATAGGTGTGGCTTTTTTACCATGAATATAATGTTGTAAAAATTAACTAAGGCCTTGTTCCTGTCTGGTGGTGTGTAATGACTGAGATGAATGTTTTTCCTTTGGGAAAGGGGGAGAAATGATTCTGGAAATTGATGACTTTTTTATTTTACACCCACCTTCTGCTGAAATCTGTAATTTCAGCAGGACTCAACACAAAACTCAGTGGTTAATAGCCTTGGGTTTAGTACAGTATCTTTTATGTGCACAATTTACACATATTTAAACAGAGAGAATGAACTTCCATACCTTTGTATCTGATCATCTGAGTGACAAGTTAGTGACACCACACATGCTGAGGCAGTTAGCAAGGGCTAATTATTGATGGCTAATTATTACTGTTTCCTGTGAGTTGTCTTACTGATTTCAATCTGGCAATTGAGGTGGGGGAAAAAGCAGAAGGATTCCCAGCTGAGAGTGGCAGTACTTGAGAATTATTATTTTTTTGCTTGACAAATCCCTGTCTGATAATTTTCACATTGCACAGGATTTTTATGAGGTATTTGGTAGATGGGGGAGAATTCCTTCTCCTGCAGAGTGATGATGATGTGAAGGGATCAGGGTGTGAATTCGATCTGGTCAGCACCAATACAGATGTATTCACACCTTGTTCTCTGAACCCCTGTCCCTCCCTCACCTTTCCACCACCAGCATGGCCAACACCAATCCCCCACATGCCCTCAAAGTGCCTGAGATTCCTAAGACTTTATGAGGAGCAGAATTACGTTTTCTGTAAACGAAATAAAAATCCGAACTATGCACAGTGTAAGCGGGTGGGTGAATATGGCCCATAGATCTGACTGATGAATAGTTTTTATACATGAGCACTTCTTACAGAACTTCCTTTTAACTCCTAACCATTACCAGATGGGGGTTTGCAGGCGGCTGCTGGAATTCCAACACCTGTTGCATCACACTGAATGGGATTCATTTTGGCAAGCACAGAAAATTCCATCTCAGTAAGTAAATAGTTTGAAATTATATCTAAAGCCTCCTTTTTTTTTTTCAGACCCAGTTGATTCCAGCCTTATTTACAGGATTGCACATACCTTCATAATTAGAAGATTGTTTGCAGTCTTCAGAGGCTGTAATTGCCTCAGATTTCTTGTAGTCAGTAAATACCAAATGGAAAATCTTCAATTTAGGAGAAATCTCTCCTTTAAAAGAGCGAGCAATTCAAAAGGGCTGTACTCCACATAAGGGTGATTTCTAGCCGTGCTTTTTGAGATGTACAAATACACATTTGTGTCTTATTCTGAAGATGATGGAGCTCAGTTTTGGAACTGCACTTTGCTGCATTCATCAAGCCATTGCTGAATCCTGCTGGTTGTTCAAAGTCCTTACCCAGAGCTTTTTCAAAGCTCCTTCCTTGTGGTTGACAGGATGGGTGATTAGTGGCATTTTGTGGGTTTTTTTGGTACATTCCCCATAAATCTCATGTACGAGTCTGTAATGAGCCATTTGTGGTTTGCTCTAGAAAGCTATGGATTGAGTGTAGAGGTAATTAATGAATTAATATTTTTGAAAGCATGATACTGTTTCAGCCCAAACATACCTCTCTGCTCAGGGAACAGCAAAGGTGTTTCATTTTCATTTTGCCTCCTTTAATCTTTAATCAAAGGATCCCAACATCCCCTGAAGTGTCACCCTGAGGCTGGATCAGCTCTGCAGACAGGGAGACACTGAGGCAGGCAGGCTTCTGTGTTTGCAGCTGAGAATAGGGAGAAACTGGAAAACAATTTGGAGTTACCAGATTTTTAATTTGCCTGTTTCAGTTTGTTTCAAAAAAAAACCCAAACAAGCAAAGAAACAAACAGAACCTAAACCATTCCAGTTTAATGTACTTTCTAATAAGTTCCTTCTCATAGTTCCTAGCTCATCATTTCCTTGGGAAGTGACCCCTGTCCTTCTAGAGTCTCATCTTGTCTAACTTGTCCAAAAGTGTTTGTTCTTTTTCTAGGTTTGTTCTGCTTCTCCACAAAAATGAGACATTGCTGGTTTAGGATAGATTTAAGTAGGAAAATGTAGCCACATCTCGCAGTGTTTAAAGATATTTAATCTGAATTTATCAAAAAGCTACTGAGTTAGTGACTTTATTTTTAAGAGAAGGCATCAAAATGAGTGTCAGTTTCACACAAGACAAAGATCTAAGCACTATGTGTGTGTGTAAGCCAGGTGTATTGGGGGGAAAATATGATTCAAACTACCTACACTGAGGGTTTCATTCATTGCTGGGACAATAATTCCCCACTGAAGCACATCTGAGATCCTAGTGTGCCTGGGTTTGCTCCAGCCGGGATCAGAGGAATCATTCCTTGATATCTGTTCAGTGAGAGATGGCATTTGTTCTGTCACCTCGGCTCTCTGCTGTCGCCTTGGGTTTGCTTTTCGCGGTTTGTGCGAGCTCTGCTCTTGGGCTGCAGTGAGAGCTCCCTCTCCTGTCCCAAGCCCCTGGAACCGCGGGACAGAGGGATGGAGAGGGACAGATCAGGGCCTAGGGAGCGAGGAGGATGGAGGAGCATCAGTGCTGGCACAGGATTTTGGGTTGGAAAGCAGCTCCCGGGCAGCGCTCCGTGGAGTCCCCGAGCGCGCAGAGGCTCCGTTACCGGGACCGGACCGTGCCGGGGGTGCCGGTCCCGTTCCATGGCACCTTGGCTTTCGCGGCTCTCCCATCTGTGGGGCTCAGGAGGAAGGCGAGGAGCTCAAGCAGCGCTCCCGGGGCTGTTTGGGCTCGGCAGCCCTGGCGAAGGCGAGCAGAGCCGGGCGGGCGGCGCTGCGGGGCGGGCGGAGGTGAGGAGCGGCCGGGGGCCGGCGGGGCCGGGTTCAGCGCACCTGGGGCCGGGCGGGGCGCGGCCCCCTCCCCTTGTCCCTCCCCGGTGCGCGCTGTCAGGAGCGGGCGGGGAGCCGCAGACAAAGAGCCGGGGCCGGAGCCGAGCGGGCACCGGGGCCAGGAGGGGGCGGCCCGGGGGCGGGGACGCGGCGGGGGCGGCGGCCAGAGGCACCGGGGAGCCGAGCCCGGGCGCGGGGCGGCGGAGCCGAGCGGGCTGCGCTCGCCGGGAACAAAAGGCTCCTGCTGTCCGCGCAGAGCGCCGTGGCCCGGGCTCCCCGGCACCATGGCCGGCTGCGAGCCCCGCCGCGCCCGGGCGCTGCTGCTGCTGCTGCTCGCCCTCTGCAGCCTGAGCGCTGCCCAGCCCCGCCAGCGCCAGTAAGTACCGGGGACCCCGCGGCAGCATCCCTGGGCAGGGCGGCGGGGGGAGAAGCGGCTCTGCTCCTTCACGGCTCCGGGGGAGCTTCGCTGGAGGCGGAACAAAGCGCCCGCAGGGGTCGCGGACGGAGCGCGGCGCTCCCGGTTTGTCCCCGCCGGTGCCCAAGGGCGGAGCGCGGGGAAAGGGGGACCGGGGGAGAAAGGTCCCGTGCCGTACCTGCCCCAGCTGCTCCGCAGAGCGGCCGCCGAGCTTTTATCTGCCGGCAATTATTCGAGGAATCCGGCTGCCGCCGTGCTGGGGGTGGTTGAAGGTGGCGTTGGGCGCTCCTGAGCAGCGTGTGAAGATTTTTTTTTTTTGTGTGTGGGGAAGATCAGCCGGGATAAAGTGCGGGGAAAGTTCTCTGACTTTTAGAAATTGAATCTGCAGCTCTTTTTCCGGTATGTTGAGGTTAATTTTGATTAAGGTTTGCTTTGTTCTCTATCCCTGGCTTATTATAGCCCGTCAGCATCGTGAATAGCTGCATTAACTGAGTGCCGTGGAGAACTTATTCTCACTTGCTTACTAGAAAATATTTCACGTCCTGCCGAGTTTTGGTGTAACCTGACAGAGCTGTTAGTTAAATGTGCTTAAAGGATCTGTCCAGTCCCTGTCAAGTTAACTCTTTCATTGCCGAAACAAATATTTAATTTTCAAATTCCACTTATTAAGTGATTTAAGTAGTTGTATCAAGGGACTGATACTTCAGAAAGAGTTTCGCCAATTCAGAACAATGTGAGTACATGTGCTTCACATATGGCACTGCAGTGCTGGGCTTATGACAGTTTAAATCTGATCATTTCATCCTGAATGCAGCTGGTACTTCTTCTCCCTCTGCAGCTAAATCAGCTATCTCTCTTACCAAGGATTTGCAGGCTCAGTAGTAACTTTTTATTGTTATTTATTACCATTCTGATGAGTTTTCAAACCTGGCAGCCATAAGGTTTTGAAACTGCAAGTACCCCGTGCAATTTAACTCGAATGCCACAGAGTTCTGAACTTCCTTTGGGGGTAATGGGATCTCCATGGCAATGAGGCCTGCTGAGAGAGAAACATGGGCTTGGAATTTGATAAAAGATTACTTGGGGGCTGTAAAACACCATCATCCTCATCCCAAAGTGATAATTAATCATGAGCTAAAGCAACCTGGCTCATGGGACTGTAGAAAGACACGGGCTGAGAAATTTGGCTTGAAAAGGCATCCGAGGAATTGCCTCGTGTTAAAAAAATCCTTTTGGGTAGGGAAAAAAAAACCCCAGAAAGGTGTGTCATGAAGAGAATATAAATGTGTTGCTTCCAGCCCAGTGCATCAAAGAGCTCAGAGCCTGCAATGCTTTTAGCTGACAAGTTCATGGCACGGTGCCATTCACAGAGGAGTGGTGCAGATTCCATTCAGAAACTCTCGCATTGCAGCATCTATGGGAGGTCGTTTTGGGTGGCTTTAAAGCTCTCTGTGTGCCTCCTAAAATAATGCCTTTTGTCAACTTGCAGGATCTAATTGTTTGAACAAGAATGTGGTTGTAGAGCTGGGAATTCGAGCTCAGTTTTGTAGGCTGCTCAGTTTTGTAGGCTGCTTCTGTATAAAAGACAAGTTCAGGTGTGTTACGTGCATTGAGTCTGACACTTAGAAAACTCCAAAAATCAGCTCTGAGTCCCTTCACTTCTCCTGTATAAAGCTGAACTATGAAAATGGAGCCATATGATTGAGTCAAAAATATCTAAATTATTTCAAAGAAAGCATTGGCTACAGAGCTCTATGAGAGGTTCAGGTACCTCCTTATTCCTTCATGAACTTCTGCTCTTTTGTGACTGGCTGGTTATACATTTAATTTGTTACATATAATAGATAAATGAATGTATTTATGATTATAGATGCAGTAAACATTGATGTATTACTGGTTTTATTTAACTCCTAAGGCTTTTTCAGCCATTTGTAGCCACTTAGGCTCTATTTGTTCATTTATAAGTATTAGATACAGCTTAGACCGCTGGTGACAACAAATGTGACCCTAGAGGGGCAAATACAACACAGAGTATTTGTCCTTTCCCTTTTGCTACACAGAAAGTGTCTCACAAATGAAGGTAACACTCTTGGGGCTGTGTCCTGACTGACCACTTCCAATTGTGCTCCTCAGGGGTTATTTGATTGCAGCACCTTCTGTTTTCCGCTCTGGGGTGGAGGAAGCCATAAGTGTGACCATCTTCAACTCTGTCAAGGAGACCACAGTGCAGATCCAGCTGGTGGTCAAAGGAGAGACGGTGTCACGGGGCCACGGAACAGTCCTGGGTGAGCTCCTGGAGTGCTGAACCTGAGAACTGATTTATGAGTTGAGGTGCTGTGGGAGCACACTGATACCCCCTGAAGGATTGCTTTAGGTGATGATGGAATCAAACAAATTGATTTGCTGCTGCTGCACCTTCTTGGTGATTGTGCCAACCTGCTTTTGTTGTGTGTGACCTCAAACACGTAAGGCTGATAACTTTGGAAGACCAAGACACACAGACACCCAATATAACTGATACTACAGAGTTTTATAGTGATTATACCTCCTTTTGATGCCTGAATATTTATCATTGTGGGGCTATATAAGGAATAAGATGTTTATTTTGAAGAAAAAGATAAAATCTACATCATTATCAATTTCTTCTCTCCAAAATGAGTGCTGGGAACACAATCTCCGCATCTTTAGAACTGGGTGTTGCTGAGAGAGGTGGTAATGTTTGTGTAGTTGGATAAGTCTTTAAAATCCAAACCAGATACCTCTGCCCTGTGAGTAAAAGCAACGTGATTTGATAATATCCAACTTAGCACTGAGTGAATTTACACTGGTGAAAGTGAAGTCCAGTAGCCCTGTTGTACCACTGTCAGTAGTGGTGGAAGCTGTAATGTAGTCAAAGCAATCAGGCTCTTTAGCCCTCATGTTTTAACCCTTCTGTATGTCAAAACTGGGAGTTTTATGAAAGCCATTGCATTTCTTGGAACAGATTGTCCCTGGTTATGTCCTCCCCTTGATGTCTTTGAAAGTGGCTGACAATTGCAAAGCAATTCAAAGGGAGTGATGCTGACACATGTGGACAGCAAATGCTCAAGAGAATTCCTAGGTATGGCTGTATCCAGCAATCCAAACAGATCCCATGAGTTTTGAGAATTGTTTAAATCCCAAAAGAGGCCTGGTCCTCTTTACAGCAAAACACTTCTATGGGCACAGTCTGCCCTGTGCTGGAACCTCAGCCTTGGGGGTGCTCTCCAAGCACAGAGCACTTTGCAGTTTACATCTGGCAAAAGTTGTAAATAAATGTGGACCAGGTTTATTTTGGAGAACTCTACTGGGTCCAACTTACCCTGCAGACTGTTTTAGACAGTGCAGGAAAATTACTTCAGGTGAAATCGTAACAAAGGGATACTGCAGGGAGCAGCTCTGTGGTGTGGGGTCTTCCTTCACTCAACTGCAAATATCTAAAATCTTAGTGCCTTGCCTTGAGAATAACTCTTGCTTTCTCTTTCTCTCATGTTTTAGATAAAGGAACAATAAAGCTGAAGGTGAGTGTCAATTATTTTAAGATGTTTCCAGTGAACATATAAGGGACTTTCCCTCAGCCACATCAAGCATTGCTCTCTGGCACAAATAAATCTCTCATTCTGGGGCACACACTGAGGAGGACACAGCCTTCACCTGAGGAAAAGTGGAGAGTGAAAACAACAAAGCTCAACCCATCACAGCTCACCTGCCAGGCCCTTACACCACTAAAGAAAATCAGTGGCTCGTGGCTCCACATAAATTTCTGTGTTGGGGTTATTTCATAAGAATGGCAGTACAGAATTCTGTGTGGGGGTTATGACTTCAAAAGCTGGAAAAATGGAGCTGGACTAGAAGAATAAGCCCTTAAAAGTGTTGGGTTTCTTAATTTAAGACTTAATTTGGGCTTGTCATTTTTGGGACACTGAAGGGGAGGGGTAGAACAAAATATTCAGTTGTGATCTGCATCTGATCTTCTATCAGATTTTCTACTTTGAAACTTTTAATCTGAGGTAATTTTAAAGTACTTATTTCTCTGAGCAAGTGGCTGAATATGTACATGCATGCACTTTTTGTTTTGGGGAATTTCTTGTGTTGGTTGTTGGGGTTTTTTCCCCTCTGTTGGCAGAGCTGTGGGTTGGTTTTCCCACATAACACACTTTCTGTACTGGAGGCTGCATATGTAGATCATGGTTCAACCATCACTTTGCTTCAGTGATAAAGGGCAGAAGAGAATTTCCTGCCATGTTTTCAGCAGGAATTTACCTCCTTTGAAATTTATATATTGTAGAAAATCTAGTATGACCTTAATTTTCTTTTCACCACTAACACAGATTTCCACCAAAACGCAGCAGGTGGCTTTTCTTGCTCACTTCAGTATCATCTACATTCCCCAAAAGCTCAAAAGCTTTTCTGTGCATTCCTCACCTCCTGGTGTGTTTTTTAGGTGCCTTCAGGGCTTCGTGGACAAGCACACCTGAAGGTTTGGGGCAACAGGCACCTGGCAGAGGAAGGGTACATTTTCCACAACTACACCACAGTCACCATCGACAGCAAGGGCTCCTCAGTGTTCATCCAGACTGACAAACCTGTCTACAAACCCAAGCAGAAAGGTAAAGTCATCTTGGACAGTTTGCCAGATGCTAGGGCTGCTTTCCAGGGTAGTTTTAGGATGAGCTCTTCTGTTCAGTCTCAGCTCTGGTGACTGATAAATTCCCTCTTTTCCTTTTTCAGTGTTGATAAACCTCTTCATGGTGACTTCTGACCTGAGGCCGGTCAACGACAGGGTAAAGAAAACTGTTTTCTTTCACACTGTGCAACATGCTGGAATACTTGGTAGCCTGCATTTTATTCAAATGTGCACTTATGCAGAAACAGAACTGGATTTTTAACCTATTTAGGCATAGCTTCTGATAGCTTGTTTTATTTGTAATTTAGTTTTTTTTTGCTTGGTCATATTCCTGTTGGAGGAGAATACAAAGTTTTGGAGTGTTGGCAAATAGGAAAGCAGCTCTGCCAGAGCAAAGACAAGAATTTTTCAGAGACCTGCACCTTATTTAGGTAGTGCACAGATATGTAAATTATCAATTTTCCAGTTAGATGTCTGAATTAAATATGTGTTTCTCAGGCTACTTCTTAGCAAAGAAGAGATGTGCAAACTCTGTCACTTTGGGTCTCACACTTTGCTTATGTTGACTTAACACTTCATCACAAAAAGCAGAAAAGTTGTTTCATAAAGCCTTTTATTTTTCTTTTTTCTTTCAGATTGAAGCTTATGTGGTGGTGAGTATCTGTGTGCCCATCTAGCCCGTGTCCTGTACACAAGGTTTGTGTAGCCTTTGAAGGAAAAAATCTGTGCTTTTCCTGTCCATTAGGGCCATTCCCCCCCACAGCCTATGCAATTCTCTATCCCTGATCTCTGTGCCTTGGCTTTTTGCTATCACCAGCAAATATCCTTATTTTCTCCTTCAGTTTCAGAAATCCATTCCCATTTTTCAGCCTGAGAAGAATTGGCTTGATTCACTGGGATTTATAACTGGGACAGCCCCACTCCCTCTCCCTTCTTTTCAAGGCCCACCCACTCCTATTCTTCATGTGTTGGGCTGACAGAGCAGGGCCACCCTCCTCTCTGCACCCAGACAGAGATAGTGGGCAGTAGAAATTCATGGAAAGGAAAGGGTTCTCCTGTCTTCTTCCTTATGAGGTGAATGAGAGGCTTCTTCTGTGTTTAGTCTTATTTTTTTCCTTTTTTTTTCTTTTTTTTTAACCACGTGTTTACCTGTCAGAATGCAGAAGGATTCACTCTTTTTGAAGATCTAATGCTGGCAAAACCAGCAGGACTCATTTCTGAGTTTGTCATCTAAAATTTGTCTTTCTGGTTGTACAAGCTCCCTTTAGGAATAAAGTGTCTTCAGAGATCAGCTCATCCCCTCCAGGACTGGTGTCTCAAGAGAGGGGAAAGATCTGCTGCTTGACAGCATTTACTTATGTGCATTGCTAATAGGAGCAGAGCTCTTAAGTAATTCCAGAAAGCAAATACCCCTGGTGAGGTGTTTTCAGGACATTTTTGATAGGTGCTGCTTGCATTTGAGCCCTTAGTGAGGTGTGGATATTACAAAAGGAAGTTCTTTGTTGCAAACTGAGTTAAATGTGTGAGTGATCCTCATTTTCACTGCCGTGTTTCTCATCCCCAAACCACCCTGCAGGATCCTCGGGGGTCTCGGATGATAGAGTGGAACAACTTGAAGCCATTTTGCTGTGGTGAGTTCCAGATTCTCTCATTTTTTCCCTCTGTGTCCTGTGATTTGCCTTTGCTTCTGCTTCCACTGAGTGGTGTTCAGTAAGGCTTGGCAAGGGCTGGAGAGTTACAGAGTTCACAGGGTTTTGTTTCCTTCTCCAGGCATTGTCAATATGACTTTTCCTCTGTCTGATCAGCCAGTGTTTGGGGAATGGCTCATCTTTGCTGAGATGCAGGGGCACACTTACAACAAATCCTTTGAGGTGCAGAAATACGGTGAGTTGACCCTAACCCAGGTGCATTTGGAAAAACAGGATGCTGTGAAATGCTTTCACTTGAGATGAAACACCTGAAATAGTGCTTTTAAAATGCCATGAGGAAAAATTCTTTAGAGCCATCTGTTTTCAAGGGTGCAGACACTGCTAACTGGGAGCTTTGCTAAGGTCACCTTGCCAAGGTGATTTTGGTTTGCTGCTGTTGTTGATTGACCCTCTACTGGGTGTTACCCTGATAAATCATAACCAGGGTCCTGTCAGAGCTGTGGGGACTTGTGCTGTAACTTGGGCAATGAGATCTGCTTGAAGAGATTCTGCTCTATTTTTTGTCTTTTAGTGTTGCCAAAGTTTGAGTTGCTGATCGACCCCCCTCGCTACATCCGTGACCTTTCACTGTGTGAAAAAGGAACTGTCCATGCCAGGTAGGAGCACGTCCCAAACCCAGTTCCATTGCTGTGGATTGCAGTGCAGTCACTGGAGCTTGGATCCCACCTGCTGCAGGCTTTTCAGATGATTTCTAATCATCATCAGAAGCTTTCTGATGTAAGAGCCTTCAAAAACATGGTAAAAATAACAAGCTGGAAAACTTCCTGTGGTACTTTTTTCTAGATGTGCAGGTAACATGGTAATTGTCTTTATATAACCAGAAGGACAGAAACCAGCTGGAAGTTATTAATCACCTTCTTTGCATTTCAGATACACATTTGGAAAACCAGTGACAGGGAAGTTAATTGTCAATATGACTATAAATGGTGTTGGGTACTACAGACATGAAGTGGGACACCCTGTCCTCAAGACCACCCAGGTGAGGGAGACCATGGACTCACCTGTGATAAAATGCCAACTCTGTCCTCTTTAACATTTATCCCTCAGCTCTGTTTTATTGCTGATGGGAGATCAGAAAATGAAGGAGTAAATATTGTAACTGGGGCCAGCATAATAAAAATTGCTTATTTTTACATGGTATGCTTATGATTTTAGATATTAGGAAGAGGCTCTTTTCCCAGAGGATGCTGGGGCACTGCCCAGGCTCCCCAGGGAATGGTCCCAGCCCCAAGGCTGCCAGAGCTGCAGGAGCCTTTGGACAAGGCTCTCAGGGATGCTCAGGGTGTCTGTGCAGGACCAGGGGCTGGATTGATGATCCCTGTGGGATCCAGCTGATCTGGGATTTGACGGGATGAGAATTTGTTGACATAATCTGTTTTAAGAGCATATGGGGCTGAGGAGAACAGAAGATTGAGGTGACAGAGTTAATCTAGACTATGGGTAAGGGAGGAAAATGAAACTTGCTCTCTTCCTTCCTTCCTTCACCCACTCCCCAATTAATCCCCTCCAATCCCAATCCTTCCAAAACCTTGCTGCAAACTCCCATCAGGTGCCTGTGCTTTAGCTTTGGCTTCTGGGCCCTGGGTGGGTGTGAAATGCACGTTCCCTTTGTGTCCCCCCACACATCCCAGATGGATGGCTCGGCTGAGTTTGATGTGTGTGTCAAAGACATGATGCCAGCAGATGTCCCCGAGCACTTCCGAGGCACAGTCAGCATCTGGGCCACGGTGATCAGCTCTGATGGCAGCAAACAGGTGACCTTTGATGACTCCACACCTGTCCAGAAGCAGCTGATTGATATCAAGTACTCCAAGGACACCAGAAAACAGTTCAAACCTGGGCTGCCTTACAAAGGCAAGGTGAGATTAAAAGTAGAACCGTGTGGCTGATTTCAAGTTGTACTGGCTTGATCCCAGTGGTTTTCCCCACCTGTCATTGACTGGAATTGCTGATAATTTAAAGCAAATTGTTCTATAAATGCCCCGCTGTGCAGGTGGAAGTCACTTACCCCGATGGAAGTCCTGCTGACAGAGTCACCATCCGAATCAAAGCTGAGCTCACACCAAAGGACAATGTTTATACAAGTGAACTGGTCTCAAGGAATGGCCTGGTGGAGTTTGAAATCCCCTCCATCCCCACAGCTGCCCAATATGTCTGGCTGGAGGTGGGTAAAAGCTCCTTATAGGATTAGCAGGCTTTAATGTAACTAATCTTGTCAAACCTGCACTTTATTAATCAGTGCTACAAACAGGAAATCAGTGCCTTTTAGCTTCAGCTTCTGGATTGCAACACAGCAAGAACTGGCTTGTTTCTTGCTGCCAAGAGAAGTGATGTTGATAACCACCATGAAGAGATGCTTCTTCATATACAGCTTAACATGGTAGTAGGGGTCCAGTATTTGGGGAGTAAATATGTCAAGAGATGAAAGGTGGAAGGTACAAAATGGGAGAAGAGAGTAGAGATTAAGAAAGAACAAAATGAGCTTTCTGGGAATAACATTCAGATGTAACTCTTTTTTTTTTTAAGACCAAAGTGACAGCAATTGATGGGAAACCCTCTGGGGATCAGTATCTGCCCAACTACTTGTCCATCAGCAGCTGGTACTCGCCCAGCAAGTGTCACATCCAGCTCCAGGCACCAGATAAACCTTTCCAGGTATGTTGGCTCAACATTCCATCATGGAAACCACTGCATTGCATGGCTTACAGTACTTTGTTCTAATTAAATATTTCTGGACATTCCTGATTCTGGGATCCTGAACTGTTGCCACCACAAAGGATGGGGGAGCTGCACTTGAGCCACCAAATAATTGTTGAATATGGGCTACACAAGGTGCTAAGCAAAACTCCCCTGGTGCTCTGTGCAGCAGCAAGTTTCCAACCCTTTCTGTTCAGAGAGGGGGTGGGGGTAGGCATGGAAAACACTTCCAGTTTTTCACGTTTGAATGTGTGTCCTGTGCACCTCCAGTAACGCTCAGACCTGGATTGTTTGCTGAAAATGATTGGAAGTGATGTTAGTGGGAGTGGCTGAATTACTGAAGACCAAAATTAAGGCTGTGTAGTCTCACTGGAATTTCTAGTTTAAATCTCAGCTGGATCTGTTCAATCTTCCAGTTATTGAACTATGAACATGAACCTTGTCTTCTCTGGTAGGTTTTGTAGGAGCCTCTCTAAAAATGTATTCCTGCCCTATAAAAGTTTTTGTGATTTCTCTCCTATAGAAAATATCTGATCTAAGCATGATTGCATAACGTTTTCTGAGAGTTGTTCAGGGTTTCTTCTTACCCAAGAAAATGTTCTGAAGGTCTGTGTATTGCTCAGTGGGGAAAAAAAAAAGTGATTATTGTTTTGGCAATAAACAGACTGAGATTTGTTATCAGCAGGTCCCTCAGGTTGGTTTCAGACTCTTTGTATCCAAATAAGAGCATTTTTTTAATCATTGCATTTCATGGAAGTTTAATGGCTAATTAATCTTTTTAAAGTTTCCTGAGGTATGGAAAGGGGATTAAACACTGCTAATCTGAACACATTGTTCTTATTATAACCTGATTAGAACTAATTCTTCTGTGGGAAAGCTTGGAGCTGGATGACCAGCTGATGTGGGAACTGTTTCCATGCATTGCCAGCTCTTACTGGGTGTTCCAATTAGCTACATTCATTTTTTAATGAATTGTTTCATCATTTGCACTGGGGAATTCTTAATACTTCAAATATTTGATGTCACGAGGCACCTCTTGGACTCTGTGGCATTCTCACTGTATTTAACCATCAGCAGCTCCTTGCATTCCAGTTCTGCCCTTTTGGTTTGTGCCATGTGTGCATTCTGCAGGGAGAGCACTGGGAGCTGAAAAAAGGAGAGGTTTTTCAAAACATTTCTTTGGGATTTTCTGTCAAGACTGAATGGTTTTACTTGGGAACTGCTCTGCTTTAAATGGCAGGAGAGTAAGGAGGGGAAGGTGCTGAAGAAATCCTACAGAACACAAGGGTCAGCCACTCCTCAGATCCCAGAAGGAAGGAGGTTGTGTTCCTGGGAGAAATCTGCTGCTCCACAGAGTGATTATTGCTCAGCCAGACACAACCAGTGCTAATCCCATGACTGATGTCTGTTCTGTTGGGATTTGGGGGATTTTTTCTTGGGGGTGTTCAGTGCTCAGGGAGCCCCTGTGGGTGCAGAGGTTCAGTGCCCAGGTGTGCTGCTCTGCAACCTATTGCAGGCATCAGATGAGCTACCCAGACAAAAAAAAGAAGCTTTCTTCTCATTTATTTGTGTGTTTGACACCTCCCTGAGTGCCCAACTTACAAATTGTTACCAAGACTTTGTGTAATTTGAAAGCATTTTCTCTTGGATCTCTTCCCAGTCATTTCATGGTTATGTTTGAGTTGGTATTTGCCACACTAATGTAATCACAATTAAACTGCAAAGACTATCAAACACACATCTCTTCCCACCCCCAACCCAACTCTTTCCTTTTTTGGGCTGGGCTACTGAAGGGGTGTCTAAAATTCAACCAATTCTGACAGCTGCTCTGTGCCAAAAGGCTTAACTTTCAGGATTCCAGAGATTCCTTTATTGTTTCATTAATGCATACAACCCCCAGCTCATTCTCCTGTAGACTTGCAGCGAGAGGAGAGCTGAACACAGGCCCTTTTTTACTGTGGAGAAACTCCCTGAGAACAGTGCTAATGTAATAATACACTTTTCAATGCATCCATTTGTTAGGAGAGGACACACACCTCCTGTGGCCCAGAACCCAAGCAGGTTTCTGTGATTTACCACCAAAAAAACTCGTAACAGAGCAGATCTTTGGCTTTTCTGTCCCTGCCTGCAGGTGGGAGAGGAGGCCTGGATTGCAGTGAAGTCCACGTGTCCTTGCAACTTCACTCTCCACTATGAGGTGGCATCACGAGGGAACATTGTCCTGTCGGGGCTGCAGCCCAGCAATGTCACCCAGCAGAGGAGCAAAAGGGCCACCACACCCTTTGAGAGGAACATTGACCTCACACGCTTCCCAGGAACAGGTAGGCAGCACCAGAAATGCAGCTCGCCCCCAGTTTTCAGCCAAAAAAACCCAACCTTTCCACAACCTTTTTGTTAATGTGATGCTCCTGAAAGAATATAGATAGTTTTGTGCAAGAAAAAGAGTGAAGTCCCTCAGGCTTGTAAAAAAAATGAATGAAAAATAAGTTAATTCAAAGGTATGAATTATTATGAATTAATTATGAAAAAAAATAAAAATAGTGAAATCCCTCAGTCTTGTAAAAAAATTATCCAAGAGGGGGTAGCTCTTGGAAAGTTTGCTTTGGTCTTTCTGCAGTCTTTCTCAGTTGAGAAAACTCTAATATCTGCTTGGAGTGGAGTGGCTGGGAAGTGTAGGGCAGGGCTGGGGCAGTTGGTTAAAATGGTTGAGCTTAAACTGAGAAGAGGATGTTAGATGGAAAGAGAAAATTAAATGGACTGATAAAGGAGATCACACAGCCCACAGGAGAAAGGGAAATGAAATGTGGGCTCCTGGTTTGTACAAGGAGTAGCAGAAAGACACAAATCTGGTGGATTTGGGGAGTAGAGCGGTAAAAAATGGTGAGTTTGGAAAGATGGATGTAACAGCTGCCAAAGGAGAAGTCTGGCTGTCCTGGTAACCACTTTGGGAGTTGGGGAAAGAGTAAAAGGATGAACCTCCCTCCATGTACCCACCAAACTTCTGGCAATCAGTAATTTAGGATTTGTGATCATTTTCTGCATTGAAGGTTTGCTCTGACCTGTTGCATTTATAGTTTGCTCAGAGGCTTTGTGGCTGCTCTGTCATTGGAAGAGTTCAAAGCCACGTTGTGTGGGACCTTGGGCAACCTGGTCTGGTGAAAGTCATCCTTGTCCACAGCAGGGGGCTGGAAGTAGAGGATCTTTAAAGGTCCCTTCAACCTAAATCATTCTGTGATTCTATTTAACAGCTCCAGTGATTCTCTGCTCTATTGACTGCATAATCCTTTTCCAAACTTATTCCTTTTCTCTCATTAGCGTTCTCCAGCAGTAGATGAAGTTTTCTGTTTATTTTCAATGGTTTGATAAGCTAACTGTGTGCTTCCTTGATTTCATGGTAGGAAAAACACCCAGTAGTCGTT
Source organism: Phylloscopus trochilus trochilus (assembly GCA_016584745.2). Taxonomy (NCBI): domain Eukaryota; kingdom Metazoa; phylum Chordata; class Aves; order Passeriformes; family Phylloscopidae; genus Phylloscopus; species Phylloscopus trochilus. The sequence continues at coordinate 3,179,004 of WQNJ02000050.1, forward strand.
GCCTACCCACCTTCTCCATGCTGCTCATTAAATTATGAGCACTAATTACCTTTCACAAAGAGGAGGGAAAGGGAAAATGTTCTGAACTCGAGAAGGTGTGCAACAGGAGCAAGGGAGGAATGCAAGTCCTGGATGGCGAGGCCTGTGCCTGTCAGCTTTAGGAGGGGGTAGGAAGGGAATGACTGGGATAAATAAAGCTGTTTTTCTCCACAATTGCTGTTTCAGCACCTCCCAGCACGCCTGCAGCAGAGGTTGAGGTGTGTGTCACCTTCCTGAGGTTCTCAGTTGTCCACTCCATGGCTCCCCTGGGTCGGCTCCTCGTGTACTACGTCAGGGAGAACGGAGAGGGGGTCACAGACAGCCTGCAGTTCACTGTCAACTCCTCCTTTGAGAACCAGGTAGTGGAGAGGAAGGGCTGGTGTCCCATTACTGTCTGATTTTTGGGAGAACCCCGGGATTTAAGGGGATTTCCCCTCTCAGGTTGCCGTGACGCTCTCGGCCAACGAGACCAGGCCTGGTGACCTTGTGAACATCAAGGTCAGAGCTGCCAAAGGGAGCTGTGTCTGCATGGCCACCGTGGACAAGAGTGTCTACCTGCTCAAGACAGGCTTCCAGCTGACAGCCAGCCAGGTAGAGGGAGCTTCAAGCACTGGTGTCCTTTGTGACCCTGACCCACCTCCAGGGCACAGCCAAGGACAGCAGCCCGTGCCCTTTCCCTGCAGGTGTTCCAGGAGCTGGCAGAGTATGATGTGTCTGATGCTTTTGGAGCTCCAAAGGAGGAAGGGCACTTCTGGTGGCCTGGCATGTCCTCACGTCGGCGCCGCAGATCTTCTGTCTTCCCCTGGCACTGGGACATCACCAAGGACGCTCGCTTCGCCTTTACAGTAGGAAGAACCAGCCTCCCTTCTCCCTGCAGTGCCTCTTTTGTGCTTTCATATCTGCAGGGGGATTTTCAGCTCCTTAGGCCAGGGGTTTTTCCCCACATCAGAGCTGTTTCACCAGGGTGGGTAGTGGCTTGGTTGAGGAAGACAGGTGTCTGCCAGGGAAAGCCAGAGCTTCCCTTGGAATGGAGAATGTAAACCCCTCCCTCCAAATTATTATAATTTTGAAATTAAGGGGCTTTCAGGCAAAGATATGGGAATAGGAATAACAGTTCTTTACTAGGAATATCAAAAATAAAAACGTGGTCGTGCAAAAAAGCAAACAAACAAACAAAAAAAACCCATTGACAGAGTCAGAATACAGCCTGACACCCTGTTGGAAAGGGTGTTGGGAGCAGCCCAACCAAGTCCTCTGCTCCCTGAGACAAGGAGATGCCACGTGAAGGGCTGAGCTGTCAATGTTGGATATTCTTTACATCACCTTCTCCTGCTTGCTCCTCTGAAATGCAGACTGGCCAGGCCTGGAGAACCAGTGTCACAGCTCTGATCTTTGATGTCCTTTCCCTTTTTAATCCACATAACTGCTGATATGATGATCCTTGTTTCCTACAGATCCCCCATCTCTTCTTTCTCTGTCCTTCCTCTGATTTTAGCTAAATTGTTCTATTATGTTCCCTTAAACCCCAGAGGCTTTCACACATCCCCCAATGCCTCAATCTCTTAATTACAAACTCTAAATCCTCCTTTTTGCCCACTGCTGCTTCTCCCTCTGGGGTCTGAGGGGGTTTTTGCTCTTTCTGTCCTGAGAGCTGTACACTCTTGGGAAAAGGTTCATTTTTGGGGAGCTGGTGTGAATGCTGGGGCTGCACACCTGGTGTGCAAGAACTGGGGGTGAGTGCAGAGAGCAAAGCTCATTCTCCAGTGGTGCTGGGAGCTGCTGTCTCTCATGAGTAAGAGCATTTAGGGGGCAGAGCTGGCAGCTTGCTCAGGAGCTCTGTGCTTTCCCTGTGTGGACACTTCTCATTTTGCTTGGCATCCCTGGCAGGGCAGGACTGGTGATGCATACGTGTAATGATTTTTTTTTTTACCTGTCACACTTGCCCAGTAATGTTAGATACTGATTTAAATGCATTTTTCCAAGCAGACAAGAGCTTTCTCATTAGACCTCTGCCTATTAACAATCATTTTTATACAAAGCTTAAAAAAATTCTCAAGATTCAATTGAGATTTCCCCCATAAATGTTGAAATAGGATTGAGGGATTCTATTAAAAACAACAAAGAAAAAGCTCACAAATTATTATTTTTCTTTATTTCTTTTTCTTTATTTCTTTTTTTTCCTCACTGGTTTTTGTTTTGTGGTGTTGATTTTTCATTGTCTAGGAAACTGGCTTGGTGGTGATGACTGACATAGTCAGCCTGAACCACAGGCAGAATGGAGGGATGTACACAGATGAGGCTGTCCCAGCCTTCCAGCCACACACTGGCACCTTGGTGGCCACCATGCATTCCAAAATAGCACCAAGGTAACATCTGGGGTTTAATATCTGTTGTCTGGGATACTCCTGGCTGTTTTATTTTTCTCTCTATTCTCAGCTGTTTTCCACCTCTGTGCCCCCAGGTTTAGACAAGGCAGTGATGGGGAAATTTTTCCAATGGCTTGGTAGATGTAAAACTATTTTAACTGACATTGCTTTGTTAAATTTAATTTAATTCTAGGAAAATGACAGATGCAAAGAGTCCTAGACTATCATTTTGAAGGCTATGTCTTTGCAATTTGCTGTGAATTTCTTGGAATATTTGCAAGCTCCAGCTGTTTTTGCAGAGTCACTCATTGCTCATGATTTGGACCCTTCAGCTGGTGGTCAAAATCAATAGAATGAGGGTCTGCAGGAAGGAAAGGTTGTGAAGTACAACAAGTGATGCTGCACCTGAGGATGGGCCTTCCCTCTGCATCCTGAACTTCCTGGAATCCTCTCTTGGCAGAGGAATTTCTGGGGTTAGTTAAGAAACAGATAATGAGGCATAACAGGTATAGAAAAGCTGATTTGTATTATTAAAGTATCAGAAATCAAGAAAATTCAAAGAGAGGGGATGGAGAAGGATGTAGAGCAGTGACTGTAGTAACTGCTGTGGGAAGCCACGTGTTGTATTTGTTCCCCTTGATTCCATGTGGTGCAAGAATTTACATCCCAAACCAATTTTATTTTAGATTACATGATCTCTGCTAGTTTCAAAGGTTATCTTACTTGTACTATTTTCTTAGATCCTTGTTTCTGTCTGCAGAGTGTGTGTGCACACAAAGGGATTGTTACAAAAGGCTGTGTAATTTGTGTTATGAGTGATCACCCATTCACTCCTTAATGAGTCTGCACCAGCCAGACCTTTGGTCATGTGAGCCAGAGTCAGGTGATAACTCTGATTTATCAGTGACTGCTGAAAGTATCTGATTAAATGAATCAGTTTGCAAGGATTCATTTCTTGTTCTTGCAGAGCAGAGAAGAGGAAAAGAACCTTCTTCCCTGAGACATGGATTTGGCACTGCCTCAATGTCAGGTATTGACATTAATTATATCCAGGGGGTTGTATTCTCTTCAGCTACAGAAAACAAAGCTCTTTAAAAACTAATGAATTACACTGGCATTTTCTGGGTTTTTTAGATTTTTTTTTTTTTATTTTTCCCCCCCTCTTGTCGATGTTTTTCTTCATTACCATTTCAATCTTTGCAACATTTCCTCTGCTCCTGAAGTGTTCCCTTGCTTCAAGCTGTACCTGTCAGTTGTGTCTACATTGATTCTCTAGTGATTGCTTTTCAAATTTCACAGAGCTCTTCTTTCTCTGTCATCTCCTGCAAAAGCATCTCCAGACCTCAGTCTGCTGCCTCATAAATCCTGGTTTCCTCTGGGTACAGTTGGAACTAAAAAAAAAATTACTAAAGAGATAACTAATCTGTCCCACAACAGCACATCTAGGATAATTTGAAGCAATTATTAAAAGGCTTCTCCAGGTTTGCAAGTAAACTTCATTCTCAATAAATGATTGTAAATTAAATTGGACAGGAACTTGGAGCAAGTGTATTCAAATCTGTTCAATTGAGCATGAAATATGCTTTGTAGAATACACAAAGAATTCCAGAAGTGCCCGTTTGGGCCTCAGCAAGCTGGGGCAGTTAATTATAAGTGGGAGAGTGTGGAATAAAAAGTTGCAGATTGCATTTTCTCCACTTCATTTCATTAGAAACAACTGAGTTGGAGCATTCCTTAATTTCCAGTCTCTTGAACAGGAAGAATTTTTTTCTCTTCTACCATTTATAATTATAATCTACAATCCTTAAAAAAAAAAAAAAAAAAAAAAGAAAGGAAAAGGAAAAAAAAAAGAAACAAAAGCCCAATGTCAACTTCCCAAACCAATTCTAAAAATTCCTAGAGCCTGGCTGGAGGGTCTAATGGCTGGAAATGAGTGTGTACTTTGGCCCTGTGCCCAGAAGAGTAAGTGCCCTCATGTGTGAAAATAATGTTAATGCTGGTTATGGGCTGAAATCCCAGTGGAAAGAACATCAGCTGCAACAAATTGTCCGGTTAAACAGGCTGGAATCTTGCCAGTCCTGGAGCCAGGACACCCTTCTGCTGCTCCTCAGGGCTGAGCATCAGTGCAGGCATCAGCTGCAGAGCTCCAGTGGGGGTGAGCACCTGAGTGTTACAGAACCAGGCTGCTTAAAAGGAGTTAAAATGACTTCAACCTTTAAGTAGGTTTAGATTTGGATATTGGGAAGAAATCTTTCTCTGAGGGAGATGAACTCCTGGTACAGGGTGCCCAGAGCAGCAGTGACTGCCCCATCCCTGGCAGTGCCCAAGGCCAGGCTGGACAGGGCTGGGAGCAGCCTGGGACAGTGGGAGGTGTCCCTGCCATGGCAGGGGTGGCACTGGATGGGCTCTGAGATCCCTTCCAACTCAAACCATTCCATGTTTCTATGATACAAGTGCATTTCCTGAGGCTTTTCCCTCTGGAATTTGAGTTCACCAGTCAGTGCTTGGAGTCTGACTGAACTTATAAAAAGCTCAGTGATCTCCATTTTTTTTTATTGTTTTAATCCTTTCCCTTTGTAATACACACACAGGGATGAGGCCCTGATGAGCTGCCTGGCCCCTGACAGGAACAACAGCTTCAGGCTCACTGAGAATTCACTTAGAGGAGCAAAGCAAAGGTGCCCCAAGTGTGAAAAACCTTTATCTGAAATGCAGTGGGAGCTCATCTTTTGGGTGTGTTCTGAGTGTGCATCAGGCACCTCTGCAGATGAGGAGAGCCTGTCGTGCTGGACACTTGCAGAGGTTCTTCTGAAGACCTCCCACTCTCATTTTCCATGCCCCCAAAAGCCTACAGAGCTGGCAGCATATGTGTCAAGCTCTGGGGAATAAATAAAAACTTGTGAAAAAACAACCTTAGGGTGTACTCACAACTGCACCAATCATCCTGCCAGCTGAGCCATGAAATAGCTTTTGTTCTTGTGTTAGAGGAAATGTTTTCTGTTCCAGGCAGGGCCAAAGCTGCTTTGCAGGAGGGAAATAGCAAAGTCTGAAGAACAAAACTGAATTTCTATTATTATAAAGCATGGAGGAGGAGGAGGAGGAGACCAGCTTGTGATATCCCATTGGGCTATGCACAGGAAAGCTGAATACTCAGAGATTGGATTTTTAATAATAAATTTCAATCCTCATTGAAAGAAAATGATAGGTTTGGACATTTTCTAAGTCAGTCATTCCAAAACTGAGCAAACCAAAATTTTGGCTTCTGAATCAAAACAAGCAGTTGCTGAAGTGGATGTTTAGAAAGTTTCTCATTTGTCCCTGTGTTCAAGCAGAGTCTGCAGTGTGGCAATGGACACAGAGACAATAAGTTCCAACAAAAACCACTTTTATTTCACTAGCTATTTAATCAATTATTGTTGATTTTATCCAGGATTTTGGTCTGGGTTTTTTTTTCGTTCTTCTTTTTAGATTTTGGGGTTCGTTTCAGAGCTTTGTTTGGATTTTTGTTTTGACTTAGCTCAGACATTTGCATCTTAAGAAAAGTGACTTGGAAATGAGGCTGCAAATGATGTTTTTAACCCTGGAAGAATTTGTGTTTTGCAGAAGTAACCAATTTGCTTTTCTGCTGCTTATAAATACTGGCAGGTCCCAAAATGAATAGAAAAGACAGTAAATATATATGGTAATATATATATATATAAATATATATATATAATATATAAATATATACAGTAAAAACATGGCCTTTTGTAAAGTTCAAAGCAGAAGATGCTGTTTTATAAGTCTGGATCTGGAGGGAATTCCCCAGAATGCTTGGGGACTTCATTAAAAATCATTTAATTAACATGATCAAGCCAATTTACTCCACGTTCCCGTGGCAGTGACAGCTCAGGGGAAGCCCAGCTGCAGGTGGAGGTGCCCGACTCCATCACCACGTGGATCACAGAGGCAGTGGCTGTGTCTGAGGAGAAGGGGCTGGGCATTGCCAGCCAGGCAGAGCTGAAGACCTTCAAACCTTTCTTCATCGACTTCACTCTGCCCTACCACGTCATCCGGGGCGAGCAGACCAAGATCCCCCTCACTGTCTACAATTACCTGGCTGTGTGTGCAGAGGTAAATGTTGCTTTTTTGTCCTCTTTTCCTGTCAGAGTTGGGATGAAATGCTCAAGAGCTGGTGTTTGGTATTCGGGCTCAGATGTTTATTATTTCTTATCAGTGTTACAGTCTCACAGACCATGACTTCGAGCTAGCAAAGTAAAAAGTTACCCCATCTCTTTCTCTACTAGGTCTTTTAAGGATAAACTGTCCAATTAAGGAATTGCACCTAAATTATTTTTACTTTTAACCCAATAACCAACCACCTGTGGCCCACAATGCAGAGTTTTCTGCCCAATTACAGAACACCACCCAGAGCCATGAAAAAGAAGGTGAAAAAGAAAGATTTAACCTGTGCCCTAAAACCTCTATCTTGCTATATATATATTTTGCTATATTCTAAAACCTTAAACTCTAAGTTTTCCACCATGTGATATCACACACTTCTATTCAAACTGCACACCCACAATCCCAAAATCATTCCGTTTTGGAAGCCTTTTCCACAGCCTCAGGTCAAATGCAGTGTTTGCTTGGGGCTCAGTGCCTGTCAGCACAGAAAGTCTAAAATTCTCAGTGCCCAGGGTTCCAACGGGTAACAGCTCAGTCCTCACTCCTGACTCACTTCTGGGTTATCACCATGGCTGGAGTGTGATCTGCCAGGCACACTAGACAAGGTGTCAGGCTAGCACAGAGGTCAGCTCAGCAGAGATGCTTTGAGAAGATCAATATTGCTTTTTTTTTTTTTCAACTCAAATAAATGTCACCACTTTATTGTTTTTAGTCTGAAGCAGGTATAGTCAGCTGAGGTGTCTTGCAGCACTTCAGAAAAGCAAATGATGACAGGGAAGACAATTTGGAATCTCATGCTGGAGCACAAAGAAGAATTTCCTTCATAATCAAAAAGCTGCCAAAAATAGTTCATTTTGAAGGAATTATTTTTTTCCCAAGAAATTCCATCTCCCTTGATGTTTTCTTCTCACACTCCCCATCTGCCCAGCTCCAGTAGCGTCTCCCAGAAATACTTGTAGAATTGCTGAGCTGAAAGTACTGCTCTCAGTCAAATCCATGGCTAGAAACTTTGAAGAATGAATAATCTGCATTCTGTGACTTTTATGAAGAATTCTGGGTGTTTCATATCATTCACACAGAGTAGCCTGGCTTTGCGGCTGACATTTCCAATAAATGACATTTCCAAAACTTTCACAGGTCCACGTGAAGATTTCTGTCCCAAAAGGCATCAAGTTTGTTGGGCACCCTGGGAAGCACCACCTGACCAGGAAGAAGTGTGTGGCCCCTGGGGAAGCCAAGCCCACCTCCATCGTCCTGTCCTTCAGTGAGCTGGGCCTCAGCAACATCACCGGTACACAGAACTCCCACACAACTTCCTGCTGCTCAAAGGGGTTTTACAAGCATTCCTTCTTGTTCCTCTCTCAGGAGAAAATTCTTGTTTCCCTTTTGCCCCAGTTCATTCATTCTGCTTGCTGCCAGCTTGGCTTTTCAACCTCATTTGTTGTAGGAGCAAGTTCCCTGCCTGTGATGCACAGAATGTACAAACAAACATCAGGACATTCTCTGGCCATCAGTTCTCCTGTTGTGATGATATTTGCTCATGCAAGGTTGGGCCTGTTACAGTTCCCTGGAGAGATCAGTGGAGATTTTTAATCAAGAGAATAACAACAAACTCTGTGTAAATAATCCCAGTAGAAACTGTGCAACACCCAAAACTAGGAAAGAGTTTCTCTGTTGCCCAATGATTGTTAAAATATTGTTTTAGATGTGATCACTCAAATATGGATAAAGGGAATATGAGAGAGAGGTAATTACAGCCCTTGATGTGCTGTTAATCAGCTGCTTCTAATTAGTTTGGATATCTTTAACTTCTAGTGATCTTGCTATCTCAGAATCTCTGCTGCTTTTCCCTTCTGTTTCTCAGCAAAAGCTTTTGCCTATGGTGGGACCAATTGCTGTCAGGAGGGGATGCAGACCCTGAAGAATGGCAAACACTCAGAGGACTCTTACCTGGACAAAAGGACCCCTGTGGGGGTGGATTATGTTCGCAGCAGTGTCATTATTGAGGTGAGAAAACACGAATTTATGATAATTCAGGGGGAAAAAAATGCTCGGGCAAATTGTGAAATCAAACGTGAATAGCTTTATAAAGATCCTCAAGTTGGTTTCTGGTGTGTTAGGGAGACTGGAAATAATCAGCTCTAGTGGCACTTGTACAGAGAGAGCCCATTGGAGCTCCTCTGGTGAATCTTCAATGCTGTTCAGGAGAAAAAGCAATGGAAATTTTATAGGACAAGCTTGCCGTGTTAATCTAAGAACTGTGATAAAATGGAAGGTTCCCTGGCAGTGGTTAGCACTGCTCTAGCTAACAGAACACAGTGCCATCACTTTTCTGTAAAGGATATAAACCACTGCACAGCAGCAAAAATAATTTCTGTATTTTCCAAGTAAAACTGGAATCTGTTCCTGCTCATCCAAGCCCTGTGGTTTATGCGTGGATTTCTCTTTCTACAGCCAGAGGGACTGTCCAGAGAATACACCTACAGTGTGTTCTTCTGCCCAAATGGTAAGTTCATGATTTGAATGAGATATTCAGTTTGTTTTGAGTCAGTTTTAAAAAGAAGCATTTGGCTTCATCTCATTTAAAAAAAAAAAATTAAAAAAATCCTTTTTTCCATTTCTGTGTGATTGATGAGTTATGGTGTGTAGGAAGAACTTCTAAATAAAGTCTTTCTTACCTGGCTGGCTAATTATGAATTTGCTCTAACTGCCCAAGTGATTTCTGGAAATGGCCATTAAATTCCTTTACTTTATGGAACAGTTTAAGTATTCAGCACTGTGGACAGTAACTGGGACTGTACTTTATTTTCAGCTGGTGTTTTAAGATTCAGTTCTGGAATCAGTCTGTCCTTTCTGCCAGAGATTTGGATAGCTCAGAGTTGGCTCCAGTAGCTAAACAGAGATGCTTTTGACCACTAGATTAGAACTGAAAAATCACTTGCTGGGTTCATAAGAAATTCAGCTGAACAGTCTGAAGGATTTTCTGCCTTGAAGGGAGTAAAAATAAAAGATGAGAAGAAACATCCCATGTGTATTTTAATACTTTAAAAGAAGCTGGGAAAAAAAAAGAAACCCTGTACTTTGGAAAAGCCTGTTGGAATTTCAGTTATCAGCCAGGGCTTATGTTTGATGTCCATAGGATGAGCTCTAATTCTTACAACATTCCCTTGTTTTTCTGACTAGAGAAAATACACATTTCCACACCTAACAAGTATGAGTACCAGTACATGCAGAAACCAGCCCAGATGAGCCACTTTGACATTGCTGTGAAGGCCCACAATGATGCTCACCTGGCCCTGTCCTCTGGCCCCCACGACATGGCAGAGATGACAGAGATCGTCATCGGGGGACAGCAAAACACCAAAACTTGGATTTCCACCAGCAAAATGGGAGAGCCAGTGGCCAGCAGGGACACACCTGGCATCCTCTCCTGGGATGAGTTCCGCAGCTTCTGGATCAGCTGGAAAAATGGAGTTATCCAGGTACTGAGTTCTTCTGTGTAATGGTCTGGAAGTCTCTTTTCCAACAGAGTTTGAGCACACACAGAGCAGTTTTTTCCTTGCTGTAGAAGGTGGGAGCTTCATTCCTGTTGCCTTTCACCTCCAAAGCCCTGATCAGGCTGTGGTGATCAGAACAAATCTGCTTTTGCAGAACAAATCTGCTTTTTTGCCACCCTTATGTTCTCAGCACCGTAGTCCTCAACATCCTCAACATCAACAACTTGAAGGCCAAGCCTGTGGAATTCTCATTGAGCTTCCTTGGATTGCTTTGTGGGTGGGAAAGAGGAGGGGTATTGCTGCATCTGAGTGCACATCTGAGCTGGGAGGTGTCCCAGCACACGGGGCAGAGTGACTCCAGGTGTGTGGGCTCTTGGAACTCCATGGCTGGGGGAAATCCAGGCACAGAAAATTCTCAAAACCTTGTGCAGGCTCAAACTCAGAAATGAATACAGGGTTCAACATGAGACCTTGGAAAAGGCTTCCATATCTAAAGACTGTGGGCAAGAATGTGGGTTTGTAGTATAGATAGAAACATATTAAGCTAGGTAGTGGAAAGTTTTAAGGTTTTAAAGTTTGGATATAGAAGTGGTTACAGAAATAGCAAGAAGTTTTAAGGTGTAGCAAGTAAGTTTGTGTGCCATTAGATGATTGGTTAAGAAGATCCATTGCATTTCTGCAAGAGGTGTGATACATGTCTAATAGCTAATTTCATTACCTATTGGTGTGAAAGCAGAAACAATCTTTGTGGCAGTAGTTTACTGGCTAATAAACCTTAAAAACACCTTGTAACCAGGTCTTGTGACCACTGACTACTGACTAAGGACTTCTGGCCTGTGCTGTGAAGATGTTCTCGCTCCTTCATGAGACTGCAGAAGATAATAGAAGATATTAAACCATGCTTTAAAGAGTATCTCAGTGCTCCCATCTCTCTCAGTATCCTGATGCGTGGTGTCTCATCCCTTTCAGGTTGGCCACGGTACTCGGGTGCTAAACGAATCTATTATTGTGGAGTGGACAGTCCCCAAACAGCTTGAGGTGAAGTACATTGGCTTTTCCACAGGCTGGGGGTCAATGGGAGAGTTTAAAATTTGGAGAAAAGAAGAGACTGATGAAAATCACAATGAAGCATTTACTCTTGGAGTTCCCCACAACATAATTCCAGGATCAGAAAGAGCTACGGCTTCAATAATAGGTATCAATTATCAGGAGGTATCACTTAGGTACCCCTTATCAAATGTGAACAGATGCTCCAGCTGTTACTTCTGACCAGTACTTGAGTAATGCACACCAGATAAGATAGCCACAGGCACTTTAAAAGGTTTATTACTGCTTAATTCTGGGGCAGATAATTCCTTGGGGTTTCTTTGTCACTTGTTTGAAGCCTGTTTGGGTTGACAGTGGCTTAAAGTCGATGCCACGTGAGGGGCTTTGCAGGGGCACTGTCTGTTACAGTTCATGGTATTTATTTCGTTGGCATCCTCATCACAAATTGTGCCATGTTCTAAACTGGTCTAAACTGGGAAGTCATGGATAGTCAATGGCTGAAATGTGGAATTTCTTTAATCCAACAAGAGATTGAAGGGCTAAGACTGAACAGCTGAAGGACTTCCCACTTATGTCTCAGTTTATTTGAGCTGACTCTGGGGCAGCCAGGAGATATTAGTGCAGTGAGGTGGGGGTTAATCATAAAACACCAAAAGGAAACCTTAATTTGCCTGATCCTGAACATTTCCCCTCTTTCTCAAACAGGAGATGTGATGGGTCCTACTCTGAACAACCTGGACAACCTGCTGAGGTTGCCTTTTGGCTGTGGGGAGCAGAACATGATCCATTTTGCTCCCAATGTCTTTGTCCTGAAATACCTGCAGAAAACCAAGCAGCTCAGTCATGAGGTGGAGGCTGAAGCTACCGATTACCTTGTCCAAGGTAACTCATTACAATTAAATTTACAGATGGACAAAAGGCTTTGAATTAATAGTTTTATGTACATGTCACTTTTGCTAACCAAGAGTAACCCAAGTGATGAGGATTCATCATTTCTTTTTGGATAATCTCACAGTCTGACAGGTTTTGATGGCAAGACATTTTCCCTTGATGTGTAACCTTTGTTTCCCTTCAGTAATTCGTAGTTCAGATGTTCATTGATTTATCTTTTTTTTTTTCCTTAGCTGTTTTCTATGTTTAAACATTTTAGAAAGTTAAGGAAAATGAAATTTAGTAAAAATCTGTATATTTGGGGGTTTTGCCTTATTCATAAATTCAAGCCTTAAGTCACTAGAGTTATGTCTCTTTTCTGGACTTTTTTTAAACACTATTCTCTTAGTAACAGTATATCAAAAATCAAAATGTGGTATCCAAAGTAGTTAAAAGCCTTCATTACATGGCTCTGGGTTATCTGTCCTTTCAGTGTCCTGTCCTACTTTACCAAGAAGCTCAAAACAACCTTTTTTTTTCTTTTTTTTTTTCCACTGTTTTTCTCAGCACTTGTTTTGAGGAGAGCCACGTGCAAAATAATTTTATAACTAAGTGCAATTCTCAGGACAAGTAAGAATTCAGAGATCATTAAAACCAAGAGGGACCCAAAGGGACAAAGCTCTCTTGTGTATGAGTCAGACAATAGTCATGTCATGAAATCAGAGGTGACAGGGTTAGGTGGTTCTCCTCTGAAAATATAAATATCAAATGTAATATGTGGGATATTTCTTGTGTTCAGCAGCAAAAGCCCAGTGCTGCTTCCTCTGCCTGGCTCCAGTCATTTCACTTGTGATTTTCTGTGCTTGCTGGGAGCAATGAGGCAAAGGGAATTTGTTAATGGCTTGAGTCAGTGTTTCCTTTGCAACATCATTTGCTTTTGTTTCTTTTTATGAATCTGCAAACCTTCCAGGTTTTTGGCTCCAAACCCTGTTTGCTAATTAACCCTTACAGAAGAAACCCCCGAGAGTTTTAAACCCTTCTGTGTTTACTGGAGCCCTGCCAAATAGAAGGTTTAGATGGGAAATACTTACTCTAGAAAGCTTTTGTGATTTACCAAGCCAGAAAACTTCTTCATCTCTTAATCATCTATCACAAAAAATGCTGATATCCAACAATTCCTGTATATTCTCTCTTCTTTAGAAGTGGCCTGGGTTAAACCAGTCAGTATTTTTTCTACTTTCCCACCAAAACAAAGCAGGTGAACAGGGGGAAACTGCAGAGAGGAACCTCTCCAGTGAGCCCCAGCATCCAGAGGAGTGTTTAGAAAGGAGGAGGGTTCAGAAGAGCAAGCAAGAGAGAAAGTCTGTGCCACTCCCAACCAACAAGCAGAGAAGAATCACAACAAGAGCAATGAAGTGTAATTCAGCTCAGAGTCATAGAATACCCTGAGCTGGAAGGGACCCACAGTGATCATCGAGTCCAGCTCTGGAATGAATGGCCCATGCAGGGGTCAAACCCACAGCCTTGGCAGCACTGGCACCATGAACACTCAAAAAGAGAAGAGCAGAAACAATGAGGAGAGTGGTATTAAATATTAGTACTGAATGTGTCCATTTACACACTGGAAATGAGCACTGAGGAGCTGTTTAGGCAGAAAGTGCTCAGTACTAAATCATACCTGAGGGCTGCAGGGGGAAAAAAGCAATTTAATTTAATTTAACAACTATTTTTTGAAGGGAGAAAAAAATAATGCCATTATTTTTACACATTTACCCAGCTTTCTGCTGGGTATTTGTACCTATCCCACCACCCCCAGACAAAGATGTGGTGACCACAAGAGCATCATCAATCTCTAGATCTTCATTCCTCCCATTTTCCAGGCCAGTCCCTGTGAGCACTGGGGGGGCTACAGAGCAACTGGGAAGTGTGGGAGTCATGAGCAGCCCCTGCTCAGGGACTGAGGAGCTGCCTGGATCTGCAGAGAGGTCAGCAGAGAAACTTCACCTCCAGAAATGAAACAAAAATCCACTCCCATAAAAACGTTGTGTGGTGTGGAATAAAACACCAACTCCTGTGCTGCAGAATTCAGCAGGCATTAAATGGCTTTTGGACACAATCTTCTTGCAGATTGGACTTTTCCTTATCAGAAATGTCCATCCTGGAGGGTTTGACTCCCATGGGTGTTTCAGAGCTTTATCCAAGTGTACGTTGTGTATCCATCCATGTGGAGGCTTTGCTAGGATGGGCATGGCTGTAGACAAACAGCTTTGAGAAGCAAATCATTTTCCTAGTAGAAAGAGCATTTCTACTCTTTTTTTTTTTTTTTTTTTCATTTTCAGCCTCAGAAGACATTCCAGGAGAGAGTTCTTATCTTCAGCATCCACCTTGTTAATAATGCTGTCTAAAACCAGCCCTGGGACAGCCCTTGCAGCTGGGAGGTGTTCACGTGCTCTGAGGTCACAGCTGTTGTTTTTATGTTACGTGAAGTTGTTCCAAGCAACAGCTTTGGGAAAAGTCTGAATCCAGCTGTAGTGTCACAGGCAAAACATTTTCATTTGTAAATGGAAGTAAAATGGAAGGAGAGTGGCTGTATGCTGAAGTAAAAACCTTTTGATAATGCATTTTTTTTTCAGAGAAGTATCAGATTTTTAGCATTTCCAGTGTCCAAAAGGCAGGAGCTGCAGCATCCCAGATGTTATCCTGAGCAGATTTCTGGATAAACTGCACGCAGGGCTGGCTCTCACAGCAGAATAAGAAGCTGCCTCGGGCAGCAGAATCCCTTATACATGTTCCAGATGTTCTGAGCCTTCATTCACTTCAAATACTCGTTTTTCTCTGTGTGAGGAGATTTTGGACTCCCCCAATTCTTTTGTGACTTCCAGGCTACCAGCGCCAGCTGACCTACAAGAGGCAGGATGGCTCCTACAGTGCTTTTGGGGAGAGGGACTCATCAGGGAGCATGTGGTGAGTGGCTATTTAAAACTGAGGTAGAAATGTGCTAAGTGCTTGCTAAACAGGAAAAATACATTGCCTGGGAAAGGGGAGTGATTTTCCAGCTTCTCTCGTGGTATCACACACAGTGGAGAACAGAAATAATGCAATAATATTCAGTGACTACAGAATTGCTGTGACTACAGAAGAGCTGCTGTGTGCTCTGACTCCACTAGGTGATGTGTTGTGGGTGATTCAGGACTCAGGGGCAGTTAAGAGAGTTAAATCTGCCAATTAGTCCAGGTTTCAGGCACAAAGCTGTAGTTAAGAATAATATCTGCAGTTGGTGTAGCAATTATGGGGCATTTAAGCACCTAATTCCATTAGGGAATGGAGTTTTACCTGAAGCAGGTACAGGGAAATGTGCTACAAGTGGCAGAGGCTTCTCTCAGGGTAGATAAAAAACCAACCCCAAACCCCTCAAAGACATCCTCCTGTACAGTGGGATGGAATCCTTGTACCTCCTGGATGGATTTGTGCTCTGGGAATAAAGGCAGCACCTTTCACACCACAGGAGAGCCAGGACTGTGAGCCTCAGCTGCTGTCACTGCTGTCCCCACAAGCCTGGCAGGTTTGTGTGACATCAGTGCCGGGTGTCACCGCCCCCAGGGCTCAGCTCTGGGGATCCTGGCTTCCATCCCTCTGCTCCATCCGTGGTTGGGCTTTCACAGATTCCCCTCCCCAGCTCGTGGCAGGGAAGCAGCAGCGCTGCTGCCTCGCTCTTCCCAGGACAGGGAACTCTCATCCCAGCCCCTGCCTGTGAAATATGGTGACACAGAATTACTCAACACTCCAAAAATCCCCTGCCAGGCAGCAGTGTTTGCTACCCTCCCATTCCTCGGGGGCTTGTAAATGCAATGATTCAATCCCCCTGAAGCTGGCCAGTGCTCACACTTGTTGTCAGAGGTTTAGAATTCCAAAAACACTTCTGGTGCTTTCTTAAGTCTTAATTCTGTATAAAGTGTAACACAGCTTCAGGCTTGAGGAAAGGAGCTGGATTCCTTGTGAGAAATATATTGATTTTTAGTTTTAAAATACTGATTCTTACCTTAAAAACTTTAATAATTTGGGATTTAAAAGAACTATATTTCAGAGTGTGCCATAGTTACAACTAATACACCTTTGAGTTCTACTTTTCAACTTCACTTGTTGACCTTTAATCCTTTTCTCATCCAAAGCCTGGACAGTGTTTGGGTGCTTTTATATCCCATGAACATTTTAACAACAATATTCAGCTCCCAACAGTATTTTTTTCCATTTGTGCTTTCTAAGAATATAGGGTTTTTTTCCTTACAGGTACTTTATTCTGAATTTGTTTTCTCAGTAAAGATGGTTGATTCATTTTTACAGGTTAACAGCTTTTGTCCTCAAGTCCTTCGCTCAGTCTCGTGGGTTTATTTTCATTGACCCCAAAGAACTCACAGCTGCCAAAGACTGGATCATCCAGCACCAGAAAGAAGATGGTTCTTTCCCTGCTATGGGCAGGATACTAAACAAGGACATTCAGGTAAAAACCACACTGGATCAACTTGCAGCAAGGACATTTTAAAAGTTATTATCAGAGCATGAAGTGATGCAGTTTGAATATGAATTTTGCACTTGAAAGGCTGGAATGCTACAGGGAGAATTTCAGTTATAAAAGGTCTTGTCAGAATGTGTCTGTGGGGTGTCCCCAGAGGATGGAAAGCAAGGTGTGAAGTCTTACAAAACACTGCTTTAAATGTGTCCTGGCTCCAACCAGTGTGGGTTTGGGTTCCTAAATTTTGTACTTCTTGAGTGCAAAGAGAAGAAATTTGGTGATGCTTCAACTTCTCCTCTAGTTCTAACACATCCTTTCTATTGCTTCAAAGTCGCTTTTTTTTTTTCTCCAGTGTCCTTTTCTCTTGTTTTCATCCAGTGGTTTGTGTTGTTTGCCCTTCCAGGGTGGGATCCATGGGAAGATCTCTCTGACAGCTTATGTGGTTGCATCTCTTCTGGAAACAGGTGTCACTTCTGAGGTAACAAAAGCTCGGTTGAAACAGCTCCAAAAATTCTCTCTGTTCCTTTTTTAAAGAAAAGCTTCATTTTGCTGCAGTTTGCCTTCAGAGGTTCTTGCTCTCTAGAATGACTGACAGCATCCAGGGAAGAGAGGCTGCTGGAAAGCCTTGGGATTGTTCTGAAGTTAAGGAAACTCTTCTGAAGTTGTTCAAGGTGGTCTCCCACCCTTCAGCCATCAGCTCATGATTATTCCACCAGAGCAAAACACTTCCCTGCAGCCCCATCCCTCAACCTCTCCAAGAAATTACTGCAAAAAAGAGTTTTCTGCCTCTTAGCTTCAAGCTGTGAGTGCAGCCTGTGCAGATCCTGGTCTCTTGCCTGTAGAGACTCAGAAATCCTGGCTTGGTGCTAAAAGCAGTTTAACTTGGGGATCCAGAGAACTCTTGTGGTCTGGCTTGGCTGCAGTGGCCAAAATGCTACTGCTGTTAGATTACAGTGCCTTTGGAGAGCTGAGCTCCTGCAATGTGCTGGATTGAGGGCTCTGGAGAAAAATGTTTCTGTTCTTTGCAATGAGACAGAGCAGGAACACTGCAAAAAAGAGAAGCAGCTCAGTAGGGATGGCCAATTCCACTAGAAAAAAAACCCCTAAACTTCCAGTACAACTGGTGTTTTAGGGATTCCTCCTTAAAACCCCTGGTAAAACTGTGCTCCTGCCCTCTGATGTGTTTCTGCCAGCATGCAGTTTCACTGGAAAATGGAGAGGTTTAGATAAGATTATGGTGACACATTCCCACTAAGTAGGACTGGGAAGATGCTGCCTTGCAAATGTTCCCTTGGTCTTCAGCCAAGGGGCAGTGGTGGCTGTGCACAGACAGAACTGTGCACAGGAGGGTGAAAAGAGGAGGTGCAGTGGATGTTGCAGCATCTCTTGGTGATCTGCTCTCAGGCAAAAGGGTCCATTCAGGCACAACCCTGTGAGTTTGTGGAGGTGTCAGAACAGCCAGTGGCTATTCAGGAACTCTGATAACCTCAGAACTCATCCATCCCTGTGGAGCCTGAAGAGTGAGACCAGGCTGCTGCTGCAGGCAGATGCCCCCTAACCCCCTGCCCTGGTTGGAGTGGAAGGCTTTCAACCTTATTAAAAATTCAAAAATCCCTGCAGAGCTCACAGAGTGACTTCCTTCCTCCCTGTCAGCAGTGTCCCCCTCTGAGCAGTGATGTGATGCTCTCTCTGGGCTGCTGTGTGTCAAGGCAGCCCCAGCAGTGCAGTTTCTGTGGATTCTAATGGTTTTCCTAGAGGAGATTTGTGAGTGCTCCTAATGATCCTAGCTAGGAAATGAGGAAGGGGAAGGTTAGTGCCACAGGGAAATCAAAGGAAACCAAATTACATCAAGTCCAATTAAATTGTTTCTATAAATTATCAGAGCCACGTTCCTGCATGGTGAGGTCATTGGGGGAGTTAATAAAACATGTTTGTTGGCTGCAGGGACCCCTGGGAACCTTGGCCTTTATTATCCTCTGGCGTCTGCCAGACGCTCCGCAGTGTCAGGAGCACAATCAAACCTACAGTACAGAACTCGCCCCTGCCCTGTTCATCTCCTGCCTCACAGGGGCACGGAATTTCTTCAGCTTTAGGGGGGGAAAATGTGTCTCAGTGTCAACCTAAATCATTCTTGCTCTGCTGTTTGCACCTTTTTTTTTTTTAATTTTTGATGCATGGCTTTTCTTAGGGAAAGGGAAGTGTCAATGCCGTTCTGCAGAGAGCAAGAAGCATCTTTCTGAGTTTATTGTGTGGGTTTGTTTTTTGTTGTTGTTGTTGTTTTTGTTTGGGTTTTGTTGTTGGTTTTTGTTTGGTTGGTTTTTCCAATGGGCACGAGTAGCAAAGCCACTCTAACTTCTGAGACTGGCACATCTGTCTGGGCTCTTTCCCCTGTGAATGCAGGAAGAGAGAACAGCTGTTGACAAAGCAAAACACTTCCTGGAGTCCAACCTGTACTCGGCAGAAGACCCCTACACCACTGCCCTGAGTGCCTACGCCCTGACCCTGCTGCACAGCCCCGCCGCGGCCGCCACGCTGCGCAGGATGAACAGCATGGCCATCACCCAAGGTAGGAGCTCCAGCATGGCCATCACCCAAGGTAGGAGCTCCACCATGGCCATCACACAAGGTAGGAGCTCCACCATGGCCATCACCCAAGGTAGGAGCTCCAGCATAGCCATCACCCAAGGTAGGAGCTCCAGCATGGCCATCACACAAGGTAGGAACTCCAGCATGGCCATCACCCAAGGTAGGAGCTCTGGGCTCCAGCATGGCCATCACCCAAGGTAGGAGCTCTGGGCTCCAGCATGGCCATCACACAAGGTAGGAGCTCTGGGCTCCAGCATGGCCATCACCCAAGGTAGGAGCTCCAGCCCTGGCCTCCAGCATGGCCACCACACAAGGTAGGAGCTCTGGGCTCCAGCATGGCCATCACACAAGGTAGGAGCTCTGGGCTCCAGCATGGCCATCACACAAGGTAGGAGCTCTGAGCTCCAGCATGGCCATCACACAAGGTAGGAGCCCTGGCCTCCAGCATGGCCACCACACAAGGTAGGAGCTCTGGGCTCCAGCATGGCCATCACACAAGGTAGGAGCTCTGGCCTCCTGCATGGCCATCACCCAAAGTAGGAGCTCCAGCCCTGGGCTCTGCCCCTCCCATGAACACCCAAACACAGCCTGAACGCTGCCTTTGAGCTGCTGGAGAGGTTGGGGCCTGGCAGGTGAGGGATTCCTCACAACACATTTTGGCTTTGTAAGGTGAGGGTGCTCCTGGCTCTCTTTGGAGAGGGCTCCACACATGGGGCTGATGCTGAAGGAAGGCAAGTGCAGCAGAATCACAGAATATTCTGAATTGCAAGGGACCAACTCGTGAGTGAATGTCCCACACAGAGATCCAGAGCCACAGCCCTGGTGTTCAGCAGCACTGCTCTCTAAGCAGAGTGATTTCAACTTGTTCAGAGGCTCTGCAGTGCTCTCCTCACAGTGATGGGGTTTGCCCTGTAATGCCTCACATTCCCTGATGGTTTTAATCCAAAATCCAAGAGTTACCCAGTTTGTCACATTGAATCATCTTTGTCATTCCAAAGGGAGCCCCTTGCCTGGGGACAGGGTGTCCAAAAGGAGGGACAGTGCAGCTCAGGGCATAGAGCTGATGCAAAAGTGGAATTTGACTCCTCCTGTGCACTTCTGTTCTAATAACACCCATGTCCCACTGCCCTCTTCTCCTAGATGGCTTTACACACTGGAGCCTCACAGGAACCCTTGTCACTGATGAGGACACCTTCATGGGATTCAATGATGGACTCTCTCAATCAGGTAATTGGGAACCTGCAGTGCAAAGGCAGAGAAAAGGGCAGGGGCTGCCACTCCAGCCTGCAGGTATTGCAGTGAATTGTTTATAAAATACAAAGTATTCTGAAATTGGCACTCAGCCAGGGCAGGGTCCAGAGAAAAGAGCTCAGCTAACATTATGCTGGAAGAATGAATGAGAGACAGAGCAAGATGTGGTCCAGACAGGACAAGTTTTTCAGTCCCAGCTGTCTCATCAGCTTTCACTCCAGCTTTTTATAGAGACAGAATCCCACATGGTCACACTCTTCTGCCAAGGAGTAATAATTTGAAATGGAAATCAGAGAAAATTGAAATATATTTAATTTTAGAGACATTTATCTTTGTGTTTTCAAATGGACCTAAGGATTTTATCACCAGTCTCTGCCACCTCAGCTGATTTTTCTGGACTTTGGCTGTCAAAGCCACAGAAGCAGTGAATGATGCTGTAATTTTTAAGTCACTTAAAGCCGTTGACTCTTTGGATATGATGCAGGTGCAGCAATGTTCAAGAGGGATCTGACTGGGTATTGGACAAAAATCCCTAGGGCAGGACAAGAGTGTGGGCAGCAGCAGAGGAGGATTGGAGTGGGACAGAAATTACTTGTGGGATACAGTCAAGTGGAAGGGGTTTAACTATTATGTGAATATTTCTATTATTGGTTATCTATTGCATGAAGGGAGGCTTGTGTTGAAAGCAGAGATGTCTTAGGGAGGTGAAGCACCTTGGGTGCAGACATTTTAACTTCCCTTTCCCTGTGTTTACTTCTACAGACTCTTAACTTTTTAGAATTATTTTTCTGTTAATAAATACTCACAGAACTATCTCTAGACCTTCCTGGAGTCTCACTTCTAGGTGGTATTTTGATTTTTTTTTTAATTTTTTAGTTCTAATTTTTTAAAAAGATACTATTTTAAAATTAAATTTTAATTTAATCCCTCTTTCAGTTGTTTCTGCAGAAGTGGAAATGACATCTTATGCTCTTCTGACTTACACACTCCTGGGAGACGTGGCCTCTGCACTCCCTGTGGTCAAGTGGCTCTCACAGCAGAGGAATGCACTGGGAGGATTCTCATCTACCCAGGTGAGCTGCCTCTGGAAAAGGTACCTGGGATGCATGCACTGTTCAGGAATGCAGAGTTTCCATCTTTCTGACAGAAACTGTTTGTGTTCTGGTAAGAAAAGCTTTCCATCACTCTTTACTGCTTCCTCCTTGGATTGGTAATTTGAAAGGAACCCAGACTTTTTCCTCACAGGTGCCTTTGATAGGAGAAGTGAACAAGCCTGATGTTTTTTCTGCCATATGGATTAATAAGAAAGATTCTGCCACCTGGAGCTGAGCAGAGCTGTTTGGAAATTTGCTGTGCTCCTGTATTCTTCACTACTCTGATTTCTCTCTCTTCTGGCCCCCAGGACACCTGTGTGGCCCTGCAGGCTCTGGCTGAATATGCCATCCTTTCTTATGTTGGAGGAGTCAACCTGACCATTTCCTTGGCTTCTACTAACCTGGACTACCAGGAGACCTTTGAGCTGAACAAGATGAATAAAAAAGTCCTTCAGACTGCAGTGGTAGGTGGTTTTGTGCAGGCAGATTTTTAAAGCAATCCACGTGGGCTGGGCTCTGAATGAGGACTTGGATCAGTGATGGTAAAAGCAAAAGTTAAGCACTGAGAACCTGTGGGACTTTCTGTGGGTTTGTGGCTGGATTCTGCTATGAAGGAGACAGCACTCTTAATAAAAGGCATTTTTCACCACAACCAGTGCCTGACGTTTATTTTGTCTCTGCCGTTGTAAGTGCAGGTGGTGAAGAGACTAAGCCATGCTCACTCCACTTCTGCAGTGTCCTTTATAAAAGTGTTTTGTACAGAATAGAGCTAAATCTAATATTCATTTCCATTCTGAGCTGTGTCTTGTCTCTGTCTCACCTGTGCATTCTCCCCAGATCCCCAGTATTCCAACAGGGCTGTTTGTGAGTGCCAAGGGTGAAGGCTGCTGTCTGATGCAGGTAAGGATCTCATGGGGCTGGAGAAAGCATGGGAGCAGATGATCTCTAACCTCACAGCCTGTTTGCTGCTTCTGTAATCCCACTTTGCTGCAAGGAAGGATTTACACTTGGAATTTCTCTCAAATTATTTCTGTGGTGTTGCTGTAATTTAGAGGATTAGAGACTGTACCAGCTCTGGAAGAGCTTATATAGAGATATAACTGTGTGGCAAAGCCTCTGTGCCTGCCATGCCCCCTCTCTTTAGAGATCTTGTGTCTGTGCTGGTCCTTTTGGGACACTTGCAGCCACTTTGAAACACTTCAAAACACACAACCGCAGCTGTAACAAACCTCCCTGAGGCGCTCTGCTCCCCCCTCTTCCCGCTGCAGATCGATGTCACCTACAACGTCCCTGATCCCATTGCCAAACCGGCCTTCCAGCTGCTGGTGAACCTGAAGGAGCCCAAATCAGAGCAGCACCTGCAGGGCCCAGCCCCGCTGCGCTCGGCCTCCGGCGCCCAGAGCGGCCCCGAGGGCCTGCACGGGGACCGGGCCCTGCACGGGGACCGGGCCCTGCACGGGGACAGGGCCCTGCACAGGGACAGGGCCCTGGGGGACGACGAGGACCCCGCCTCAGACCACGACCACCGCGAGTACAAAGTCATCCTGGAGACCTGCACCAGGTAGGCTGTGGGGAGACAGCTGGAGATGGTGCTAAAGGCAGTCCTGCCCCTCCCAAATGTGCTGTGGCTGTGTTTAATTATCAGAGTAGGAGCAGCCTTGCCAGCAGGGCTGTGGGTGTGATGAAAAGAGTGAGTGAGCTGGTAAGGGGTTTCAGCTGGAGTCACTTGCACTTTGTTGGCTGTGCTGTGAGGAGGTAGAGACAGGAGGTCGTGTGATGTGAGGTTTTTATCTTCTTTTCTTCGTGTTAGAGCCGGGATTAATACACAGGTGTTGCAGTTTCATGTTCAGACTTAGACGTTTATTAACTCTTCTCTATATTACAGCCTCACGAGTCATGAGCTCTAACCAGCAAGATAGAAAATAGTGGTGCCTCTAACTCTTTCCAAGGTTATTTAAGTGCTAATCACCCAATAATGAGGTGACACCTGCATTATTTATACTTTTGACCCAATAATGACCACCCAAGGTCCACAATGTGGGCCTGTTTCACCCAATTAGACAAAACCACCCAAAACCAAGAAGAAGGTGGAGAAGGGCTTAGACAATGCCTTAAGTCCTCCATTTTGCCCCATATATCACTATATGCTAAAAACCTTAAATCCTAAGTTTTCCACCCTGTGGTATCACATAATTCCATTCAAACTACACACCCACAACCCCAGTGCCATCACCCAATTTTGGAAGCCTGTTCCACAGCCTCAGGTCAAATGCAGTGCCTGCTTGAGAGTCAGTGCCTTTTAGCACAGAAAGCCTGAAATTCTCAGCCTCCAGGGTTCCAACAGTGCAAGGGACAGACAGGGTAAGACATTGTACAAGGGACAGACAGGGTTAGTTAGTTAGACAAGGAGGAGCAAGCCAGAACTGCAGAAGGAAGAGAGAAGAAGAAGAGCTGAGACATTGAGTCTACAGACAAGCTGCTGGTGTAAATGAACAGGCCATGAGAGCTGTGGGGAGCTGAAGGTGGGATTGCTATAGAGAAAAGGTGTGAAGGGCTTTTGGATAACAAAGAGCTGATGCTTGAAGCCTTCTGATATTTTACTGTAGCACTCTGAGGTGCGTGGCTGTCTGGACAAGCACAGTAGGAAATGCCAGTCCTGCTCCCCACGTTTGGTTTTTGGTCTTTGCTTTTGGTTTTTGAGTAGACCACTCAGGTCTACTCAGTGCAATCCTCCCAGTGATTCCTCTGCTGTGAGAGCCACTTGACCACAGGGACTGCAGAGGCCACGTCTCCCAGGAGTGTGTAGGTCAGAAGGGCACAAGGTGTCATTTCCACTTCTGCAGAAACAACTGAAAGAGGGGTGAATTAAAAAAAAAAAAATCTAAATACCACCTAGAAGTGAGAGTTCAGGCAGGTCTAGAGATAGTTCTGTGAGTATTTGTTAACTGAAAATTGGGATTTTTGCTGGTCAGCCCCTCTGTGGCAGGAAAAGCACTGAGTTCTCGATCTTCCTGCACTGCCTGGATCTCGAGCAGGGTGAGGCAGGACTTCCAGCCACCACCGTGGGTTGTAGGGCAGAGTCATTCCCAGGTCATTCCTGATCATTTCAGTGCTAACTGTGTGTCAAAGGTAGAGAAATAAGAACAATGCCTTGAGGTTTTATCACTGAGTTTTGTTGTTACCTCTCCAAACCTTGAAAATGACAAAGGTGGTGTGATTTGCTTGTATAAGGATGAAAAGAATAAATTCTAGATTATTTTCTTAAAAGCCTCAAAGAGCAAGGTAAATTCAACTGGTTAACTAATATCTTAATTGTGTCAATAGTTTTATAAATATTACGGACTTGACTTTATTATTTAAGTTCCTTAATAGCTTGGTTTTGGATACCAAAACCCTAACAGAAGGTGCTTGTTGCCATGATATGAATTTGGAATCTGTATTAAAGGCACGATACATGCAGATATTTGTTAATAAGGTCTCAAAGACCTTGTCTCCTTGCTCCATATAATGAAATGTAAAATAACTTCTAAAAGTGGCGTGATCCACAGGTTACATTTCTAGCTCTCAAAACACTTTACAGAGATATGAGCAGTTCTGTCTCATTTTATAGATTGGAGAACTCAAGTTATTGTGAGATAACAGCCTAGCTATAGACAAACAGCAGCAAGAATAGTTTCTGACCTGTATTAAATCCACTTACAAGTTTTGCTTAAACACCTTGGTACTGCTGCAAGTCATCAGGAGTTGCTGATCTCTGTAAAGCATTTGGATTTTTAGGGAGGTTGTTGGGAATTTGACCCAAGAGAGATAAAGCCACAACCAGAGTAAATAAAGAGGGCTCACAGCATCCTGTTGTGCAGCAGCAGCAACCATTCCCAAGAAATTGATAACTAATTTGCACATTTGTGAGCAGGAGCATGGCAGCTGGGGGGGCTGCTGCTTCCAACAGGAGAAGTCCAGTGAGTGGCTCAGATGGAAATGGAAAATTGTGGCTGCTCAGTCAGAGTTCAATGGGGAACTCTGGCTCCCCCATCAGTTTCTGTCCCCTTCCTTCCTGCAGAGGCTGCAGAGCAGAGCTGCAGTGCCCCTGATGCCCTGGGAAGGCTGAAACAGAGACTGGACAGAGCTAGAGAATAAAGCAGATATTTATTGAAAGGCCTTTAGGGTACCCCTTGGGCAGGACAGGAGACTGACCAGGGCTACACCCAAGGTGAACCGCAAATGGTCACAAAATGGACAAACAGTCACGAGATCTGACACTTTTATAAGTTTTTGGTCCATTTGCATATTGGGATTTAATTGTAATTACAGCTTCAGGTTGTGAGATCCCATTCTTCTTGCTTCTCCCTTCATGTCCACCCTTGTTTGTGCTTTTGTGGGCCTGAAAGTTGTGCTTGGTGTGCAGCAGGAACAGGATTTGTTTTGTGTCCCTGCTCTGTGAAGAGCTGGGTGACCCTGAAATGTGAGGGTGAGAGCTGCACCCCTGGGCAGCACAGAATCTGAAATACATCAAAGCTCAAACTTAAGGCATCACCCCAGGAAAAGATGGGATCTTGTTTTCCCTGTCCCACACTTGCCCTTGGCCCACAGGGCCATGTTGTGGCACAGGCACTGCCCCCAAGTGCCACAATGTCACTGTGCCCACCTCTCCTCCCCCTGCCCAAGCCCTCAGCCTCTTTTGGAGAGAGGATAAAATTCTACAGTCTTGTCAGATGCTGAGGAGGCTGCCCTGCATCAGCACAGCCTCTCTGCTGATAGTTCTGAGACTTCTGCCCTGGGAATTGCTGGAGCTAAGACAGAAATTTGAGAGGAAGCCCAGTGCAAGGAGATGGATTGCTTGGAAAGGAAACAAAAGCAAATGAAATCTCCCTTTCCTCCCCTTCTTTCTGTAATGATGCTCTCAGCTCCATCATCATCTTGCTCCAGCAGTGTGAAGAGAGGAGTGCAGCTAAGGATGACAACTGAGATATTTTGAGCTGGGGGTGTTCTCAGCATGTAATGAAGTGTTGTCATGCCCAGTGACGTCCCTGGGGCACTTCTGAAGGGTTTGGGAGAGCACAGGGTGGAAAACAGAAAGCTGTGATAAATAACAGAGGTTGGGGAAATGCAGGCAAAGGGATCCTGTGCTGTTTATTAGGGAGTGTGGAGCATGGAGTTAGATGGGAATTAATGAGGTTGAATGTCCCTGGGAGCCCTGAGGTGCCAGCTGGCTCTGTCCCCAGGCCACCTCATGCTACTGTGGGCCTTGGGCTGGGGTGTGGCAGCCCAGCCTCAGCCAGTTCACCACCCCCTGAGCTGAGGGACCCTGCAGGAGCCAGCTCAGAGCTGGCAAGTGTGGTGCTGGCAGCTGTGGAGCTGTGTTTTCTCAGTGCTGGGCATGAGCTGATGGGCTCAGGTGGTGCACAGCAAACAGGTGAGCTGCCAAGGAGGGAGGGCTGGGAGCTGCTGGCAGTGCAGAGAAAAGGAGCCTTGTTCTGGGATTCCAGGAGCTGCTTAAGGATGGAGGCTCCTCTGCCATGCTGCAGAAATTGAGACTTTTACAATGGCCCTGACAGACTTTTTTTTTTTTTTTTTTTTTTTTTTTTTTTTTTTTTTTTTTTCTGTGCACATTTATAACAACTCAGTTTCTGAGGGGTTTCTGAGTTTTCAGTTATACTCTAGAGGGTGATGCAGGCAGTGAACTCTTTAACCCCAACGAGGCAGTGACTTTGCTGGCTCGTTAGCAAAAGCCCTTTCCTCAGTGTCAGGGATGAAACAGCCATTTATGAAAGCCCAGAACTGAATGACTTTGCCTGGTGTTGGGAGTTAGCATCCCTCTCCCACCACACAGTCCATCTCCTCTCAGGGTGGAACAGAAGTTCCTTCTACTCCAAGGGTTTGTTTCCTTTTACCAAGTGCATTTTCTCAATGATTAATTGAAAAAGAAAGCAAGCAGCCCCACAGGTGGCTGCATCCCTCTGTGTTCCAGGACATCTCCTATCCTCTGTGAGTTGGGCATAACTTCATTAAATAAAAGCAGAAGAGAAGATTTTTAAAAACCAAATAAACTGGCTTTCCACAAGCGCTTCAACGAGGAGAGCCTTTTAATATGTTGGGGTTTTTTTTTTCTTCTGGAGCTGGTTTCTCCATTCTGAGTTGTCCATTTGTTGTCTTGGATCTTGAGTTTGTTCCCACTTTCTCTCTTTTTGTTCCCATGGGGAGATGGCTGCACTCTGGATCCTCAAACATGGCTGTGTTGGAAGTGCCTTTGTTCTCAGGGTTTCGGGCAGATATTGAGAGCCTGGAGCAGGTAAGGGAAGGGGATGGGATGGGATGGGATGGGATGGGATGGGATGGGATGGGATGGGATGGGATGGGATGGGATGGGGGTCTCTAACTGGGAGGGGTTCCCTTCGAGGGGCAAGAGGAGTCCATTGAGTGTCAGAGCACTGCTGAAAAAAAAAAAAAAAAAGATGCAATTAAAATTGGGAAGGGGGAGGAAGAGATTCCACTTGTCAAAAAAGTCTCTCTCTGAAATGAGGGAGCAGACCTTCTGAGCAGGCTGAGCAAACCCAACCCTGCCAAGCCAAGGCTTTCCTGAGCCAGTGCACAGTAATTAACTGAGACCCACTGGAAAAGCTGAGGTGCAAATGTGCTCTAACAGGAGCTGTTTATGGCTGCTTAGTGGGCTGTGTTATCTCCAACATCTGGATCCCATTTCTTTGGAGGCTCTGTGTCTTGGAATTTTTTGCCCTTTCTTTTTTTTTTTTCCCTTCTCTCTGGGAGAACATCGTGTTTCTTGCAGCCAAGCTGAGGTGGACAGAATGTGCCTCGTGCCCAGCCAGCCCTTCAGGGCAGATGAACTGTAATCTTCAGCTTTGCTTTATATTTGTGGGAGCATTACATT
This sequence comes from Phylloscopus trochilus trochilus, assembly GCA_016584745.2. Taxonomy (NCBI): domain Eukaryota; kingdom Metazoa; phylum Chordata; class Aves; order Passeriformes; family Phylloscopidae; genus Phylloscopus; species Phylloscopus trochilus. The sequence goes on from WQNJ02000050.1 coordinate 3,207,314, forward strand.
CATTACAACTCGTTACATTTTGTGGAACATTGCATTCACTGGTGGGGTTTTTATGCTGCAAAGATTTTTTTTTTTTAAGACTGTTTAACTGAAGAGGTGTAACTTTTTGCATCCTTGAGAGCTGGTAAAGAGCTAAAAAATATTTTGCTTCCAAAAGACCTTTTCTGTTAATAATTTTATCTCTTTGTATTGGGAAGAGATCTGATGAAAGAATTTTAAAGTAGAACCATTGTGAAGTTCAATTTGATATCATAATTTAAGGAGTGCACATTGTTTTATCTTCTCTAGGATTTTGCTTGATTTGGCTGATTTATAATTGAAACACCATTGCATTTTCTTGGAGGAAAAAGCTCTCTGGAGGGGTTTACAATCCATGTCAGAAGCTGCTGTCAGATGTCTCCTGGAGTGTCCCTGAAGCCACAGAATTTTTTTTTATCTTAATCCTGAGAAGCAATTTCAGAGCAGGGGATCAGATATGAAATTATTCCTATAAAGAGAAAAACTGAAGTTATTAATATTAGTTCACAAGCTGCACGTGGAGAAATCTATTTTCAAATCCAAGCATGTAAAATGGATCAGGTTTTCCTTGCCTGTGAGTCTGATATTCTCTCTCAGGCAAGAAACTGAATATGACAGTTCAGGTGAGGCAAGGCCAGGAGTAGGAGTTCTCCAGCATCATGGGAAGAAAAAAGAGGAAAATTAGGTGTGGGGGCCTGCAGTGGGTTTGGATCCTGGTTTCCCTCCTCTGCTGAAGGTGCTGGAGTGATGATCATGTGTAATGCTGTCAAATACATCCTTTTATAGTCATTCATGTAAATAAGAGCAGGAAAAAATATGGATGAGAATCTGGCTTAGAACCAGAGAGAGCTCAAAATGTTCCAGGAGGAGAGCAACAGGATATCTTTATGGTGTTAAACCCATGGAATGTTCTATGAGCAGAGGGAAAGGCTTGAAAGAAAGTGTGTGAAGGGGTTTTCACTGCAGGAGAACAGGAAAGTTCTTAAGGAAGATATCCCTGTAGTCCTTTTTGGTTTTTTTTCCCTGCAGTGGGCAAAGAAGAAATAACAAATCTGGGTGAATGTCTCCTTTCCTGATGTCAGCAGGGGACAGAGCTGAGGGTTTCTAGGCTGAGGAACCAGAAAAAGTCCCAAATGCTCTTGTGCTACTGTCCCTGAACACTTTCCCCTTTTCCAGGGCAGCTGTGCTCTGCTCTGGGGCTGGTGGCACACAGGTGCCCCAGGGAAGGGCTTGGGAAGCAGACAGGCCCAGTTTGTGTGGAGTTACTGCTCACAGGCTCCTCCTGTGCTCAGTGTGATGGTTCAGGGAGTGCTGAGCATGTTCTGAGCAGAGAAGCTCATCCAGTGCCAGCTCTGCCATAGCAGGGTTTGCCCTGCCCTGTGTCCAAGGAGTGCTGGGCGTGTTCTGAGCGGAGGAACACTGAGAATAATTGGGAATAAATGGTTAACATTTATAAATGGTTAACATGAGGAGGTGCTGTCTGCAAGGGACACTGATGCTGGTGCCACAATGAACTGGCTGTGTGGTGTCTCAAAACACTGCTGGTTGCAGTAGATCCCAGGATGGGTTGGGTTGGAAGGGACCTTAAAGCCCATCCAGTGCCACCCCTGCCAAGGGGAACATTCCCTCTTAAAGATGCAAAATCCTTCCCAATTTAGGAAAATCTCCCGCTTTCCAAAGGGAGCAATTCTGATCTGGTTGTGGGAACAGCAGATCCTTCTGGGCTCACACACTTAGGACAGAAATTCTTGGCTGTGAGGCCCTGGCACAGGGTGCCCAGAGCAGCTGTGGCTGCCCCTGGATCCCTGGCAGTGCCCAAGGCCAGGCTGGGCATTGGGGCTGGGAGCAGCCTGGGACAGTGGGAGGTGTCCCTGCCCATGGCAGGGGTGGCACTGGATGGGCTTTAAGGTCCCTTCCAACCCAACCCATCCTGGGAAACACTGCAACCAGCAGTTTTGAGACACCACACGGCCAGTTCATTGTGGCACCAGCATCAGCACCCCTTGGAGACAGCACCTCCTCATGTTAACCATTTATTAAATTAAATGTTAACCATTTATTCCCAATTATTCTCAGTGTTCCTCTGCTGAGAACACGCCCAGCACCCCTTGAACACAGGGCAGGGCAAACCCTGCCATGGCAGAGCTGGCACTGGATGAGCTTTGAGGTCCCTTCCCACCCAAACCATGCTGGGATTTCTTCCCGGCCACCAAACGTGGGCTTAGCATGAAATCCACCCACCCAAGTTCCACCTTGTGTTTTGGACACCACCTTAAGCAGAGGCCAATCCCACCCTTGCCCCTGCTGCCTTTTCCCAGCCCTGCTGTGGAGGGGCTGGGCTGGAAATGAGGATTTTCCCCGATGCCAGGGCGGGAGCAGCCCCACGTGCAGCCCCGGGGCAGCGCTGCTTTAATGAGCACAGCCCGGCCACAAATCCTCCTAATAATGCTGGATGTCGACAGGGTCAGGAGGTCACCCCGGGCTGGGATCTATCAAACCTCACCAGGAAAAATGCAGCTTTAGCTGAGCTGAGCAGTTCCCGGTGGCGCCGGCGTCTCCCAGCCCTCATAAAAGCACTGTCTGCAGCCCTGGACTGCTGAGTAATAACAGCCACCACCAGGCCCCTGAAATTATAAGGACAAATTAAATTGGCCCTTTCCATATTGTGTGGGGCTTAAACACATGTTGCTCTGCTTGTTACAGGGAGCTGGGGAGCAGGGTTTTTACAAGTGGGAGCGTTCTGCTGAGGAGAGGCACAGCTAAAGGTGCTGGTGGCAGGGTCTGGGCAAATTTCAGTGGGCATGCTGCTTGTTTCGTGTCATTCTAAGGAATAATGATAGTAATAATTATTATTATAACTGTTATGTTGATAATAATGGTGATAGTAAGAATTATTGTAATAGTTATTATGTTAATAATAATGATTTGTTCCCCTTTTTCCACAGAGGTTTTTGCCTACGGTCTCAAAGTAACTTAAGAACATTAAAAAAAGAACCAAACAACCCAAAAAAACAACAACAGCAAAAAAAGAACAACCTACACACACACACGAAAAAACCCCCACAAGAATATCCCTATGTTACAAGTGGGATTGTCTGACAGAGGTTGTATTAATGGGGCAGTTTGGAGGATAGAATTATAGAATGAAGTGCTCTGGCCCTACTTTGGCTCCCCAAACTTTGATTAAAACACAAAAGTCCTTTTCCACAAACCCTTGTCCTCTCCAGCTTTGGTATTAGATATTTTCCACATGACAGATGCATTCTAAATACAAATTATCAAAATAGTAATGCTTGACCAGGCAGGACAGTCACAGTAGTGAGATGTTCCAAGAGCAGAAGTCACAGGAGGTACTTTTGGAAAATGGAAAATAAAGGTTTGGAGACGTGGGAAGTGCCCTTAGATCATGTTCAGATGTTCCTTAGATGTGCAGATAAAAAGCAGAAGAGGTGGGTCTCTAGGCCTGCCTGGTACAATGCAAACCCCAAATCCCAAATCCCTGGGCCTCGAAGGGAGAGAAGATGAGGAGCAGAGGCCTGGCCTGCCCCCATTTGTCAGAAGGGAGGGTGCCCGAGGCTCTTTCAAATGGCTGCTCTTTTCAAATGTGAGGATTAATTTTCCTGGCAGAAGAATGTTTTCGATTTTTTCAGCTGGTGGGAGGGAGGAGATCCTTCAATACCCAGCAGGGAGATCCCCTGGTGCTCTGGGGGGTGTAAACAAGAGACTGCACCCAGAAGTTTGGGGTCTCTGAGGTCTTGCTGGAGCCTTGGCACTGAAAACAATCTGGGTGAGATTATGGATGAGGCATCAGCAGAGTCCCAGGGGGATCAATGCCCTGGGAACAGCCCTCAGCTGATGCACCTTGCAGGAATTCCTCAGCAGCACACAGGGAAGGACACAGGTGGCTTTTCCCCCTCAGTCATGTGACAGCAACTTCAATCTCTTCGCATTTTCCCTCTTTTATGGAGAAAAGAATATCTCTTTTCCCTCTTTTTCCAGGAGAAGAAATCCCTGGAGTTTAGTGTCTGATCAGTTTTCTAAGCAGCCTGAAATCTTACTTATTCTCCCATCTCTCCCTGTTTTCTATAAAATGAGATTAAACTTAACACAATGATGTTTTAATTCTTTTTTTTTTTTTTACCCCCAGTTACTGATGAACAAGCAAATCGGGTTAAAAAGATATGAAGTGGATGGAAGAAAAGTCCTATTTTATTTTGATGAGGTAATGGCTTTATTTCTTATAATTATGTTGGATTTTAATGAAAGGGAGGTGACCAGGGGATGGGGCACAGAGTGTTGGGAGTCCCTCAGGAGTGAGGGTCACTCTGCAGCTTTAACTGGCCTCTTGCTCAAGCCTCTTTTGCTGCAGGTGGGTGTTGTGGTTTTGCTTGGAAAACAAAGTATAATAGAGGCAGGTGATTCATTTCAGCCTATGGAGTGTTTTTGGGTAGATATCATTGAGATTTTTGCCTTGAAATAATCTCACTCTCAGGTGCAACTGGCAGAATAATTTAGATCTCACGGCACAGACCTGAGAGTGGAAGGTGAGATCTCTCTTGGCTTGGTCAGCAGCAGGAAATTGTCTGGTGTTTGTGGGCAAGCCAGGAAACACAGCTGGAGTGTCTGCCATTGCTCTGTGGCAAATATGTGTTTTAAGGGTCAGCAAAGCATCCTGGTTTAGTTCATCCTCTTTGGTTTTTATTCATTATCTCTGTCCCTATACTCGGAGTACTGGAGGTGTCTTTGTGCTTGGCGTGTTTCTTTGGGGCACATGCTGTGTTCATTTGTCTCTCTTTTCACTTCAAGTGTAGTTTTTTGAGTCTTTTACACCATTTCACACAGATCCCCAGCCAGTGCATGACCTGTGTGAAGTTCCAGGCTTTCAGAGAGCACATAGTTGGGAAAACAGCCCCTGTTCCTATCAAAGTGTACGATTACTACGAGCCAGGTTCGTGCCTGTTTCCCTTTGATCCCTGCTGACACCAGATCTCCAGGCAGGAGGCTCAGCTGTGATTTCTCCTCCTTGCTGCAGCTTTTGAAGCCACTCGTTTCTACAACGTGAGTGAGAACAGCCCCCTGGCCCGGGAGCTCTGCGATGGCCCCACCTGCAACGAGGTGGAAAGCTCAGCCAGCCAGTGGGTTGGTGAGTTACCCCAAAACCACACAGATCTTTTGGAAAAACGGGGTCCCACGGGTGTTCTGAACTCAAAATTGTATTTAGATAAAAGTTGTGTTTTGCCCTCTCTGTTAGTGGAAGTTTCACAAAGGTTTGGGGGGTTGCAGTATTAAAGTCCACGACAAACAGAGCAGTGGTGCTCTCCAGGCACCAAAGTGACTTCAGAAGCAAGATAAATTGTCTGATTCTGGAAGAACCTGCACAAAGGGAGGTGTGTCAGTGAACAAAGAGGTAGAAAATCTTTACCATGCAATTTGGTTTTCTTCCTCTCCGATATTTTGCAACGGAATCCCACAATTAACTGTGGGGAGATTGAACAATTTCATACATCCATGAAAGGAGTAACTTCCCCCAGGAACTGTGTGTTCCTTTCTGTGCTCTGTAGCAAAAAACAGCTGCTTTATCCCAAGTCAGGAAGCTGTTGCACCAGCTTTCTTTCAAAAAAGGCAACTTTATTTCCAGAGCTTTTAATTCTATCTTAATTTGTGAATTAAGAAAATTCAGAAACCTTGGCGAATTCAACATAAAAACGGATACCAGTGAAATATTCCCATCCCACCTTCCCAGTGCTGTGCAGAACTGACTGGCTTTGTTCTAACTGCCAGGCTTTGTGCACTCTGGCCCTTGCAACAACATCTTTGGCTGCCTGGAGGACGAGTACTTCGAGCAGTGCCTGTGCTCGCGGGACTGCGGCTACGACGGGGAGCCCGTGTGCGGCTCCGACGGGCACATCTACCCCAACCACTGCCAGATGGAGGTGGCATCGTGCAGGAACAACACCAGGATAGAGCAGATGCCCATGGCCCACTGTGCTGCCTGTAGGTTTTGTTTGTTTCCCTTTTCTGTCGCGGTCAGGTTGCGGGATGCTGCAAATCCTTGTTGGAGCAAGTTAATGTTCTGTAAGTGGCAGGGAAAGGAGGAGAATTCCAAACTTGCCCTGTGTTATTTTGGTGTTCATAGTTTGTGCTGGTTTGAAAGCAAAACCAGTGAGACTCCCAGTCAGAGATACAATTTAATAGAAGAGAGGAAAAAAAGGTAAAATAAAATAAATGGAACAATACAACCTGACACCCTGTTGGTCAGGGTGTTTGAAGCAGTCCAAAAGTCCTCCTGGAGTGGCAGGTGTATTCCTGTTGGAACAGAGATGATCCTGAGAGAGAAGGGTCCAGTGATGGTGAGAGGGTCCAGTCTTCCTCCAGGAATCCAGTGGAACCAGATATCTTGTGCTCCTGCATCTCAGTTTTTATCTAGGTAGGAATGGTTGGCTCCTCCCACTGGGTGGAGCATCTCACAATGGAATATGTCATGCCCTTGGTGAGCCTTAATGGCCCATTAGCAGAAAATAACCCTCTGGAGGGAGAAGGGGTGGTGACAGAGATAACAAACACTGCCCCACCTGGTTTGAACAGCTGGCCCATGATCAGAAGGCACCTACCCCCCTCCCCCCAGAGTTACAAGAGATAAAGAAAATCATCTCCCCAGCTGCTTTTAACAATGAAATAGAATACACATTTTTGGTTCCATAACCCAAGACAATAGCACAGGTGATTAAGTGATAAGGGCAGCTGCATTTCAGCTTGAAATAACTGGTTTTCTGTTCTCACAAATGCGTTTTATGGGTTGGAATGAATTGAAGAGAAAATGAGTGATACTGTTTGATCTGAAGGGAATACTCCTGGATAAAAATTAAATCCATGAAATGTAACATGCTTTGGAGACTCTGCATGGGCTTTCAAGGTGTGTAGTGTATCAGGGAACTGATCAAGCCGCCTCTGGAAATACAAATGTTTTCGAGAGAGGCACTAACAAATTATGTGACCAATGAGTTGTTTGTTGTTTTTTTCTTTTTGTATTTGTAGCCAAAAACTTGCCAGAAGAAAGGGAGACACACTCCCACACAGCTGAACAGCCCAGTGTTCCCCAGACTCCAGCAGGTAATGCAATATCTTTGCATTTATCCAAAGGCTTTCTCTTTAGTAAGGTTAAAGCTTGTCCTATCCCCTTATTAAACACAGGTGGCCCTCACGCACATGTTCAGTAAAGATGCTGAATTTTTCCATCTTATAAAAAAGACAGAATATTCAGAAATCAGAAAAAAAAAATGAAGAGCTCAAGGAAACTGAGAACCAGAGGTATTCAGTAGCAGACAGCTCTCCTAGTCCTTTGCCTTTCAGGAAATCATGCAGGAATCCTGCTCAGTTCAGCACCTGCAGGATTTAGATAATTGTTTGTGGGAGTGGACAACCAACCCTCCTATTTTCTCAGCCTTGCTGTGTTTGAACAACACACTCTCTGTGATCTTTTCTTCCACTATTAAGCTGGAAAGATCCCATTTAAAGCCAGGCTGATGTAATGTGTTCCAACAAACAACCGAGCAGGACGTGACAACAGCCCAAACCACTGCAAGGACTCAAATCCAGGTGGATTAACTTTGTCCCTGCAGTTCTGTGCAAAAATGGAGCTGGCAGTCTTGGTTCTCTCAGAGCTGCTGTTTGGAATAAAGAGCCTTAGTGAACAAAAATGTTAAGGTCAGTGGATGGAGTAGGCAGGAATTTGGCTGCTCATTTTATTTGGTGCTTATGTTCGTGCACTTTTTTTCCAAGACTCGTGTCGAACTCGCTCATGGCTCACAATAAATCTCACCAAGAAGCAGTGGAGGATCAATAGAACAGCTTGTTTTGTGCTGTTTCTAGTAAATAAACTGGACTAGATTTTTCCTGGCTGCTTTCCACTCATTAATTTTCCCCTGGCCTCCAAGTCTCCCAACAAATTGGTAAAACCAGTCTAATTCTTCAGGAGAAGCCTCTGTGCCTCCTCCTTGTGCACCAGAGTCAGAATGAGACATGTCCAACGCTGGACACCATCCTGTTCTTTCCCTTCTGGACAGCAGCTGATGGGCAGTTTTCTTATTGAGGTGCAAAAACCTGGTGAATATTCCATTATGCCACTTTCTAATGGTCATTCAGCCTCAGTGTTTAATGTCTCTACTATTTGCCTCCCTCTTCTTTTCTCTGGACTTATTGTGAATGTATCTATACCTATATCTTGTTGCCTTTTATTCCATGCACATGCCATGTGCTCAGCAGGGAGACTCTGCAGTCTGAACCCTTTCAAGCAGCATTCCCAAACTGTTCCATTTGGGCACTGCTGGAATGCGAGGCCATTCCAAGGTCTACAAAAATGGGGCTGCCATTGTGTTATTTTCAAATAAAAAAATTGATATGATTACCTGAGGAGAAAAAAAAAAAAAAATGGAACTTGATGGTAACCCAGAATCCAAAAAATGTTCAGAACTGAGTTTCTGAAATAATCTGCATTGAAGTAAAAGGAAAATTCCCTGTGTGGTTTCGGTATTGAATTGACAGAATCAGTGCTGGCTCAGAGCGAGCAAAAGGGGAAAACCTGATTATTTTGTGTGGCATGGTTATGCAGATTTTAGATGAGCAGGCCTGAGAGCCATAAGGATTTTTGTCAAAGCACGAGCACTTGTAGCTGGCTTTGTCCTGGGATCAGGGAGTGCCCAAATTTCCTGGCAGGAAGATGCTGAGCTGGGAGCAGCCGTGGCAGAGTGAGCATTCAGGGATCAAACTGACTAAATCCTGCACCAGGAAAAGGGCCCAGCATGTGATTTTCATTAATCCTCCGGGCTCCTCTCAGGTCAAGCACACGGGACATGAATCAAAGTGCAGCAGCTGAAGGAGCCCCTCCTCACCCACGCTCTCCTGGAGCATGTGATGGGGTTAAGTCGGCTCAGGTGCTCCAGCAAGGGCTCTGCTGAGCCGTGCCTAAATCTCTGACTTCCTAAAAGGATGCAAAACTCCAGGAGCTGAATCAAGCTTAGGGCAGGTTGGTGTAAAACTGACTGGGTGTGTTAATCTGCAGGAAATGCCACCTTCTCAGAGGGGCACGTGGTGTTTGTGCTGTCTGGAAGCCTCCTGTGTTTGCCCTGACACTGGTGCAGCTCAGCTTGGGCTGATGGATGCTTTAATTGAGGTCTTGTCCGTGTTACCCAGCAGTGGGAACAAGCAGCGATCAGGGGGAATTGCAGGGTGTCTTGGGGCTCCCTCTGGCACACACAGACCCACAGGGAAGTTCCACACACGCCAGTGGGTTGGCTGAAATAAATTCCAGCTGTTCAAGGTGAGCAGTTTGAACAGAGATGGCCCTGAAAGGTCAGGATGCAGTGCTGTTGCTGTTGTCAGAACATTTTAAAATGCCTTCCCAAAGTCTGCAGTGAGGCAGAATGGCTGAGTTTGACCTTAAAGCTTCAGCTTTTTTCTGTACAGGGGGGTGGGATCCTCTTTGCATCTGTAGATCCTCTGATTGCCAGGGGAGCTTGCAGGGTGAGAGGAGTCAGCTGAAAGAACCCCTGTGCGAATCCCCTGCCTCAGCTGTTCCTTCTCACAGGTGAATTACTCAGTCTCAAAAGGGTGGAACAGGATTTTGATGAGCAGCATGGACCCAGCTCTGGGTGTGCTCCTGCACCTTCACAGCCTGCTGCAATGTTCGTTTGGGTAGAAAACCCTGGAGCAGGAGCTGAGTTTGCAGCTGGAATCTCACTGAATTTCTGCCTGTGGCTTTCCTGAGATCCTTGTCACCCCTTGGCCACAAGGATCTGTGTGGATTTCAGAGCCTGTGGGGTCCCCAGTAGCTCTGATAGTATCCTTCTGATGAAGTGGTGCTTTGATTGTTTCCACAGATCAGTAACTCTCTTCTGAAACTGCCTAAATCTCCTCTGCCAAAGGCACTCGAGGTACAGCCACGGCACAGCTGCTGATGTTGGAGGACAATATGTTGACATCACAGGGCTGTGATTCTGTGTGGATTTGGTGGAAAAACAATGTCCAAGTGTGGGGGGCAGCAGTGCTGGGGGATCAGTGCTGCTGTGAGCAGGAAGCCCCCCCAGGCTCAGCTCTCTGGCCCCCTGCCTTCTCCCCACAGCCATGACCTTGCACAGGTTTGCCCCAGCAATCAGAAGGGCCACTGGCTGGGACTGAAAGAAAATTCTGGGTGGAATTATGACACTTTTGTTTGGTGGTGGTGTTTTGTTTGTGGGTTTGTTTTGTTTTTTTTTAATTAAACTCCATCACCCGCACCAGCTCCTACCAGGAACATCAGCCTGAGCTCTGCTTCCAGGTGGAGTCATCCCCAAAATTCCCTGCCTGGCGTGCTCCCCACAGGGCTGCAGCTCTTTCAGGATGGATTGAACTGGCACTGAGCTGTTTTTCCTCTCCCCCCATGGCTGCTCAGCAAACATTGGCCTCAGCACAAACATGTGGGGCTGGGGAGAGTGGTTTGTGTGCAGCAGGAAATGTCGGCCTGGGCTCTTTGCTTGGACTCCAGAGCTGAATTCCTGGGAAGAGTCAGGCCTGTGATGTTCATTCCATCCCCGGTGGACAGCAATCACCCATTCATAGAAGGAGCTCATGATCTGGCAGGTTCTCACAGGGAGGAGGCCAAGAGGGAGTGAACAGAGCCTGACTCCCCTGCCCAGTGCTGGGAGGATGTGGGAGGCAACAGGGAAGATCCTTCAGATATTTTATTTCTAGAGAACAAACATTTTCAAAGGCCTTGATGAGTGCTCTCTTTAAATAAAGCCAGCTTTGGGCGGGTGGGGGACTTCTCCTCCCTGCAATAATTCTGCCTCAGTGCTTGCTTTGGTTTGGATTAGAGCACTGTACACACAGAGCAAACAGGAAGGATGGACAGCTGAGCTGGCTCGAGGAGCAGTTTAGGAAACACGGATCTGCTGCTATTCCTAGAAGTTTCATCTTGCAGTTTTACCCTCTGGGCAGGGAGCAGTCACCCAGCACAAAGGCAGAGCCTGGTGTGAGTGGGGTGTGTGCTGTGTGTGAGAGGGACCTGCCAGGGTCAGCACAGACTGGAGGGAGTGGGAAGAGGAGAAATTCCCTCTCCTGCCTCTGCTGGGTCTGTCCCTTCATGGAGTGGTGGAAGTTTCAGTGCTGTGTGACTGTGCTGGGGCAGAGGTACCTCAGCTCCTCATTCAGGATGGAGTCAACAGCTCTGCTGTGGCTTCCTGGACTTGAAATCTTCACACTTGTTGGGCTGAAAAGAGAGTTGGCTTCCTCCACTGGTCAGTCACCAAGTGAACTGCTCCCTCAGGGTCCCCCTGTAGCTTTGTCACTTGTTCTATGAAATGATGCACAGCTGAGGTCTGTAAAAACTGCATAAAATGAGTTATGAAAACGAAGAACTGGCTTTTCCTGCATGGAGAAAATGGCTAACTCATTCCAACCCTGGTTTCCCCCAGCAGCTGAGGAGGGGCCCCCCCTGCACACAGACCTGTCCTACTACTCCTACGAGTACGACCCCGACGCCTTCGCCGTGGAGGCCGATGTGCTGGAGGTGGTGGCAGAGCTGAGCACGGCCAGCCCCTCCCGGGCAGGGGACAGCAGCCAGGGACAAGCCACCCCAGCAGAATGGTGAGCCCTCAGCCGGGAGGTTTTTATCTTTTTTATTCTGCTAGAGCCAGGATTAAAGCACAGGAGATGGAGTTTTCCCGTGTTCAGACTCAGGTGTTTATTAATTCTCATCTGAAGCACAGCCTCACAGGTTGTGAGTTCCAGCCAACAAGGTAGAAAATGGCTCTGTCTCTAACTCTTTCCATGGTCTTTTAAGTGCTAATTACCCAACAACGAGGTGACACCTAGATTGTTTGTATTTTTGACCCAATAATGACCACCCGAGGTCTACAATGAGGACCTTTTCACCCAATTAGAAAAATCCCGGAGGAAGGTGAAAGAAGAAGAGCTAGCCAATGCCCCAAACCCTCCATCTTGCTCTACATACATCACTGTATGCTAAAGCCTTAAATCCTAAGTTTTCCACCCTGTGGTATCACACAATTCCATGCAAACTGCACACCCACAACTCCAGTGCCATCACCCAATTTTGGAAGCCTGTTCCACAGCCTCAGGTCAATAGTAGTGCCTGCCTGAGGGTCGGTGCCTTTTAGCACAGAAAGCCTGAAATTCTCAGCCTCCAGGGTTCCAGCACTCAGAGGAGTCAGGGGCCTGCTCTGAGCCAGCTTGTGGTGTCCGTGTGCTGGCTCAGTTCCCCAAAAAGGGGTGTTTTTACAACCTTTTAGGGGGTCATTGGGAACGGGAGCTTGCTGGGGCAGCTGTAAAAGGCTCTGTGACCTCAGTGGCTTCATCCCCAGTGGAATGAGGTGACCTTTCCCTTGGTGTGTTCAGCTGGGGCAGAGGGGACTGAGGGGAGGCTCATCAGGGAGAGGAGGAATGGGCACAGATCTCTGCTTTGGGGTGAGCAGGGGCAGGAGCCCAGGAAGGGCTGGAGCTGTGTCAGGGCTTGGGCTGGAGCTCAGGGAAAGGTTCTTCCCCCCGAGGGTGCTGGGGCACTGCCCAGGCTCCCCAGGGAATGGTTCCAGCCCCAAGGCTGCCAGAGCTGCAGGAGCCTTTGGCCAAGGCTCTCAGGGATGCTCAGGGTGGGATTGTTGGGGGGTCTGTGCAGGGACAGGGGCTGGGCTGATGATCCTGAGGACCCTTTCCAGCTCAGGATATCCTGGGATCCCATAGCTGAGTTTAGATTTTAAATTAACAGCATTGCCCAGGCTCTCCAGGGAATGGTTCCAGCCCCAAAAGCTGCAGGAGCCTTTGGCCAAGGCTCTCAGGGATGCTCAGGGTGGAATTGTTGGGGGGTCTGTGCAGGGACAGGGGCTGGATTTGATCCCTGAGGGTCCCTCCCAGCTCTGTGACCTTTCCCCTGCCCAGGCTCAGCGATGTCTCACAAAGGTGCATCACAGCAAGGTGACTTTTTCTCCTTGTGTTCTCTCTTTCTGACAGAAATACATAATTTAAATGAAGAGAAGAGGCTCAGAATCGACTCCTGTATGAGTTTGTTCCTCCAGATGACCTGCTGCAGAACAGAATCCCAATGATGACTACTTCCTGATGCCCTCAGAACTGTAGGCTTTGCTGCCCCACGGGCAGAACTGGAGCTCTAAGGGGGACACTCAGCGTTATTTTTCTGTCCATTTTCCTGCCTTCTGTCTCTTTGGAGCCCTTCCAGTGATGAGAGACCAGTATGCTGTGCCCTCTAGGTGAGAAAAATAGGGGCTGGAATTCAAACCTATAGAGCATTTCCCAGTGTTTTCTCTGCTATCAGGATATTCTGCAAATGCCATTTCCTAGCTACACTTAGAAGCTAAGTCCAGGCCTTGTGCTTAGCTGAACTGCTGTTTGAGGAAAGATGGCTGAGAAGTTTTTTGCTCAAATTATAATAATAAAAATCAGTGTGTTTTGCCAATTATGACATAGCAAGAGGCTACTCATCTTCCCCAGCCCATCAGTCTGCTGCACCCACGAGAGAAACACTTCCCTGTGGCTCCACAATTCAGGGAAGCTGTTGGGAGGTACATTTTACCTGAGAAAACTGAAATCCACTGCCAGGGCTGCAAGGCTTCATGTCTGCTGCTGTCTGCAGGCCTCAGCAGAGGCAGGGGTGAGGTGGGGGAGCCCTCTTTGTGTTGCACTACGTGCTGACAGGGGCTGCTTGCAGCCTTCTCAGCCCCTTTCCTCCTCAAAGCCTGGCCTGAAAATGAACCTGGCTGAGGCACAGCCCTTTGAAATGTTTGCTTGACTTCACCAACCCCTTTTATTTTGCTCCCACTGGCACCCAGCACAGCGTGTTCTGTCCTGGTGCTCCCTGCCCAGGCCCTGCCTCTGCTGGCCAGTACCAATCCCTGGTGTCACAGGCTGGACTCCCTCGGTCTGACCTGCCCCAAGCAATGTGGCAAAACTTAAAAAGAAAAGCTTTTTGTTCCCAAAAGCGCAGGAGCCAAGATTTTTGAGTTTCCCTTCCTGCCTGGAGCAGCATTGTTCTCTTTGGAGGAGTTACATGCAATTGCCTCTTGCAAAATAGTGTTAATATTTTATCTTCCCACTTCTATTGTTACCAGGACCCAGAGCAGGGTGGAAACTCCTTTTGAGGGTGTTTATTGGTGAATGGAAACAGAAAAAAAAAAAGAAAAATGCCCAGCTCCATTCATTTTTAAGGCTTGTTTACACAGGAACCATGACAAGAATATATCCCAGTATAGACATTCCATCCCAGAATAAAGACAAGTTTATTCCAGAAAAAATGTCCACATGGGGACAACCAGGAGGTATCCCAGAGGTTGGGCATGTGTAGTTTCCAGTCCTTTTTGTCTGGGGCCAGGCATTTGCAGAATGCAGCTGACATGATGAAGGTCTGGGTCTCCAAGTTCCCAGAAATGTCAGAGCTGCTTCCTTGGCAGCTTTGCCAGCCTTCCCTGGGGGCTGCTCCCTGCTCTGCTCCCAGGGTGCTGCCCTGGCCTGAGGGTTCTGCCCCGTGGCTGGGCTGTGCAGGGGCAGATCCTGCCCTCACCCTGGCAGCTGCATTCCTGCCTGGCAGGTAAATAAATGCCTTTAAACTAAATTCCACCTCCTGCAAGCAACTGCCCTGGCAGGCACTGGCTATTGTGTACACACACAGGACTGAGTCAATATTTATCCCTGGGTAAATAACAGGCCTAGTGTGAGCTGCAACAAGATTTCTTTTTTATTATTTTTTTTCCCTTTTCTAAAACTCAGAACTGCACAATACAAGCCCTGCTGTTTGCTGGTTCAGGCTGCAGCTGTTTAGTGCTGTGAGCTGGGAGAATGAGGCATTTGGTCACCCTGGTAATGTCTGTGAGTGGCTTCATCCAGGAGATGGGACCTGACTTCTGGGTTTCTCAGTCTCCTCTCCTCAGTCCCTTTCTGGTTTTTTCCTTTCCTGCTCTCTCTCACCCATTGTACACCCAGTGAATGCTTCTGGAGGGATATTTGAAGTCTTTTTAAAGTCGATTTAAATCCTCTCACAGATCCTTGGGCACTCAGACCTGCCCCTAGGATGAGGAGGTGAGGGTGGGGAGTTCCAGCCAAGAATTAAACCTGGCTTTCTTCACTTTCCCCGGGCTCTGGGACATGTAATGTCCTAATTGCAGATGCAGACATCCCTCTGTTGCTGCCAGGTAAATAATTCCTGCTGGTGGTGCCAGCCCATCAATCAGAGCCTTGTCTGAGGGGTCTCTGTGCCAGTGCTTGAGGCAGAGGAGTCTGGCTTCTGTTTCACAATTCAGAGCAAAGCCAGAGAGCCCTGGACCCTCAGAAGGCAGAGGCAGAGCAGCCTTAATGTCCTCAGAGCCAGACAGAGCAGGGCAGTGTGTGGGAGGGGATGTGACAGGATTTCTGGGTCCTGACTTCACCCCCAGTGCTTCTTCCCAGCCTTGGCACTTCCAATCCATCTGCTCTTGGCAGCCCCTGCCTCCCCCTGCTCTTGCTATACCAAACCAGCTCCTCTTTGTAGCTAAAAAGAAAAAAGGTGATTTTATGTAAGGAATTGAATCAAGGAACCTGCAGTTACACCACTGTGGTTGCCTTTTCCCCCTGTCCCAGGAATAGGTGATGGGGGAAAGGAGAAGGTCTCTGCTCTCTTCTCCACCCCAGCTGAGGGCCCAGAGCTTTCCCCCATCCCACACTTGCTGTTCATGTTTTCTTGTAACCATCATTAATTCTTATCTAGGGGGGAAAAAAATAATGTAGATTATTTCTCCTCCATTCCACAACATCCTGCTTGGAATACAGAAACTTTAGGACTGGATCCCTGAGCACCACTGGACACAGCACAGCTGTACAGACCCAAAGCCATGCACAGGATTTGGCCCAGTTCTGGCTCTGGAGCTGAGAGCTGAGCTCTCTGAGCTCTCTGAGCTCTCCCTCCTGTCCCTGAGGGCACAAGGATATCTCAGGCTCCCTTTGTGACCTCAGACAGTCAGTTTAGAGAAAAGGATTGATTTAGGGTTTTTTTTTTCCCCACCATGTAAAGACGAGCTGGGTGCTGGAAAGCCAAAGCCAGCAAGGCCAGCAGCAGCTGCTGCTGCTTGGGGCTGTTTCTGGCTTAGAGACATTTGCCTCCCTCTGTCAGAGAGATGCTTTTTCCCTTTTCCTGATGGTCCCTCACTGCAAAAGGAGAAAAGTGCCAGTGGGTTTGTAAGACACAGAAATTGCTTCTTCCATCGAGTTCTGTGACTGAGTAGCTGCAGCAGTGCTAGTTATCAGTGACTGATGCTTGCAATCCTTCCAAGGAAATTAATATTTATATATTTGTAACTGTACATTATGCAGAGTAATCATTACCATGGTATTTATTTTAAAGCAATAGCTCCCCTTGTTCTTTCTTGTCCTGTGTTTTGGTCTTGCCTCTTCCCCTCCTCCTTAATCAGCCTCAGTAGAAAGCAAATACCAGAAGAACTTTGAGCTTGCTTGAAGAACGTCCCTGACACACCAGCACTTGCTTTGCTCACACTGACTGTTGACATTTAATGCACAATAACCTGGTTTTCATTATTGTGAATAGAGCAACTATTTAGAAAACCTCCAAACCAGCCTGGGTTTGGGTTTAAGGTTTGTTTTTTTTTAGTACTTGGTGTTTCTGACTGAGTGCCCAGCACCCGGAGCCCAGCTTTGTGTTTGCCCTGCCTTTTGCCCCCCTCACACAGGTACACACAAACAGCTCTCTGACCAGCTGTTGGTTTGTTCACACACACCTTAGCAAGTCTGAGTCCAGAAAAGTGTTTGTTTTAGATTCTGATAAATATTTTATTAAAAATTGATTTTAAGACAATCCTCTCTGCCTCTTATTCGTGCTATGGGTTGTCAAGCCTGTGCTGGGAAAACTAAAGAATTAAGGAGTTCTAAAGAGGTTTAGTGCTCATTTTCTACCTGGCTGCTCACAGGGCTCTGCCCCAGTTGTGTCTGAGAGATGAGCTGGCTGCATTTTGTCAGATTTGCAGCAGGTTCCAATAAGCAACAAACCTGAGCACCTCTTTGATCAGAGACAGCTTTTGGCTGTGGGTGACACTACACGAAGGAAGTTTGGAGTACCAGAGGGGTTTGCTCCATTCCTACTCTACTATTTCCCTTCGTGAAACATCATTATTTACAAAATCATCAATACAACTTTTACCTCAAAGAAATTATGGATGCCAAGGGTCATTTGCAAAAACAGGGATGAGTGAATGGGATTTTTACATTTTTTTACCACTGAGGGGTTGCTTACAGATCAAGCCAAGAATGTTTTTGCTACACAAGCCAGTGCTCTGCACTCCTCTGACAGACTGGTTTAGCTCAGGAGAGTATCTTCTGAAACATTTAGAAATTTGGTTTTGCAATGCCGGCTCTTTTTCAGTTTTAGGGGAAGGGAATATGCATTTAAGGACAGTGAGCAAGCCAGGAGCAGGACTGGCAGGCAGAGAGCAGCCAGGTTAGGAACAGCAGACCCAGGTGCATGGGGTGGAACATCCCTGGTGGTGTGTGACCAGCTGAGAAGCTGCAGGCAGCTTCCCAGTAAAGGATGGGCATGTCCAGCACTCAGCATCATTGTCTGGGCAAAGAATCCCAAAGCCTGCGTTTGTTCAGCCTTATCTGTGCAGACAAAAAACTGACTCGGCTCCTGGGAAGTGCTGCTCTGGGTGAAACCCGTGGAATTCCAGTGTTGAGTTCATCTTATCCCCACCGTGTGCCTGATGAGCGCCCCGGGGGCAGCCAGCCGGGCTGGCGGCTCACACCAGCGAGTGTTTGGAACGGGGCAGCGTTTCCTTGGAGGTCTTCAGGGAAATGGTGGTTTTTTTGCTGCCCCCGAAGACTCTCCTCCTCACCTTCTCCCGGAAATCCTCAGACACGTAGTAGTAAACGAAGGGGTCCGCGCAGCTGTTGCAGGTGCTGAGCGCCAGGCTGACCATGTAGCTGAGGTACAGCCGGCCGTGCAGCTTGGAGCAGGGGCTGGAGTAGTGAAGCAGCAGCAGGACGTTGCTGGGGGCGTAAAAAACCACCAGGGTGACGACCACGAGGGCCGTGAGCTTGGCGGCGTGGCCGTAGCGGCTGCCCCCGCGCAGCAGGACGCGCAGCACCGCGCCCGAGCTCAGCGCCAGCAGCAGCAGCGGCAGCAGGAAAGCGCCGGCGATCAGCACCACGAAATAGTGGAAGTAGAAGCCGTCATCCTCGTGGCGGGGCAGGACATCGTGGCACAGCGTGAGGCCTGCCCCGAGCAGGGGGTAGGATTGGCGCTGCAGGGCCAGCGGCAGGGTCAGCGCAGCGGCGCAGAGCCACACGGCAGCGCAGGTGCCGGCGGCCAGGCCGGGGGTGCGGAAGGCGCGGGAGGAGAAGGGATGAGCCACGGCCAGGTAGCGGTCGGCGCTGATGCAGGTGAGCAGCAGCACGGAGCAGTACATGTTCCCGTAGAAGAGAGCCGTGGTGAGGCGGCACAGCCCTTCCCCGAAGGGCCAGTGGTTGCCCAGGAAGTAGTAGGAGATCTTGAAGGGCAGCACGGAGATGAGCAGCAGGTCGGCGGCGGCCAGGTTCATCAGGAACACGGTGGAGGTGAGGCGCTCGGCGCGGGTGGCCAGCACCCAGAGCGCCAGCGCGTTGGCCGGCAGCCCCAGCAGGAACACCAGGCTGTACAGGCAGGGGATGAGCCGCACGGTGACGGCGCTGCCCAGCTGGGCTCGCGTGGCCTCGGGGATCAGCAGGTAGGTGACGTTGTTGACCGTGGCCTGGTCGCCCGGGATGGCTCGGGGACACGGGGTGACCTCCGGTGTGGTGGCCTGCTCGTTGGTGCTGTTCTGGGAGTAATCTGCGAGGGGAAGGCAGGCTGTCACCCCCTGGGGCTGTCACCCACTCAGTCTGTCACCCACTGGGGCTGTCACCCACTGGGGCTGTCACCCACTGGGGCTGTCACCCACTCAGCCTGTCACCCACTCAGCCTGTCACCCAGTCAGGCTGTCACCCACTCAGCCTGTCACCCACTCACCCACTCGGCAGGGCAGGCTGGAGGCTGCACACACAAAGCTCACCCCAAAGGCTGCTCTTTTTCTCTTCTGTTGGGGTCCCTACAACTGGGAATGTTCTGGAAAGCACTCTGGGAGTGCTCTGTTATGGGATGGGCAGAAAAAGCTGTCTGACATGAGTTAGGTGTGCAGGAGCCACCCTCAGCCACCTTGCTGAGAGCATCCCCAAAGATTCCTTTGCCCTGTGGTTTCCCACAGCTCACAATGGACTGTGATGCTCTACAACCATCAGCAGGCCTGGGATTCCAGGGAAAAATTCCTCTGTACAGCCATGAACAGGCCTGGGAATCCAGAGAGAAGTTCCTCTGTACAGCCATGAACAGGCCTGGGAATCCAGAGAACAATTCCTCTCTCAGGCTTTCACAACAATCCGAAGATCTGGAGCCACTCCAGTGTAAAGCTGTGGCTCTGGGAGTTTAATTAGCTAAAGATTCAGCTTTTGAATCCTTTCTGGTTTACTGTTCCTCTATTTTTCCTTTCTAGTTTCTTCCACCCCAGCTTCTTTCTCTGCTGTCTCTCCTCTGTCAACCTCCTGCTTCAACAAGAGTCCACACGAAGCTCTATCAGAGCATCCTCCCATGTGAACTCATTAAAAAATGACTTTTCAGGGATCTTACAAGGGTCCCAAATACTTTAACAAGCAGCAGTTTGCACCCAGAGGCACACACTCACCATCGTAGTCGGAGGCCAGGCAGAGTCCCCAGAAGGCACAGCAGAGCAGGAGGGACCTGTCCCCAAGGGTCCCCATGGCAGTGCAGAGCCCAGTGCCACACCACAGTGCCAGGGCTGTGTGGGAGCAGCAGCAGCAGCAGCAGGGACCCTGCTGACGCATTTCCTCCTGCTGGCCCTTAACTCTCGGAAGCAGCAGGGCTGATCCAGGCAGGATGAGGGGATGGAGGGGCTGGCACCACAGCCTCAGAGCATGGGACTGGGAGGGGCTTTCTCATCCAGGCCTGAAGTGTTTCAGGGCTGCACTTCATCCTCAGTGTGAGATGATGGCTCGAGTGACTCATCTGGGTCTCCTTCCTGCTCTGGAATATTCCTGGAAATAACAAATGTGGTGGGGTTTGATGCAGTCTGCACGTAAACAGAACCCACGCCCCTCTGCCCATGGAAATGCTGAGCATCCTCCCACTACAGAGACCTGAGTGGCTCTCTGGGTGAGCTGAGGGCTCTTCCTAAAGCCTGAGTCACAACATCTTCTGGTACAACAAACAGGGGGCTATCCCAGATACCAGAGCTGCAGAGCACACAGTGATTACGTGGGGCAGGCTCATGTTCTGGCAGTGGAAGGGTTTAGAGTCAGCCTTGCAGCCTCCAGATCAGGCTGGGCCCTTCAGAGTTCCCTTTTATTCCTGCTCCTGCTTCCTGGCTAAAGCAAGCACCAAGCTCCTGCACCTTCTTGATTTTACTGCAGAGGATGGTTAAAGGTCCTCTGGGCTGGAGCTCTTTGCACTTGGAAGCAGTGGCAGGAGCACCACGACACACCAAGGGCCAGTGGCAAAGAGAGGGAGACGCTTTGCTTCCGCTGATAAAGCCCTGGGACAGGGACAGCAGCTCCATGCAGCAGGAAAGGGGCCTGCAAAGGAAGTCCCTGCTGTTGGGGAGATAATGGAGAGTTCCAGCCACCCCTGCCCCACAACAAGCTGCCTCTTCCCAGAGCTGAGCATCCCACCCTGCACAGTCCCCACTCTGCCTGGGATAAGAACTCGGAGCAGCACACGGAGCTGTGCCCAGAGCACAGCTCAGATAATGCTGTAACAGGGACTGGCAGAGGTTAACTGAGCCTTAAAACCCTTTCCTGCAGGGTCCTCCCTGCTCCAACCCCCAGAGCAGGTCCCTTCTGTGCTCTGCTCTGCACAGCAGCTCTGGGAAGCTCCCAAATCCTCTCCCATCTCCCAAATCCTCTCCCATCTCCCAAATCCTCTCCCATCTCCCATGCCAGCCCCAGTGTGGCCCTGGCCAGGACATGCACAGCCAGTGGGACAGGAGGTCGTGGCTGGAGAGGGTGCTGGGCTTTGGGCTGTTCTCTGCAATCCTTGCCTGGCTCTGCAGGGGAGGAAGGACAGGAGCTGGAGCCCAGGCAGTAGGAACTGTAAATTTGGTTTGGCAACCTGAGGAGCAGCTCGTTTCTTTCTCCTGGCCTCATGAATGGCCTCTTCTGTGAAGGTTGCAAATCTGAGCCTGGCTGCTGTTTGATGAGATTCTTCTATTCCAAGGAGAAAATGATCCTATTTCCTTTGCTTTCACCATATTCCCACATCCTTGTGCCGAGCGTGTCAAGAGGTGGAGTTCCTCTGGCAGGGAGGGGAAGATGCAATGTTAGATGTTTTGCTTTTGTGATTCTCTCAGGATTTATGAACCATTACAGAATGACTCATGTGGCCACATATTTTCCATGCCTCAGCCAGGATCCTTTCCATGCTCTGTATGCAAAAAATTAGCCATAATCAGGTTCAGATAGTGTGCAAATCACAGCCCTGCTTCCTATGGGCAGGTCTCTGGAGTGGAGCAGAGAGGGGTTACTCATCGTTGTATCCTTCATTTTTCAGATGCTGTGTGATCTTTAGTGACTGCCTTAGATGCAGAACAGCTTGCCTGAAAATTCTGATGCCAGAGGTTTGTCACGGCTTGTTAACATCTCTTTAAGTCGTGTGATCCCTGCCCTGTGGGGTAACACTTTGGTTTTAAAGTAATTCATTGTGCAATAGATCATCTCCTGGGAGCAGGGGCTCTTCTATTCCGTGGCTCTGAACCCAAAAGATGTCATGCTGGAAATCGGGCTGGGGCTTTCAGAGCTCAGAGGGAGGGGACAGACACCACCTGGCCTGTCCCATACATCTTGGAGGCTTGGAAGAGCAAACTGTGGTGGGTGAAGGATGGGATTCACTGCTGCTGCTCTGTTCCAGCAGCTCCAGAGGGTTCCTGAGGAGCAGCTCAGGGCTGCCTCTACAGGCTCTGCAAGTACATAATGCCCTCAAATCTCACACATTGTCAGGCCCCCTCCTTCTCCCTGGGCCAGCCTGAGACCCTCCATGGCTCCAGGGAATTCCCCACCTCTCCCTCCTGCTTGTCCCACAGCTCTCCTGTTCCTCTGGGATCCCAGCCAGTCTCTTCCCTGGGTGATCCCACCCATTCTGCTCAGCCTCAGGCTGCTGCAACCCTCCCCAGGGAGGTTTTTCAGAACTGCTCTGCTGCTTGCTGGCACTTTTCACTTCACACTGTCAAAGTCCACGTGAAGACATTTTGCAGGAATATTTGAAGATTGTTAACACCCCTACATCTCAGTGTTCTGGGATAGCTTTTTGGGGACCTTTCTCAGCAAGATAGTGACACTGGGGTGGGGGCTACCTGGCTGACATAGCCATCACCATCATCATCATCATCATCATCATCATCATCATCATCACTTCTTTTCAGCACCATAAATCTTTGGATTCATTCTTTAGCACAGTTGCTAGACTTTAATTTAGTCTTTAAATCGAATTAGTTAGTTCTAATCCAGAGCAATGGCTAAAACATGAAGAAAATTTCAATTTCTGTTTGCACACACAGTTCCAGGCTCTCTCACTGGTTCACAGCCCCGACCCTCCCAGTGCATCCCTGTGATGTGGAAACAAGTAAAAAAAGTCCTGGACTGTTAAATGCTGAACTCAGGTACTCCCTTTAGCAACTCTGAGTTTCGTTGTGCAAACCATTTGTACCTATCCCATCCTGCAAACCTGAAGGAGGTTTTTGGGCTGTTTGCTGTTGCCAGAGCTGTCCCCTCGCTGAGATCTCCGGGTGCTCTCATGTCACATCTGGCTGTCCCTCCCCTCAAGTGAAGGGAACATCCCCTTTGTGAGAGGGCCAAGAGAAGACTCGTGCAAAGTGGGCTGTGTCCTCTGAGACCCAACCACCAACGTTTTAATCAAATTATTCCATGCAATCCATGCACCAGAGGATTGTTATTTGGGAGAACAACAGTTTGTTTCCCTGTGAGCAAGCAGGGGGCTGCACGGAGAGCAGAGCTGCCTTTTGTTATGGCAACGGAAGTGTTGGGGATGATGTAAAGGAAACTCCTATCAGCTCTGGGTCACATCACTACGGCCTAATTTGCAAAATCCACTCATTCATTTGTCGTGCAGAGCTCACAGGGAACACAGCTAACCATGTTATTACCCAGGAATTTGGGGAGGCTGAGGGAAAGGCGGGTGGAGGGTTATTTTCGTGGTTGCAGTTGTGTTGTCTTAACCTGTAGCAGATGTGCTCGTGGGGTTGGGAACTGGAGTCAGCCCCTTCTCTTGAGCCCTGGTTGTGTTCAGTGAGGGAATCCTGGGGCCAGGCCTGGGCTGTGCCTCCCCCCTGGCAAAGGTGCTGCTGGGAAGGAACCAGGCTGCAGGAAGTCACTGCCTGGCAGGACACAATTCCAGAGCTGGGAAGAACCCACAGGGATCAAATCCAGCCCCTGGCCCTTCACAGACCCCCCAAACAATCCCACCCTGAGCACCTCTGAGAGCCTTGTCCAAAGGCTCCTGCAGCTCTGGCAGCCTTGGGGCTGGGACCATTCCCTGGGGAGCCTGGGCAATGCTGTTAATTTAAAATCTAAACTCAGCTATGGGATCCCAGGATATCCTGAGCTGGAAAGGATCCTCAGGATCATCAGCCCAGCCCCTGTCCCTGCACAGACCCCCCAACAATCCCACCCTGAGCATCCCTGAGAGCCTTGGCCAAAGGCTCCTGCAGCTCTGGCAGCCTTGGGGCTGGGACCATTCCCTGGGGAGCCTGGGCAGTGCCCCAGCACCCTCGGGGGGAAGAACCTTTCCCTGAGCTCCAGCCCAACCCTGACACAGCTCCAGCCCTTCCAGTGTTTGCTTTTGAGACCTCTCTGGTGGAGCAACTGTGCCACCCCCTGGGCTCCCTGCTCCAGCCACCTCCTGGGCTCCAGGAAGGGTTTTGGCAGCTCCCACTTGAGTGCAGCCCCAGCTCCTGCGTGGGATCTCTGCTTGCAGGAAATGTATTTCCCTTTTCTGTCAGTGAGTGCACTGCTCACACCCTCACACAGCACTTGCTGACACACAGCTGCCTCAGCACATCCTACAGCCTGTCCAGAAACTTCAACCTTTCCATTGCATCTTTCTACCATTTAAAATCCAGTTTCAGGTAAAAGACAATCAATTCTGAGGGCTGCCACAAAGTTTAAATTGTTTCAATTGGTTGAAAAGAAACACAAAGCAGTGAGAGCTGCAGACTTTTAAAATCAATATTTTATTTTACTTGAATGTGCAAATAAATATAAAAAAAAAACTACATTCAAGGAGCTGGCAAAGCAATTACAAGCCCAAAAGCAAAGATCCTTCAAACAAATGGAAGAACAAACTCTTGACTCAAGGTCGTGCAGATACACAGCTGAAACCCTCAGACATGAACAAGCCCCTCTCAAACCTGCCTGATACTCCTTCCACGTCCCTTGCTACTCTCAGCTTCGAGACAACAGCACTGTAAAGGGCAAAAGTCTTGCCTCATCAGTTCAGATTATAAATTAAGGTTTTACAAAATAAGGATGCTTAAAAATACCTGAAGTACACTTAGAATGGGTTGATGGAACAGGACGGTGCCCGGGGGCCGTGCCCACCTCGGTGCACCTGGAACCAAACGCATTTTAAGCCACAAGTTGCCACTTATTTTCTAGTAAACAGTTTTCTGTATCATAAAACCATAAAATTTGGCACAATGGTCATCTCCACTGGGAGACAGCAGAGAGGTGAGCAGGACTGAGGTGTGGTTTGGTGAGCTGGCTGGAAGGGAAAGGAGGACACTGTGCTTGGCACTGGGCTTGTCCCCCTGCTCCCCCCAGCCCTTGCAGAGCCACGTGGTCTCTTATCACTGCAGTGAGGGCAGGGGAAGAACCTTCAGATCATTTCAGGAACCAAAGTTTAGCAGAGACCCAGACAAGGAGAACATGGGCTCTTGATAAAAAGTCTCTGCTGGCAGTGGTTGTGCAAGTGGCCACAAATGCCAGAGAGTGGCCTCCCTCCTTCCCTCCCACTGATTATTTTGCAAAAAAGACAAAGACTTGGGACAGTTTTCTATGAAACGTACCCCAAAGGCCAATTTTTCTACTGTCAAGTGAGACAATTGCGAAACCAAATGTCGTACAGTGGAAATAACCCAGGACAAATCCTACAGGCTGCTCCTTAGGTCTGGCAGAAATCATCACCTAAAAATCAAAGCCACAGAAAGTTTTGGGGTGGGGTGGGGGGGGGGGGCTATTGCCCCAAAAGCCAGGGAAAAGTTGGAAGCAAAGCTGAAAGGAGGCTGGGTCTGCCTCCAAATGTTATGTTTGTAATACACTCCATGGACAGCGTGCTTGCCCTTGGCCCCTGAAAAACAGGAGTGAAGTCCCAGTGGGGCTGCAGGACAGACACGAGCACATTTCCTTGATTTCTCACTGGATTAAGTCAGACATAGTGTTCTGCACGGATCAGGGCCATCTGGGTTAGGTTTCACGGCAAAAAAAAGCTTCGATAGCAGTACAGGTGCTTCAGTGGAAAAGCTCATCTGGGATGGCTGTGGCTGGATCTCCCTCTGCTCCTCGCAGATTTCCGTGTGTCCCTGCAAAGGCAGCGCTTGTGCTGACCCGGCAGAAACAGGAGAGTCCGTGGGCCGGAGCTGAGCTCGCAGCTGTGCTCCGGGAGCTCCATCTGCCGATGTCACCGAGGCGCTGCAGCCCCGCCGGGGGCCGGGCACACGGGGAAACGCCGGGAAACGCCCAGCTCCGGAGCTGCACACCAACATGCAAAACACAAACCCAAAAACCGGGCCAGACCTCGCAAAGGACATTTCCTCCCCGTTGAAAATTTCTCCCCATGGATCTTCTGGAAGGCAGAGTCTGCAGCAGGTCCTCGGCTCCCAAAGCTGGGGGATCTCGGCCGCGCGTCGCTCCCGTCCCAGCACCACAGCTCAGGGTTCTTCTCTTCATTTCTTCCTCCAGAACACTTGGTTGATGAGGGAGCGTCAGAGCCTTGAGAGCTGGCCATCCCCGTGTCAGTTTTGGCATTTTTCTCACCAGAGCACCAAGAACAAGAGTCATTTGTTGCCTTGTTGGTTCACAGGGATAATGAAGTCCCCCTGTGCCTGGGGCTCTCGGCTCTGCTGGCACTCCCAGGGTACAGTGAAGAGTTCTGCAGGCTCCAAGACACCACAAAGTCAGGAAGATGGGGAATATTAAACCCTTCAAAGTGAAAGCAGCTGCCAGCATCTGCTCAAACACCAGCCCAGCTCCACCTCTCCAACAAAGCCACTGGTGGTATTCGCTCCCTCACTGAGCTGGTCAGCAGTGGCCTAAAGCCAGGAAACTACTAAAAAGTGTGTGGCAATGCCAAGAGCCCCCTTCCCATAAAAGCTTTCACAAGTCTCTTCATGATGGCTGGAGGATTACACTGCAAGGAGACAAGTCTATGCCATATGGAAAATACATGATAATCCAAAGTAAAATGCTGTTTGGATAAATACCATTAATACATACATTGCATTCCCACCACTATTCTCATAGTAAATGTGCTTCACCAGCAAAGCTCTGCCTTGTCTGGGTGCTCAGGGTGAAGCTGGACGGCGGCTGTACTGGACTCTGTATCTGTTCACTGGCACCCCGTGGACATTCACTGTCTCACAGGTGGTTTTGCAGGGCACCATCTCCTCGTCCTCATCCCCCATCAGCCAGTCTTGAACCACATCCACGGCCTCCATGGACACGTTCTCCTCCAGCCACCGGTTGTGCCACTCCTCGAACTGCTGGTGGTGCTTCAGCAGCACCACGGGCTGGACCTGGGGGCAGGGCAGTAAAGATCACTGAGAGGCTCTCCTGGGGGAAAAGCCAAAGCCCTCAGCTCCACCTGAGACGTGCAGTGCTTTGGGAACGACACCAACGGAAACAGGAAACCGCAGACCTGCGTTTAACCGTCCCTATTTCCTAATGTTTGCCACTCCCACTGCAAATTTGCATGTAAAGAAAAGGCTGTTAAGCTAATCCAAAGTACAGAGCATTTACCAGCTCTCCTCCACGTTACACCCAACACAGAGCAGTAACTTTTGGGTGTAGCTTCCAGGAAATTCAGCCACAAGAATTATTGGTACCTGCGTTTGGGCTCCTACCCCCAACCTCTGCTACCGCCCGGGCTGCAGAGGGAGCAAAAGGAAGATGTACCTGCTTGGCTCTGCAGAGAGCTCCCCTCCTGTACATGTAATCCTCAGAGTTCATGATGAACATCATCTTGTGGGTGTTGAGCTTGAAGCGACAGTCGACGTTGCAGGCGCTCTCCACCCCGATCAGCCGCTTCCAGGAGCTCTTGACCTCGCTGCGCAGGGCCCTCACCTGCTTGCACTGCCACTTGCGAAACTTCTTCAGGTTTCTGGAGCAAAACAAGGATGACAAAGCATGTGTCACACCTGGGGAACTGCTCTCCTCAGCTGACAGGGCTCACAGTACAAGTATGCAACTTGTATTTGCACGTTTGGATTTTCAGGCTCTCTCCGGGACCTTCCTCCGTATCCTCTGACCAATATTTCGGGAAATGGGAACAAAGGAGACCCAGAATCCCATCCAGAATCCATCCTGCTCCATTCCAAACACAGTGCCATGAACAAACCTCAGTGCAGTGGTCACAAATTTCTCTTTCAGCATTCCTGTGCAGCTCACTGGCCTGGAGCAGCCCCTCAAAGGTGAGTGGATTTCCCCAGGGCTGGCACATCACCCAAACTCACTGGCACACGGGCAGGGAGGAGGCAGCAGCAGCTGCTGCAGGTGTGGCTCAGGGCAGGGAGCAGCTCACCTTTGCAGAAAGACAGGTTTCAGGAGGAAGCCATCGTTCTGGTTGTTGGGAGCTCCTTCCACCCCAACGTACTGCTCCATGTAGTTTGCCAGGTGCTACACAAGGGAGACCAGTTCCAGTGAGATTTCACTTCAGCAGGACAAACATCACTGCAAAGAACCTGACTATTTCCAAGCTGTTTATTCTGAGGCTGATTTATGTTGAAATTCTTTTGCTAATGCACCTTTTCTGTCAATGGCCCCAGACCCACATGTCATCTGCCCACCTCCCAGGCACACTTGTCCTCCTGGCAAAGCCTCACAGTTTGGCACAAGAAAGCAGGGAAAGTATTCTTAGACATCTGCTTCATGGTACACAGACTCCATAGTCACTGTGGTATTACCTGGACCTCCACAGGATCTTCTGTCTGGGTTTCTTCTGTATCCAGCAGCTCAATGGTCATGATCACCTGTCCTTTCCTCTGGAGAAACATCACCTGTGATAAAGTTACAGAAAGTATTTGCCACAGGGGTTCACCATAAAAAGCTGCATACTCAAGTCATTTGGACAACAAATAGAAGCTATGAGAGAAGCAGCAGGACTTCTCAGTGAGCCACAATGTCCCCTCACTACCCATGCTCTGATTTTGGTGCCTTCTCTCCATGTTGCTCACTCTCTCACCTTGGAGCTTCCAAAACCACTTCTCCCAGGTGATAGTGCCACCTGGGAGACTTTCTGAAATTCTGCTGTGATTTTGTGGAGTTCCCTGGCAGCAAGGGCTTACCTTGAAGCAGTTCTCATCTGCCATGCACCGTTCAGCCTTCCACTGGTAGCTGGTCTCCTTTGCTGCCCGGACACAGCGTGATGACAAATTACCCCCAGCAGCTCCTCGCTTCCTCTCGTTCAGGTAGAGCTCAACCACCTTCAAGCAGATGTCATCGCTCACTAGATGGTGAAGCTTCCATTAAAAAAGGGGGAATTCAGTCAGCAAGCCTGGGCCAAGAGTTAACTGCAGTGTGTCGTGAAAGGAGTACAAAACTCAGCACAGCATCACACTCAGCTGAAGCAGCAACTGCACAGACTTCCCAAATTTCACTCTCTTTTTCATGACTTTGCAATAAAAAGAACAGAGGAGAGTGAGGGCCTGACGTGACTTAACTAGCAAACTACAGCTGGAAGATGGATTTGAGTAAGAAGGACCAGATGTTTTTTGTGTTGCCTTAGATGTGTTTTGAGTGTGGCAGAATTTTGAAAAGACTGGAACTCAAAAAACGTTGGGAAAGGCCAGAAAGAGTAAATCCCCCTAAGGCGGTCCCTGTACGGAAGCTGAATTCTCTCACTAAATTTCTGAATTCTCTCACTAAATTCTCTCACTAAACTTTTGCCTGAATTTGCTCTGAGCTCAGTGCTCTGCAGGGCACTGGGAGCAGCCTGGCTGTGTGTGAGGGGTGATGAGAGCCCCAGCCCAGCCCTCACCTGGCGCACGATGTTCTGCACCAGCTTGTCCATGGTGAAGCCGATGTAGGCGTGGATGGTGAACATCTCCCGCAGGGTGTCCTCGTACTGAGTGGGGTCGATGTTCCCGTCCAGCAGGCTCCTCACCATGTCCAGGAAGGCTGGGTAGTACTCCTCCAGCTCCACCTCACCTGGCACGGGGAAAGTGAATTCATTTCACACGCAGAACAGGCAGAGTGAAGTCAAGCAGCGCAAGAACTGCTCAAGAACCACAACGTTCGGTGTGGAGAATGTCCTTGCAGGCAGTTCCCTGCCAGGTGCCCTGACAGGCTGGGACAGTTTCCCTCAAGCACTTCCAGGACTGCCCTAGGCAATAACTATTTCTTTGTGGGGCTGTTTACATTGTAAATGAAAGTAACAGATTCCTACAATGAGGCACCTGAGAACACCTGAGCACAGTGGGCTGACAGGAAGTCTCTGTCAAGCAGCCTGGGACTGCCCTGCTGAAGGAGCTGTGTCCACAACTCACCAATACAGCAGAGGATTGCACCTCCACACCCCTCACAAAGCTGCCTGCAGTGACTCAGACCTACACAATGGAGCACTGGCACACAGGGTGTTAAGAGTGAACTAAGCCCTGCATTATTCTTACTTGGTTGCTTCAGTCTTAGCTCCATGGCTGGGTCATTGGTTTTTTCTTTTCTCCCTTCACAGAGGAGCTTCTCTCTCTCTTTCTCAGTCCGATATTCCAGAAGCTGCTTCTGGGCCTGGCGATAAATCTTTAGGAGTCTGGAGCACAGAGTCTGGTGAAGGCGCAGGAAGAAATACCAGTTATTATTGACAAAGAAGAGGCTGTAAACATCATCCAGGGTATTGTGGGGCTCAGCAGCTGTAACATCACAGAAGGTTGCTTTGGTCTCCAAAGGACTGCTTGGAGGCCCAGGCACGTGTTTTTTGCGCAGCTCAGGAGTATCCAGGTTCTGCCCCTGGTGGTTTTCTCTGTCCTCGTCTGTTGATTCCTCAGAAATGTTGTGTTCAGGCGGCTGAGAGAAGAACAGCTCAGGTATGAAGTGATGCACAATCTGCCTGATGGTTGCCTGATCCTCCTTTTGGATTGTGGGCTGCCTCTTCACGTAATAGCTGATAAGAGATGCTGCATCTTCCAAAATCTGCTTGTCCTCATAGATGAAGATAAGATGAGGCTCGTTCGTGGATGAACTCCTCCCCTCTGAATGCTGCTCCTGATGCTGTAATCACCAGACAAACAGATAAAGATCCTCCCAATCCATGCTCAAGAGCCATCCCTGCCAGGAGGACTAAGCCAGTATTAACACTGTGCTTGGGACAGCAGTTTTTGACCCAATTTCCAACCATTTCCACACGGTCCCAGGTGCTATGGACACATCTGGGTCACACTACCAAGGGAGGGAATGGAGGAGGGGTCATTCCCTGTCATACACACCTCGTCATAGACACTCTCAATTTCATTCAGCAAGCTCTTGGAGCGCAGAGCTTTGGTGTCATTCTGCTTGAAGTTGACTGCCTGGTGGTCCAGGGATTTCAAATAGGCCTTCTCATACTGCTCCCTCCAAATCTTGTTGAAGCCCTGCTGGGCCTCCCTCCATTCCTCCTCTTTTGCTTTCAATCTGCATAAATGAACAGTCTGTGTCAGTTCAGAGGGACAGGCACAGAAACACACCCAGAACATTTTAATGTAGCCAACTGTGGTGCCAGAAGCGGAAAACTGGAATTGATTCCTGGAAGCAATAAATAAATTTGAGAAAGCACCACCAGCGATGATGAGTTAAAACAACACCTACAGAAATCACAAAACCATTTAGGTTGGAAAAGACCTCTGAGATCATCAAGTCCAACCTTTGACCAATCACTGCTTTGTTAACCAGACTAGAGCACCAAGTGCCAAGTCCAGTTGGTTTTTGAACACCTCCAGGGACAAGGACTCCACCACCTCCCTGGGCACCCCCTTTCCAACATTTACAACCCTTTCTGTGAAGAAATTCCCCCTGAAGTCCAACCAGAACTTCCAGCAGCGCAGCCTGAGGCTCTGTCCTCTCGTTCTGTCGTTTAAAAATCTTTAAAAATCCTTTCCCAGCTTCTTAAGGAACACAGCACAATGGGAATTACCTCTTAAGAACCACAGGGACAGCAGTAACTGGGTTTTTCTTCAGACTCTCGATGATCTCTGGTGCTTTGTCACCGTAGATGCGATAGATGGCCCGGCGCTGGATCACTTCTGAGGTTCCTCCCAAACAATCATCCAGGCGAAACTTCTCCTGGTCCTCCTGGGTCAGGCGGGACAGTTTTTTCTGCACACTCTCCAGCACACGGATTGTGGCTAAATTGGTCTCCAGGACAACATCCAGCTGTTGAGAGTTCCCAGAAAACAGTGTCAGAAGAGGCAGAGCAGGAACATGGAGAGCAGCAGCAGCAGCCCAGGTTTGTGGAAGGTGTTCCAGCCTCATGGGGTGGAGCCAGGAAGCAGCAGGAAGGTTTTTACTGGAAAAGAGACCTCTGCCAGTTCTCCCTAAGGTCACATGCAATTTAGAACTGGACTCATGCCTAGGAAGAACTATTAGACTCCAAGCACAGCACACCAAACTCCATCTCAAACCAACAAACACTGACAGAACTTTCAGGAATTGGCCACTAATTAATTCAGCAAAATCCCGAGGTTTTGCTTTCTGAGGGAGCAGAAAGGGAGCTCAGCAGCAGAGGTACCTCGAAGCGCTCGTCCTCGCAGCGGTGCAGCTGCTCCTCATATGGAGTCTTCTTGGAGCTGACAAAAGTGGAGTCCTCAGACCAGGATGGAAATGAAACCCAGGTATCATTTAACACCTGCAACAGTGCAGAGACATGACATTGAGCAAGGCCTTGTGAGCCCAGAGCTGTTCTCATGGGGTTTTCTCTCTTGTCTTTTTGCATAGGTTTTCCCTGAGGTTCTGTAGGACATTCCAGACCTAATTCCCAGGTCACTGCCCCCCAGATTTGAGGTCTGTGTGGAACTGCCAGGGCCCTGCTCAGAAAACTCAGTAACACCTTCCCTATCACCTCACAAACAGAGATCACTCTGCAGTGATCAGCACTGTAGATAAAGGAGCCAGAGCTCCCCACAACAGTGGGAATGGTGCCTCAGGCACTGCCTCACAGGGCTCTTCCAGATAAAAATTGTTCCTAAAGGCTATACTGGCCCACTGCTTGAAAATTAATTCCAAGATATTTAATATTCTTTTCCATCTATAGGAACACATTTGTGTCTGCACACAGACTCAAATAGTATTAGACATGATTTGAGACAGGTTTAGATAAAAATAGTGAAATGTGGGTATTATTTCAATAAATTGGCTGAATAAATTGAATTAGCACTGAAAAGGGGACACCACACGCAGCAGCTATGGCACAAACTGCCCCACTCCAATTTTTATGTGTGTTCAGGGACTGAACAGCCTGATCTCAGAGTACCTCCTTGCAAATGGCTGTTCTCCCACTGCACTTTGGCTGCTGGTAGGTTTTTGGGAGAGCCCTGTAACTGGAGCCGATGCGTTTGCAGGAAGCGTAATCGATTTCCCGGCTCATTCCATCCCCGGAGCGGTCACTCAGTGGAGAAGCAAAGGAAAGCTCTTTCACCCCAAGGAAAGACTTGAACTGTGCAAAGAGTTCTGGGAATTTCCTTTAAAAACACAAGGATTTTGTTATTTCGCTGTGACAGTTTTAGGGTGGTTAATGCCTGTCATAAAAGGGAGACAGAAATATCTGAACAAACTCAGCATTGCAGGGAGAAATCTTTCACCAACATTTCACCTCTGCTATCGTTCTCTCTGAATTGCTTTAGGGTTTGTTTTGTTGTTTTTTTTTACTTAAGGTAGGAAAATGACACAAACACTCCCCTTAAGTGCCCGAGGAGAAAGTGATCCTTGCCATTTGACTCTCCCTCTTCTGCTGCCAGTCAAACAGCTCAGGAGGCTCACAGCAGAGCTGGAGCTATTTATCCTTCTCACAGCCCTGTTCTCAGATTTCATGTTTATACCTTTATTACACTTTGAGATACTGAACAGGGAGTGTGAACAGACAGAGGAAAATATCTTCCTCACAATACTCTTTAAGAGCTGTATAGATAAATTTACAGGTTCAGATTTTATTACTCCTCATTTTCAATTAACCTTCAATTTCTTGTGTGCTACCCAGGAGATATTTCTAAGTTAAATCAAAAATTTCTGTAACAAAGTTCACAATGTGCCAAAAAAATAACAGAGTAGGATCCACAAAGTACCACAGGGCAGAGAAGCAAGTTAGTAACTTACCCTAAAAAGGGTGTAACAAGCTGGAGCAACTCAGAGCCAGAGACCAGCTCCTGGTTGAAGAGAGCAATGCAACGGAGAAAATTTTCATAGACCTCCTGACTCTTGAGCACCCTGCGAACCTGCAGCGGTTTGGAGAGATGATCACAGCACCTGAATGCCACTTGTATTAAGAAAATTACTCATTATCAGTCTATTCATCTTCCAAACCCACCTATTTTAATTTTTCTCAGTCTTTCTCTACCACTTGAAAAGTCAGGGAATGTCTTAAGCTGACACATAAAATTGTACAGAAAACCAACCAATTAACAACCAGTAAAAGGCTGAAGACAAGTCCAGAGAATGTGAGAAAAGGACAAATACTGACCTTGTCAAAGAAGGAAAACTCTTGCAGTGTCCCGTATTTCCCCACTGTCGCGACTGACAGATCTTTGGTACCTCGCAGCTTCATTTTCTTCTGTTAAAAGAACAAGCAGTTATGTTTAAAATGTTGTGACTCAAATGCCATCAAATTCCACTCTGTTGACAAAGAACAGCTCCCTGCAAAGGCTGAGACCCTGTATTTCCCCAGCAGTGATCTGGCATTGCTGTGTCACGTCCTCACAGCAATCGCTGTCAAATGTCTCCCAGCTAAGAAGAAACAACAAAAAAAAGAGAATCACTTGAGATTCTGCACAGAAGCAATAAATTGTCCCCTTCCAGGGCCAATACTTAGTACAGAAGGTTGTGATATTTAGTATCATAACATGTTACCACACACATTTGAGCATGCATTAAAAAACTGCCTTTTTCTACAGCGATTAAAATAACTCCAAATTTTGTTTCTCGTACACCTACATACATCAAAGACACTACTCATGACACCTTTATCTCAGCAATTACTAAGCACAAGTAATATGAGGTTACTCTAAATTTTTTCTTGCTGGAAGATACCTTTGCTGGGCCAGAAACAGGACGCAGCAGCAGCGGCCTGGATCGCTTCTTGCTGTGCTCCAGATTCTTCTCGTGCTCAGTTTTCTGGACACTGTTCACTTCACATGGTCCATTTCCTGTGAACTGAAGTAAATAAATAATGATTTCAACATCCTCCTCTCAAATAAAGAATCCTAACAGGACACAGAGCGTGTGGTTAAGTCACCTGTTCTGAGAAAATCCAAACAATGAAGAGGAGCAATGTTCATTACTGGCTGTGTGATTTTCCATGTTTTGCACATTCTACATGCAGACAGAGCATTCAATATCCTGCCCTGCTCTCAGCACGTACCAAAGACCTTTTTGCCTCTGGGAGGAACTGTCCAAACTCAGAGAGCAGATCCTCCTGTCCCCGGAACAGATTGGCCACTTCAGTGAACACTTCCTCCTCTGACATGCCCCGGAAGGGTCGGCCCTTGGTGTTCAGCTGCTCTTTCTGAAAAGATACACACAGAAGTTCAACAGAGTCAAAAGGCACCTCACTCTGCCAGAAAACTCATCCTGAGCCAGAAACACCAGTGTCACAGAACTTGAAAGGACTCTGAGCCAGCCCCAGGTTCTCCCAGGGCCTCCTTTCACACAAATCAGCTGAAGGTGAGTAAAGACAGGTTTGGCTACAACCTCTTTGCACCCTGCAAAGTTCCACAATTTTCACACTTTTTGTCACTTCCTGTGAACATCTATGGGGCAGCTGCTGGATAAAGTCCTTGGGAATTCTAAATTTGTTCAATAGCCAGAGATTGAATTTAACAACCAACAGCTCCAGAGCCAACCCACCACCTCCTCCACAAAAGACTTTTTACCTGGTAAGTGTGAAGGATTTCTAGAAAGGATCTGTAAATCTCTGGATGGTCAAGGAAACGTGTTTTGATCTTATTCACGTAACTGATAGCATTATTGAACTCCACGGAATCGGACTCCAAGGGAATTTGGGATTTATCTTCTTTGTAGGGAAGCTGCTGCCGAAACTCCTCGGAGCAGTCGCTGTGGTTGTGGGAGTTCTCCTGGGAGTAGTGCAAGACCAGCCCACTGCCAGGGAGTGCACTGGGAACAGGCTCTGGGGGCACCTGGGGGCACAGGACACATGAGATGTGTTGGAAAAGGATCAGGGACCAGCTCAACAACAACCCAGCAGCAGTGCTGGCAAGGTCTCCAGCTGAAAAAGAGTGTCACGTGAAGAAGGAAGAAAAAGTATTTCAGTCACCAATCGATTTCCCTACCTGGTTTATTAACTCCATCAGTTAAAATAATCCCCAAAGTTCTCCCTGGTGTAGGAACAACCTGACCTGTGGCTGTCACAGCCTTATTGGCCTCACCTGAGAGACTGCACTAAACACCTCCCACTGCAGGTTCTGCTACCACTGGTTACTGCAGAGGAGCTGCCAGTTTTAAGGGGCATTTTAAACATAAGGCCCTTACAGATGTTAATTCCTAAGCAACAGAGAGATCTGAGGGAGCTGAGATTTAAAAGGTAGTTCCTGCTGCTAGCTGGAGTTAAACCACAAGTTTATCAGCAGAATTCAGTTTATGGCTCTATTTCAGCTCCACAACCACACAATAACAACAAAAAACAAGCAGGGGCAACATCCATCTGTATCCCAGCAAGTGTTTTTCACACCAACAGTTCCTGATGGGGACTCTATGCTCTTAAAGACTTTTCCCAATGTAAACAATTCAGTGATATCACAGTTCTGTTGCCTAAACAAGTTCCCTGGTTTCTCAGTGGAAGACTGGAAGTGCAATTCTTCCAGGATCACCCCTTGAAATTTGCCACTGCCCACAACCCATACTGGGAACCTGTTTAACAATGTCAGGCCAATTACAATTTCAGTTTCCAAACACGACTGAAATATTTGGTGCTGAAATATTTGGTTTCCATGCAGAATCATCATTCCTGTGTAAGTCAAACTACCTGGTTTGAGAATAAATTGGGACTTGGAACTAGGTGGTCTTTAGGGTCCCTTCCAATCCAAAGCACTCTATGATTCTTGGAATAAACATTTAAATTTATATTACACCCATTATCACAGGCTTTGAAAACCATCTAAAAACATCAGCAACGTGAACTGGACATAAATCTCCACAGCCTGAACTGTGCAGACGTGTCCAGTGACACGTGGAACAGTTTATTTACAGAATAAGAGCTCTGTGACCTACCTGACTATTCAAAGGTGACTGTATACTTAACTTCCCATTCTTTGGAATTTCTATCCTGTAGCCCAGAGGAAGAAATGCATTGAATCCTACAATGAGGTCAGGATGCTCATGGAAAAGCTGAGAAACACGTCGGATGACTCCAGGTGTGTCAATGCTAAAATGGAGAGGGGTTTTGTTACTTTTATTCAAATCAGAAACGCAAGCCCAGAAAAAGCCAGAGAAATGTGAAGTATCTGATAATTTATGGATGTAATTCTTTAAAAAAACAAAAAAATTAGCCCAGTTAGAGGGAATGACCACTGCAGCCTTGCCCTGGAAATGTTATCCATGGAGAGGAGAGATGGGTGTGCAGGTTGGCAAAGGAGCAGGACAGCCACCACCCCCAGGGCTGGCAGGTCACAGGTTCTGCTCAGGCTGCTTCACTTATTTCCAAGATCTGCATTTCAGAGTGGAAAGTAAAAGCAGATTTGCCTTCTCCTGTGGATTTTACCTCTGGAAAATTATGGGATGGGCAGAAGTATTCCAACTTCACATGACTGCACTACTGGGTGACAGGACAGTGAGTGTGCAGAGGGGGAATGTTGGGCTGAAGACTGAGGAGCTCTGCACAGGCAGAGAGACCCCACAAAGGCTGAGACCTGAGAGAATGGCTGGAGCTGTGTCAGGGCTTGGGCTGGAGCTCAGGGAAAGGTTCTTCCCCCCGAGGGTGCTGGGGCACTGCCCAGGCTCCCCAGGGAATGGTCCCAGCCCCAAGGCTGCCAGAGCTGCAGGAGCCTTTGGCCAAGGCTCTCAGGGATGCTCAGGGTGGGATTGTTGGGGGGTCTGTGCAGGGACAGGGGCTGGATTTGATCCCTGAGGGATCCAGCTCAGGATGTTCTGGGACTCTGTGAAGGGCTGAGGAGCTCCCCAGAACACCCTGGGGTGCAGGTCCTGGGCTTTACCTCTGGCTCTTGAACTCCTTCATGATCTCCAGGAAGCCGTTGTAGGTGGCAGGGTCGCTGCCAAAGCGAATCTTCACCTGGTCCAGGTAGGAAAGCGCATCCTCCACCTGTGGGGGAAAACACAGCGAGTCACAGGGGGAACAGGCCCTGGAGCCCCCCACGGCCCCAGAAATGGGGCGGGGGCACCTCAAGACAGTGTAAGGGGTGAGAACCGGTCCCGGGGGAGCTCTGCAGCACCGGGGAAGGGCACTGGGTACCGGGTGAGGGGGCCGGAGAAGGGCAGGCCCCGGTGGGCTTCCCGTGCTGGGAGGTGTCAAGGCACGGAGGGGAGCACGGTACCGGGGAGCCGGGAACAGGTCCCTGGGGAGAATGACCGCGGTACCAGAGAGGAACAGCAGGGCCGGGGAGAGGGGCACGGCCCAGGGGAGGGGAGAACAGGCCCGGGGAGCCCTCACGGTACCGGGGGAACAGGACGCGGCCCCAGGGGACCCCACGGAACCAGCGGAGGAGGGCGGGGAAGCCTCCGGCGCGAGGGGGACAAGCCCCCAGGACACCCCCCGATATCGGCGGGTGAGGGACAAGCCCCGGAGGACGAGTTCGGCACCGCGGTCGGGACAGGGCAGGTCACGGCGGGGGCGGGCGGGGCCGCCCCGGGGGGGCGAGGAGCGGCCCTTCGCGGGGGCGGGGAGGGTGGGGAAGGGGCGATCGCGGCCGCCGGGGTGGCCCCCGCACTCACGTGCACCGGCAGCTTCTCGTGCGGCGCGGCCCGGCCGCCGCCGCCGCCCCAGCGAGGGGCGCTGCCCCCGCCGGCCCCGCGGCCGCCGCCGCCCCCCGCCGCCATGTTGGAATCGGGCGGGCGCGCGCGGCCCCGGCGGCGCGCGCGGCCGCTGCGTCAGCGCGCACGGCCCAGGCCACGCCCCCCGAGGCAAGGCCCGCCCCCTCTGCGCATCCACCCTCTGATTGGCCACGCCCCCCCGACAGGCCGCGCCTCTGCACCGCCCGCACCCTGTGGCCACGCCCATTTCCCCCACCAGACCACGCCTCTGTTCGTAACAGGCCACGCCCCCCGGCGCCGCTTCCGGCCGTTCGAGCGCCGCGGCGGGAGCGGCGCCTGAGGGAGCGGCGGGGCCGCAGCGGGGCTGAGGGGGAGCAGCGCCTGCGGGGCCCGAGCTGCAGGAGCCTGAGGGGCCTGCGGGATCCCAGGGAGTCTGGAGGAGCCAGCGGCTGAGAACTGGAACTACCAGGGCTGGAGGAGCCGCGTCTGGTGCTGCGGGGCTGAGGGAGCCGGGGGCTGTTGGAGGGGTTCAGACCGGGCTGGAGGAGCCCAGCGGTGGCTGGGGAAGCCCGAGAGGGCTGGTGGGGCCCGAGGGGAGCTTGAGGAACGAGGGCTGGGGGAGCCTCAGGGGTTGGAAGAGCCATGTGGGGTTTGAGGGAGCCCGGGGGAGCCCTTCACTGGCGTGCACTGAGCTCAGGGGTTGCTCTGGGGTAGCGGGATAAATGTGCGATTAAATACGCCACTTCCCCAGCGGTCTCTGGCAGCAGGCAACTTGAACTCGGTAAAACCGAGTTCCATGAAGAGCAAGGAGGAGAGGGAGGAAAATAAGCCACGCAGCTTGTTTTTCCTTAAAGCATTACCGATGATTAGCATAACAGAAACATGTAGAAGCCTTTCTTGCTTTGCCTTTAAACTTGCTGCTGGTATTTGAGCCCAGAATATTTTTTCTCTGTGTTGTGCTGGAATATTCCAGCTGTTTGCAGCTTCCAGGCAAGGATGCTCACACACTGCCTCTGGCTTTGATATTCCATCCCCTGTTTTGATACTTGTACAAACTGCTGCCCTGTGACCCGTTTCCCTTCTGACAACATGAAGGATGCCACAGGCCTGTTTAATACAGGAAGGATTAAATTAATACAGGCTTTCACAGTTACTCACTGCTTTCGACATCCCAGACTGCAATGGATTGCTTCAGTCACCCAGCATACAAGTATTTATCATCTTTGGAGAAGCAGGCACTGCAAAGGCCCTTCAAGGAGAGATGTGGACTGAAAATGGATGGTTGGCATTAGATTGTTGTGCTGGTAAATACAGCGTGAAGTGGAGATGTTTCAGAGTTTTCCAGTGGTTATCCAGTGCTTAAGAATAGAGATAATAAATAAAGATTTTTACAGGAGTGATGCTGGTAAGGGTGGTGGGAGCCAAATACAGCTCCTAAGTTATGAAGCACTCATAGCTGTGCAGGAAAGAGAAGCTGGTAGCACAGAGTAAAGCCCTTTATTCCACCTGTGGAAAGGAGTATCTCAGACATATCCTTGATGTGTTGTCAGGTGAGAGAAAATCAGCATTGATCCAACCTCCTGCACTGCTTTTTTCTTCTTTTTTTCCTCCTGGATTTTCCTGAGCAGGCCCAATTTCTGTTTTCTGTTGCTGCTATTAACTTGAGAAGTCTCATCCTCTTCCCTGGTTTGTGCCATGTGGCTCACCCTGGTGCCATGGCTCATGAGCTTAGAACCAGCTGCAGACAAATAACTCCTGTGAGTTTTATTTTCTGTCAGAGCAGAGTTCCCAGCCCTCAGCCAGCACCAATGATGCCTCCAGCTGTAAGGGTGCTCCCAAAGCAGCCCTGGGTGCTGGGAAAAAGCTTGTGCCTGTCAGTTTGTCAGGATTTGGGGATTCTCCTGGGGAATCCTGTGAGCTGGATCCTGCCTGGCAGCCCGGGGCAGTAATTAACCATTGACTCTCAGCGAGGTGGTGCCTCAGAATAGCTCAGCTCAAGTTGCTGCTGACAGAGCTCCAAGAGACCCTGGGCTCCACTGCCTGCCTGCTGCTCCCCGGGGCTGCCTGCCAAGCAGATCTGCCTTCTGTGACCTTCCACAGGGAGCCCTTGGGCCCAGGGCAGTCCTGAAGGACTGAATCCCTGCTGGTCCTGCTGTAGATGGCTCTGTAATCTCCAAGGAAATCGGGGCTGGGTTCTGATGGTGTGGGTGGGCCTGTGGATCACTGGGCGTGGATCTGCAAGGACTAAATCATCCTGTGCTGTGGCAAACTGCTTTTCCTGCCTCTTGACTGCCATGTGGTTGAGTGGTTTCTGTGGCTCTGGAGGAGGGATGCCAGTGACATCCTGTCTGGAGTTCAGTGAGAAGACAAGGGCTGTCCCAGAGGTCAGCCCCATGACAAGGAGCTGGCTTTGCTCAGATATATCCAAGCATCTCACTCAGGCAGGTGTGCCCAGTGTGTCACACCCTTCACTGTGAAACAAGGAAATCAGACTGTTCCTGCTCTGTCTGCCCTCAGATGGGACTCGTGGTTGGCTTCTGTACTTCTGAAATGGCTTGTTATTCATATTTCAAATTTTCACCTGTCTCAAGCTATTCCAGACAAAAGCTTTGCAGGTGAGATTAAACAGCTCTCCAAGCCTGAAACAAATTTCCCAAAATCTCTTGCTTTAAAGCAGCAGGAAGGAGCAGTCTCTGACAAATGATAACAGCCTAATGCCAGAAGGCAAAACCTTGTTCCTTACTCTGTTGACAGCACCTGGAGCTGTTCAGCCAAGGGCTTCCTCTGCTCTCAAAGATACCTGATTAGGTCCTGCCCAGTTTGGGCTGTGCTGGCTGTTCACCTCTTGCTTTGGCAGGAGATGGTGCTCCAGATGTGTGTGTGTGTCATCTAGCTCCTGCCCACAGCTGGGTAGCGAGGCAGCTTCTAGGAATTCACATTTAAAACATTTCAGAAATGAAATTGTGTGTCAGGCCTCAGGCACACACTGACATGAGGCTGGGCCTCTGAATGGACAAAGTGCTCTCCACTCAAGATCAAAAATAAAAGGGGAACAGAAGGGCTTGAAGCAGAAAAAAATCAAGGGTCATCTTTTTAGAAGTGTGGCAGTACAAGAAATATGTTCAGGACTGCAAATCCAAGCCCCACACAGGTTTCTGGGGATCAACCCAACCCTTCTGCTGAATGAGGGGCATGTCCTGTGGGCTGGGTTTGGGAAGTTGCCCAGACTTCCTTCCTCCCTACCTGGACAGGTGCAGCCCTGAGAGCCAGGGACAGGAGTGCTGTTGCCAGCAGATAGCAGCTGTGTGAGCCACTCCTTCATGTTCCCAGTCTGTCTCTGTGAATCCCTTTGGATCTGCCAGGTGCACTCACACGTACTCCTCAAAGCCTACAACAATAAAATGCTGGTTACTGGTTTGTTGAGCCAAGGAAGTCTCCAATCCCCTTTAATGCCATGTCCTTATGATTTAATTCCTCTATTTCCTTCAAGAGAAGCCCAAAGGCAAGCTTAGAAACAGTAAAAAAAAAAAAATCATGTCAGCTTCAGTCCCTTTCACTGCTTTCATCTCATTCCCCAAGGAAAGGACTCCTGGTGCCCAGGCGTGTTCTGCTCTTCATAAAAAGAATTTCACCCCAAATTTGTTACCCCTTAAGCACAAGAGTTAAATAAAGCCAGGCCAATGGGAAATTCCACATGCTGGCCCCTTTGAAAGGACCCTTGGCATTTGAGGGAGCAGCTAGAGCCAACACTTCCCTAAGGAATGGGAGCTACTGGACCTGCAGTGGGAACAGACTCATCTGCTGCCACCACAGAGCAATGCCTTCTCAAGCAGGCTGCCCCCATCACAAGAGATCTGCACAAAAAAGGCAAGAGTGAGACATGAAACCAGGACTGCTGAGTGAAGGAAAGAGGGATTAGCAGTGAAATTTCTTCTGGCCACTTGCAAAGCTATAAAGTGCAGCAGGATGGAGTTTTGCTTTTCTGTTTGGGAGCTGTGGAGGATGCTCTGTTTGGAATGGAGAAGGAAGGTCTGGTGATTACCAGATCTGTCATCTGGCTCATCAAACCTTTGGATATTAAAAGAAATACAACAAATATAGTTAAAAAAGAGATGTGTACCACAGATAGAGATCCCCCACTAAATCCCACTGTCATCCTCCTTTGCCTCTGGATCAGAACACTGGCTGTTGGTGTTTCTCCCTGCAGCCCTGAGAGCTGAGTTTGGGATCTCAGCTCCCTGGTGCTGCTGCTCCACAGACTCAGAGTTCTTCCCTCAGACAGAGTCACAAGCAGCAGCCTGGGGCTTCAGAAAACATCCACACATCTGTCACCTCTCCAGACATCTGGAAGATGAGTTCTGCTTCCCCAGGTGCCAAGAATTGACCTAAGAAAGAGGTGGCAAAGGAGACAGGAATAGCAAGGCCTGAGGTGGCTTTTCTGTCCTCGGCCTTCAAGGTTGTGGCTGCAATGTTGTGGTTCTTTCAGTCCTTTTAAGCTTAAGACTCACTGTACCTTTGTACCTGAGGAAGAACAGGCAATCCTGTGCCCCTCATCCACAGGAAGGTGATGTGAGGACTGTTCTTTGAGATGCATATCCTGGATAACAAAACCTGGCTCTGCCAGAAATCAAATTCCAGATGCACAGACTGTGATCCATGGCAGCAGAAACAGCACAGGTTCCCTTTTCAAACACTTCCACACACCTCACCTCAGCTGTAAAATAAGAGAGGGGCTCACAAAATGATGGATTCTCAGTGCTTTTGGGATTTAGGAGAGTGCTCGTGGCTGGGAGATGTCTGTGTGCCTAAAGCTCCAGGACTGCCAAGCTGTCACAGCTCTTCTAGGGCATGAGAGCAGCTTTCCAGCCTCAAAAAGTGGAGAAGGCTCAGCAGAGTGCCCAGGAAGGGTGTGCAGCATCTCAAAAACTTCCATATTCCAGCCAGTCATGGAGCCATCCTGGGAAGCTGCCACCAGCAGCTGGCAATCAGGACCAAGTGCCATTGCTGTGACACACAGACAGGAGGGAGAGGCTGCTCCTGCTGCCACAGACAGAAAAGGGACATTTTTGAGCTTGTTTATGTGCTT
The DNA here is from genome assembly GCA_016584745.2 of Phylloscopus trochilus trochilus. Lineage (NCBI taxonomy): Eukaryota > Metazoa > Chordata > Aves > Passeriformes > Phylloscopidae > Phylloscopus > Phylloscopus trochilus. The sequence continues at coordinate 3,250,887 of WQNJ02000050.1, forward strand.
TGCTTCCCCAGCTGGAACCCCTGGTCCTGTCTGAACCCCGTGGTCTGTGCCAGGAGCAAGATTAGGTTCCTGCAGACATATCTAGGTCAGTGTGTGCTGTTGTTGTCCTGACGACAAAGTGACCCACTTTCCCCTCATTTGTGGAAGCAGTTGCCAATGGGGCGGGGGCACGGCCAAGCACAAAGGCACAGGACCTTCCTCCTGCCTTTGTTTCCGAGCTGGGTTCCTACAGAGACAGGGGTTTTCTCCTCCTTGCTCTGTTCATTGTGTTTTTTGCATCTCATTCGTAACAGATGGATAATTAGAAATATTGTTGGGCTGTATCTGCCCCAGGAATGATCCTACCTTTGAGGATAGGTAGGATCCTACACACAACCCCACTGGAGAAATGCACACAGTGGGATGAGCACGGGGTAGGGACAGACCCTGCACCAGCTCAGGCACTGCTGGCACAGCTGCCCCTTGAGCTCCAGGCAGGAAGGCAGCAAGGCAAGAAGCCTGCCAACACTTCTGTGTGGATTATCCTCATCCCTGAGAGGGCAGAGACAGAAAAACCTGTTAGAACATGGCTCTGGTGAGCCTATGGGAGCAACCATAGCTGTATTTCTGTGATGCAGAATGTGAAATGAGCTGAGCTGGCCTAATCTGGTAATATAGGGATGGCTCCAGTGTAAAAACTGGAAAATGTAATAGTGTGGATTTGTCCCTGAGGAAGGACTGGGTGTTGCAAGGTAAAGACAGGAGCAGCACTCTGTGCCCTGTCCTCTAGTTTGCTTTAAAGCTTTAAAAGGGAATCCAGATGGCTGACAGTGCAAGAATCTTTTTATGAATCCCAGAATGGATAAATTGGTCACTGATTTTTAGTTCCTTGTAAAAATACTTCTACTTGGAAAGGAAAAATCCAGTTCTTTCCCAAGGCCAACACTTGTCTCCCACTGTTGTCCCTGAGATGGCTTTTACCTTCAGGGCTGTGTGTGCAGGGGGCTGCAGGTTCAGCACACATGGCAAAGTCATCAGCAACACTTTCCATTCCAGAGGCAGTTATTTTACAGCAGATCCAGTTCCTATTCCCTGCAGGAAGAAATGCTATTAGAGCAGAGAACATCAGCCCTGAGAATGCACCATTATTCTGAAAAGGCTGAGGTAAAAAAATGCTGTTTTGGGGAAGGAAGGGATGGAAGGATGAACAGCCACTTGCAGGGGAACTAAAACCGTTTTGCTGGGGATGTGGAGAGCTCCCATTGTCACAGTTCCCTCTGTAACCTTTTAAACACTTTGTAGTTTAGGTTTTTTCTAAATTTAGGAGATTTTTAAATAAGCTTTCTTCCTGGTGTTTGGAGTATCTTGATCATTTCTTTCAGCTGCTAAAGGAGTGTGGTAATAATTCTGGGATAACAGTTTGTAGAGGTAGCTTATTTCCCTTCTCCAAGCTTCCTTCTCACAGCCCAGCAGAAAGGGTGTGATCCTTACCTGTGGCTGTAGGCATGAAGCAAAGCACACCTTTGTACTCCCCTTCTCCTTACCCAGCACATCCCTTTTTAGCTCCTCAGTTCCTCCAGTACGAAGAAAATGAAGTTGCAATTCACTCAACTTCCTCAGGTTTGGGACAGAGACCCAGAAGGGCTGAGGGGTGACCTGGGAGCCCAGAGCAGTGGGTTTGAGATGTGGTGTGTGGATTGATCTGTTTGTTTTCACAACCTCGGTGCCAGACACCCAGCTCCTGGTACAGAGACAGCACTTCCAGGGCTTCCATTGTTTTCCTGTTGGCAGGAAATGTTTTTCCTGATAAATTTCTCTTGCTGCAATCAAAGGCAGGCTGCCTTTCTGCAGAGGAATAATAAATTACTTCCTCCCTTGCTGCAGTAGCATTTTACATGTGTGAAGAGTGACAGAGTCTGCAAAACTTCTTTAGGTCTTCTTGGTTATGGATAATGGTTTAAAGAAAAAAAAAATATATATATAATGTTGAACATTGGAAGCACTGAATAGAGTTAGTTACTATTATTTCCACTGTCTTTTGATTTCAGACCCTGTCCAGCAGCCTGGAGGACACAGAGCTCTGGTCCAGAGCTTACAGGTATGGAAATACCTGCTGAGATTCCTTAGCTTTCTGTCAGCACTCAAGGTCCTGCTAGTGAGATTTCTTCATTCCCCAGCTCCAGGTCCCCTTATAAAAACCTGCCAGGGGAAAATACCTGTTGATTTGGTCTTGTTTTGATAATGATCCTGCACCACTTCAACAAATTGCCTGGGAAGGAGCTCCCATGTCTGACAGCCCACTCCTGCAAGGGAAGTGGGATATAGGAAAAGCAATTATTTATTCCCCTCCTGGCTGGTTACACTGACAGCCACAGAGGGAGGGTGAGGGGTTTTCTGGCTGTCCTGAACAAGCCACCAAACATCCTGCTAGCTCATGTGCCCACATGGCAGTGCCAGCTGAGAGCTTACACCCTGGATAAGCCATAGAGATAATTTCCTTCTCCAAGTAATCCCAGAACATCTCCTTCAAGGCTCTGGTTTAGATAGGCTGCCAGGCATGACAGGAATGTTACCCTTGCTAAATATATGTAAGAACACATTCACAGGCTTAAAGAACTGAGAGCTTTGGCTGTGTTTAGACAGATTGCCTATGAACAGCAGGAAATACAGGCTGTTCCACCAGATCCAGCAGCACTCACTGTGAGGGAGCTAAACAGCCAAGCCTGTGAGCCATGAGGATGGTGCTGTGGGACCTCTCCAGTCTCCCACACAGACAGTGCACAGGATCCTGGGCTGTGCCAGCAGCAGCAGCTCTGAAGGGGAGCTGGCAGGTGCCCATTTCTGGCCTCCTGGAAGCCCAGCTGGAAGAGCAAGGCTTGTCCCCCAGAGGGAAGCTCTGATGGAAATAGGCCCTTTGAGCTGGGCTTATCTGTTGTCTGTCTGATGCCAAGGGCAGCTCCAGCATCTCCTCACCTTCTTCATAAAACAAGGGTCCTCCTTCAAATTGTGCTCAGCTTCAGGCACAACGTGCTGGGGGTTGTTCAGTGTGGCAGCTCTGCTGTGGGAATGGAAATGATGATGTGGGCCTGTGGAGGGCCACTGGAATCTGTGAACCCCATCACCAGGCAGCAAACTCTCCATGGAGTCCAGGAGCAGCACAGTCTGTGTGCCACAGTGGGAAACTGAGGAGGAGCTTGCTGAGGATCAGGTCTAAATCACTGCAAGCCTGGTTGGTCTGGAGTGGAGGTGGTGGCAAATCAAATGCTAAACAGATTTGTGAACAAATGTCCCTCAGCAGGCAGTGAAGGGCAGAACTGAGCTGGGATGTCCCCAGCAACAGTCACAACACTGTCTTGCCCTACAGCAGTTTGCACCTGCTCAGATAATTTGCACATTCCACAGACTGGTGGCCCATAAAGGATGATGCTTGTGTGGGGTTTATGGTTGTCCTGCCCAATATGCTGGAAAATGCCATCCAATAAATTCTGTCTCCCATAGGACAGCCTGCAGTTCCTCAGGACCAGAGCTGTGTGGTGACCCAGCTCCTACAGAAGCTGCCCTGGCTCCTCACTGATCTGTCTTTGGCACCGAAGATTCCCTAAAACCTGATGATTTTTGACAGCAGGGAACTGCTCACAAAGTTGTTTCAGGTATTTTATTGTCCTTGTGCTGAGGGTTGCTGGAGCCTTTACTGCAGGAGGTACAGTTTGTACTGGGAGGTGCTGGGAGCAGTGGCTTGTAATTCTTGCTTTAAGGTTGCTGAGCAGCTCTTCTTCTCCACTGTCTGAACCAACCTCTTTTTCCAGCAGCTCACTTGTTATCCTTTGTTTAGTTTGCCTCTTGGAATCCTCAGGTGTCTGTAGTGGTTGCTCAGAAGGCCTTGCAACAGGTAGACAAGGGTCAGGGTTCATGCACTGCTGCAGTTGTTGGGATTGATATAAGTTTCTTGACTAATTTTTAATTGGTTGTTTTAATTAATTGTAAGTAGTGCCCACTTACAGCTTTTTTTCTTAGTAAAGTTTCTTCACAGGCTCTTCTTGTTACTTTGTTCACTAAATCACCAAAACCTCAAATTGCTAAAATTAACACTGACCAGCTTCAATAAACAGAGCCAAAGGATGTTGAAGCTTGGGCATCTGGGATCTTAAATTTATGGCTCTTCAAGGACTTTGGAGTAACCAGAAGATAGAGAGGAGCTTAAGGCCTGGAAAGCTCTCCCCATATGAGAAAGAGATAATAAAAGGACTAAAGAATGTGGACCAAATTAACATGAAGAGTGAGAAATCAATAATCAGTAGAGGATAGAATACTAATTACCAAAGAGAATCATGTCACTTGGAACCAATGAACATTGATTTCTTTGTTTGCTAAAAATAAGTGACAAAGTTTTGTATCAGGGTCTGTGGGGAGGTTGGAGCTTTGTCAGCCACACACACAAACCCTGGACAGGAATAAAGTAATTCCTGATTCACTGACACTAAAAAGGCAGTGTTGGGGGATTTATTTATCTGAAGGATTTGGGTAACACAGAGACAGCTGGGATGGGGGCTGGATGCTGCCTGTGCACCTGGGATTGCCAGGGAGGCTCAGAAAACTTGCTGGTAATTACAGCACCCTGGTGGCTTCCCTGCTGGATGGGGACAGAGTCCAGCCTGCCCCGTGCTCAGGGACAAGTGCATTTCCAGAGGTGAAAGTGAGGCAGTGGAAGCAGAATTGGTTTGGAGGCTCTGGCCAGTGGTGTGTCAGATTGGCTCTGGGGTGGAGAAGAACCACAGGAACAGGGCTGAGCCTGGGAATTTTGGTTGGAACTGGAGGCTGGGCTGGGGAAGGGTGAGATCCTGGGAAGGGCCATCCACTGTCCACGGAGCCTGGAAGCACAGCAGGAGCTCAAAGTGCAAAGGCACAGTGTGTAACCTTTGAGCAGTGCCTGTCAGGGGACAGGGAGCACTGGAGCCCCGGCGGGTGGCTGTGCTGAGAGCTGCAGGCACTCGCTGAGCACCCGTGTGAGGAGCACATTGCCCCAGTGCCCCCTGGGGGTGTCACCTGCACGTGTGACACGGCTCTGCTGGCCTGTGAGGGCACAGCTCAGCCCTGCACAGCTCAGGCTGCAGCAGTGCTGGCTCAGCTCTCATCTCTGTCCCTCTGCTGCTGATCTTTGGTGGAAGGGACTCAAGAGAAATCAGACAGACTTGCACAAATATTTAATGGGTTATTTATTTACTTGTGCCTTCAGTTATACCCCCTGAGACTTTGTGTGTTGTCTTGGTTCAGCAAAAGTGTTTCCCTTTCTAAAGCCAAAACAACCAGAGGAAGCCACCTGGCACTTCTGCAGGTGTCTGAGCCTCCCCTGGTGCAAGGCTGAAAGCTCTGGGTGTGGATTTCTCTTCAGGGCTGTCACCAAAGGGCTTCAAGGACACTGAGCTGGGCTGGGGAGCTCTCAGGGCTTAGGAGCAGTGAGCAGAGGATTTAAGACAGAAGCAGGGAGCTGGTGCCAGCCTGCAGAGTGACACCCTGCTCTGTCCCTGCTGGTTGCTATGGCATTTTCATTTCTGCTTCTTTGCAAGGGGGATTTGTGTTTTTTCCCTAGTTACTGAGCAAACCTCAGCAGTATGGAGGACTAGTCACTACTAATGTAAAAACAGTGATATGGGGAAAAATTCAGTTTAATTTTTAGACGAGTCTGAACGTCAGCAGCAGAGAAGCACAGAATGGCTTGGGTTGGAAGGGACCTTGAAAATCATCCCACTCCAACCCCCTGACATGGGCAAGGACATGCAGCTCTGATTGCCAGAACTCTCTAAGAGACACTGAGATACTCAAAATCTCTTGTTATGGATTTCTCCCATGAAAAACCTGGGGATTTTGGGCCATGGATAACACAGTAAACAACTTGGGCTTTCAGGACAAGAAACCTCATGACTGCAGGTTATTTGCTGCAAGATTTCAAGCCTATATTCTGCCACAGAAGGATCTACCATGTTTCAATAGCTTTTATGCCAGAAATTCTGTGCAAATGAGTGTAATTAGGATTAAATTACCCCTGAAGTATATCCAGTGGAATTTATATATGGCACTTTTTTCCAGTTGAATACAGAAATGAAAGGATGATATAAACCCTCATGCCCGGGTGTTTGAAGGTGATGAGCCACCTAAATCAAGCCAGCTCAGCCTTGAAATCCAGACAACTCAATCATACAAATCCACTTTATTCAAAAGTTCTAGGAAATTGGTATAGCAGTATTTGACTTCTGAGGAGATGGAAAATCTGTGAGAATTTGGGGAATATTTTTTGGTCCATCACACGCATTTTGATGGCCTTTGGACAGGGCAGAAAGGAGAGAAGTGATTTACCTCAAACACCGGGCCCGTGCCTCTGGATACACCTTCTCCAGGAGGGCATCTCTCTCCACAGCCAAGTCTGCATGGAAGGACTTGAGCAGAACCCCTCAAGTCAGGAATGTGAATCACAGAATCATTAAATAGAATCCTAAAATACCCTGAGTGGGAAGGGACCCACAGGGATCATAGAGTCCAACCCCTGGCCCTGCACAGGCACCCCAACAATCCCACCCTGTGCCTGGGAGGGTCACAGAGAGCAGCCTGGTGCTGCATGGAAGCAGCACTTTGGACCAGGAGTGGGGTGCCAGGGAATGGCTTCCCACTGCCAGAGGGCAGGGATAGATGGGATTTGGGGAGGAATTGTTCCCTGTGAGGGTGGGCAGGCCCTGGCACAGGGTGTGAGAGCAGCCGTGGCTGCCCCTGGATCCCTGGCAGTGCCCAAGGCCAGGCTGGACAGGGCTTGGAGCAGCCTGGGATGGTGGGAGGTGTCCCTGCCCATGGCAGGGGGTGGCACTGGATGAGTTTTAAGGTCCCTTCCCACCCAAACCAGTCCAGGATTCTTTGATTAAAAAAAATAACATGAGAACTCTGGATTGAGACATTTTGAATTGCTTGGTTACAGAATACAGCACAGCAGCATTGATCCAGAAAAACACATTTCTTACACCTTGCTGCAGCAAATCCTCCATCCATCCCATTTTAAGCTCCCCACACGGTGCTGTTGGGCAGCTCAGCAGTGAGAAAGAGCCCCAATAAAAGGCAATTCTGCTCCCAGGGAAGCTTTTCATACACAGTCGAGTTTGAAATTCTTACACTGCTTCCCCTGCTGTGCCTTTTACAAGAGAGATTCCCACTTTCCAGAAAAATCTGTGTGACATCTTTTAAGTGATGTATTCACTGAATTAAATCAAACAGCCAGCTAGGAAAATTTCAGAGAAATGAAGAAGACAAAGCAAATAGAAAGAAATTAAGCACATACATGCACACAACCACAAGCATGAGAGCTCTCTCCCAGCAGCCTCTCCTGTTCACTGATACACAATATGATGTTCATGGATATTTTTCATGCCTGCAAAATTAAAATATATAGGGAATATAAATAAATATATTTATTTATACAACAAATAGAAAGGTATGTTTTATCATATGAGACTTAAATTATTTCAGCACTGGCGTATTCTCTCCCCAAAATATTGTAAACTTTCACAGCATTACAGAATCATGTGATAAAGCAGTACAAGAGGGAGTGCTAAAATTAGGAAGGGGAATGGCTCTATCTGCTGCTTTCCTTGGGACTGGCCTAAGTGAAAAGTGATCACTGATGAGCCAGTGTCAGAGAGGAAAGAGCTCCCTCGGGGTGGGAATTCTCCTCTCTGCACTGCTGTCCCACAGGGAGCAAAGCTTAGCACAAAGCCCTGGAATAATTCATTAGCTCTCACCAAGACTGCAGGAGTTAAAGGAAATTCTTGTGTCACTTTACACTGCAGCCCACAGGAATTCCAAACCTTACAGTGAGAGACTGGGGTTTAATTTATTGTCTTTTAGTGAAAATTCACACACATGATACATCCTTCCTCCCAAAACTGTTCCCAAAAATGCCTGAGCTCTAACACACCTTGGACAGAAGTTGTAGGTAAAATCCCAACTCTGTCTGTGTCCTTACATGCTGACTAATCACAGAGTCCTTAAGGTTGGAAAAGACCTCCAAGATCACCGAGTTCAACCTTAAATTTCAACTTCTCTGCAGTTCTCATGGATTCCTTCCAGAAGCTGCAGCTCCAGCTGCAGCTCCAACAGCTTCTGCAAACACGGATCTCTCTGCCTGGGCTGGAGACACCTCCCTGTCCAAACAGCACATTCACCACTCTGCACCCACTGGAGGAGATCCTGCTCTTTTTTTTTTCCCTTGGGAGGCACTTTTTGTGGAATTGAGAGCCCCGCTAAGCCTTGTGCTTTCTTGTTTAAAAATGGAGTCCGAGGGAATCATTTTCAGAAGGGGGAAACTGAGTTTTGTAATTCCTGAAAATCTGAGTCACTGCTGCCCACTGCCAGTTACCACTTTAGGAGCTCAGTCTGGCAACGGTGTCCCAGTGGGCAGAGGAAGTGGGAAATATTTGGGCATTGTCCAAGAGGAGAAGTTCTCCACAAACACTTCTTGCTGTTCCAGCGGTGGACGGGAATGCAGCCTGTGTTCTCCCGGGTTTTGGGAAAGCCTCGTGCCTGGACAGGCTGGAAGTGCACAGCAGTGCCTGTGCTGAGCATGGCTTTGCTGCCAGTGCCATTAATTCCTGATTTAATGCAGAATTCTGCCATCCCTGCCCCGTCCTAAGGCACTTTCCCTCCCAAATGAAGCTGCAAACTGCAGCTTTCCTGCTGTCTCACCACAGTGCAACATGAGCAGGGAGTGCCTGATGCTTTCAGCAGCTCCAGGACTTTTCAGCTGATTTACCTGAAAAAAAGCTGAGCTGATAAAGATTCAGACCAGGCTGGAAAGGAAGAGGAAGCATCTTCCCACAGAGGAGATCCCTGCATGTGTCTGGATTGAAATGCTGTCGTGGTGCTGTCTGGGTTCCCTGAGCTCCCTCAGCACAGATTTCTCCTTAAAGGGGAGATGAGTGTTGGAATGAACACCAGCCTGTGGTGCCTCTCTCCAGAACGCTGCCTGCTCCTGGCTTTAAGGAAAGCCTGAGAAAATTTCAGCCACTTTGATAGGAAATGGTTGACTGGAACTTCACTGCATCCTGGCAGGATCCATCTGTATTTGGAGAGGACAGATATCTCTATAGCAACCAGTGTTTGTCACTTGAGCAGAATCCCCAGGGGCTCTTCCTAAGGTGCTGGGTGTGCTCCCTCTCAGGTGCTGTACACCTGAATGAGGTGTACAGCTGCACACCTTTCATTCACCACCCCTGACTATTTTAGAAATAATTGTCTCAGTATTTTACCGATGGTTCAGGCCCTGTGAGCCATTTAAAGCAGGTTCCTTAACACCCAGGCACTCACAGTGAGCCTGTGCCCTGCCTCTGCCTTCTGGCAAGCTGGGCAAGAGTGAATTTATTAAAAAGTGTTTATGCTGTGCACAATTATGGCAACATCTGGAGTGGAGAACCAGATGTCGCCCACAGAGCAGCACGTGGGGAAAGGTAGAAAAGAAAAATGTAATCGCTTTTAAAAAGCCCAGCAAGAAAGAAATGAGAAGGAGAGAAGAAAATCCCCTTCCTAAGGGATACTACAGCTGACAGCAGAATTCCAGAGGCAGGAGCTGGTTGGCTGCTGCTCCTGGTTTTGTCATCAAGGGCAGGACAACATCCAGGGCCCACGTGCTCATCCCCGGCTCGGGGGATCCGTGGCTGCTGCTGCTGCAGCGCTCTCACCCCAGGGTCGGTGCCTGAGCTCAGGGGCAGGAAACTGCCGCTGTCAGCAGGGAACGAGGAGGGAAAAACCCATCTCTGTCCAAACGCCCTTGGAATGCAGAGGGAGAGAAGGTGCAACCCCCTCAGCAGAAGCCCTGACAGAGCAGAGTGCTGCTCACAGAGCATCCTCCGGCGTCGCTCTTGCAGGCTGCTCTGCTTTCCAGCGTTCCCAGCACGCTGCTGTTTCACTTCGCTCCAATCTCTGTTCCTGGAGGTGTTCAGGACAGCTCTCCCCATAAGGAATGCTGCTTTCCCCACGTCCTGTGCAAACAGGGATGCTGCTCTGCCAGCCCAGCAGATTCCCTCACTCAGGGCCGCTTTCTGCTTCTCACAGCGGCCCAGAATCTATCATTTCTGTGGGTTTTTGCCTTTTCCAGGAAAATGAACTGAGCATGTCAGAGAGAACCAGTATCAGCAGTATCAGCCAGAGCAGCTGCTGTGCTTTTCCTGGTTCTCTCATGAAATGAGATTTAAGAGGCTGGTGTCTATCCCTGGCTGTATCCCTCCGGCATACAGAGGAATAATTAATGAAAAATTAGTAATCTGCATTTATGGGCTCCTTTTGCAGACAATACTTGATTAATCTCCACAGTCATCTACCCAAATAAGAGGAGATTAACCAACATCCTAATCTGTCATAAATCAAACAGGCAGGGAGCCTTACCTCGACAGACAAACAGCACAGAGCCTACATTAGGGTTTAGCCTACATTATTCTAAGTCTAATTTAAGCCAACACCAGGACTCTGAAGTCATGGATTTTTAGGCTGCATTTCAAAGCGCCGCAATCTGGGATGCATTCCCTTCTTCTCTCACTGCATCTCCCTGCCATTGTCACTTGTTCTTGTCACACACAAAGAAAATCAGCTTCCCTCCTGGTTCAGGCAGTTGGGGGCAGTGGGGCCAGAGGTCCCCCAGCCTGCAGAGCTTTTTTTGGAATGCCGAGACCTGACAGCTCCATTGAGGAGCACCGGGGGCTGGGATAATTGGGAAGCAGCAGTTTGCTTTCTGCAGGAATGCCGAGTCTGTGTGGCTGCTTTGGGGGAGCTCGCTGTAATTTGCAAATCAAAACCAAAGTCAGCCAACGAAATCTTTTCCGGGGACATTCTGGATTTCCTCGGGCTATAAAAATTGAAGCCTCTAAACATCTCAGACCTGTTTTCCTGCATTCCAGGGCTATAGCCTACCTGTACCCTAAGGCTAAGATGGAATCACTGTCTCACACCGATTCTCCCTGACATTCACAAGCTCTTTAAAAAAAATTCCCTCCCCAGATTCGCTTTTGGCAAGTAAAGGAAGCAGATAAGGAAATATAAATGGCACTTTTTCTAAGGGTAATGTGTGAAAGATGCAAATGCACAAGTGTGAAAGAGAGACCAGACTCCAAGGTATTCATGACTGTTGATCTTAGCACTATCAACATCTTTTTGTCACAGATGTCATCACAGAGGTGAAATGAGTAGCAACTGTGACTCAGGATGGCAGCGTGGGCTCTGGCGTGACAGGGAACCGATTTCTCACTCTCTGCCTGTTCCCTGAGCCATCAGCCCCCAACAGCTTGCTCAGACTCTGCGTTCAGAGCAGGATTAAATTCTTAGCTGGGAGGTAATTTTGTGGGTGTTTACCAAGTCATGTTAATGTCTGATGAAATTCAAACCCCTTTAATTGGCATTTCCTTGTGGTGGATGGGCACGAAGGATGAACCAGATGCTTTGGGGCCAATACCAAGAGCATCCTAAGGAGGAAAATATCAACCCTTTGTGCAGAGTATTTGGCATCAACAGCATCATTTCTCCGGTGTGAGTGGTTTGCCTTGTCTGTGTCCTGTCTTCCTGGATGGAAGCAGCTCACACTAAACCCAAACTGCCTTTGAGACCTTTCTGGAAAGCCTTGTGTAGATGTATATTCTGATTTCTCATTATGTGGGCAAAGAATTAAAATGTCTTGAGAGAAAAATCTTTGCTGCAGCAAAACTCCCGGGTATCCAAGGCCACAGGAAATGCCATTTTATCCCAGCATTACCTTCCTTATCACCCCCACAGCAGCCAGTTACATCCTCTAAAGAATAGCACAAGAACCATAAAAGAATCACAGCTAAGGGCCAGATAAAGCTGTGCTACTTCTGAAACACATAAAGCTCTAATTTTTAATGCTTTTGTGTGCTCTTAAAGCACCATGAACAGGCTGCAGGAAGGAGCAGGCATTTGGCAGCTGATCACCTGGCAAGTGTTGAAAGGAACAACTTCTGCACAGCTCAGGAGACAGCCAAGGTAACATCCATCTTTATCCTCTGGGTCTTTCTGCGTTGCTGGATTGTATAATTGGTTTATTCTTTGGACAAAGCGTGCAACAATGTAAATCTTGGCATCAATAACAAAAGGAAAAGTGGAAACCAGGAACACTGGTTGCTCTGGCTTGGTGCTCTTGCACTGGCTTTGCCCTTTCTTACACAAACTGAAATTCTTTCCTTTGCCCTCCTCTTTTTGTTACTTCATTTACTGTGAAGAATTATTAATGCTCTGTGTAAAATTATCCTCTGGGTTTGTTTGTTGTTGCTGTTTTGTTTTTTTTTTTAATTACAAATACATAAAACCCGTGGAGCTTTCCCTATCTGTGGAGCTGATCTGCCACAATGGCAAAGCTGCAGGCACCGGGTTTGGCTCTGAAACGGGAAAGGGAAACCTGTCAATCCACATGAAATGCTGAAACAGCAACTGAAACATTTGCTTTTCCCAGCAGGCACCCAGGGCCTCTTTGAGGATTAAACCTACTGCTAAATTTAGCCTGGTCTCACTGGAGTCAGTATCAGAAGTTATCAGATCAGGACATCTCTGGAGGGAATGACGTCTGTCCCGTGGAAGTCTGAGCCCCTGAGCCCTGGCAGGCTCCTGTCCTGCCCTGGGCTGCAGCAGAGTTGGGAGCTGGGAATATTCTGTGGAGCTACAGACTCCAGAGACATCGTGGGGTTCTTCAGAGGATGTGGAAAACCTGATCTCATCAGGCTGTTCACTTACAGGTCCCGAGCAAAATAACCCTGCACTGGATGTTACAGGGCAGGAGAATGGTTAAACCACCTGAAACATTGTGATCCATTGTTTTCTGAATTGTTTATTCAGTGTGAGTAAGGCTTGCATTGACCTTTTCCATTAGTGGATCATACCAGTGGAAAGTCCCTTTTCCAGTGCAATTTGCACTCTCATCTGCTCTAAATTAAGGAGTGTTTATAAACATTTTAAAAGAGTTAAATCTGTCGGGGAGACAACAAAAACCCTTCGAGATATAAACAGGCTTTGCAGACTCTTGTTTGGGTCGATTGGCTGTGTCATGCTTTCCTCATCACTTCCACCTCTGAGCTGTGGAAACAAATGACTCCATCCCTTTAGGAAACAGCCTACTCTCATTTTCTTTCTGTTGGGAGCAGAGCCTGAAGGAAGGAAGAGTCTGGATAGGTCAGGTGGAGCTTCCCAGAGGTGCTGGAGCAGCCTCACAGCCGTGGTTAAAATGTGTTGCTTTTTCAAAGGCCCCTCTTTGCTTCTTGGGATGAAGGACACTAGGCTGGAATGGTACCAGACTGCCAGTGCTGAGCCATGGAAATTCAAGACAAGTTCCATCTCTCTCACTGGGAAAGGCTTTGCTAACTGGAACTTGTGACTCCTCTGTGGCTCTCTGTTGTCTTCTCAAAACTAATCCCACTCCTGTGGGGTACTCTGAAGGTGCTCAGAGCTTAAATTTTAACTTCCTTTGGAATATTTTTTCTCTCTGTGTTTGATTAGAAGCTCAGTGATTTCACTCAGTTCGATTTGATTCAGGGTCCAAAGAATTTGAAAAGCAAAGACTCTGCACTCACAGAGCAGAGTAGCAGCTACAGGACCACACTAAATATTCCCTGCAGAGAATTTTGATTTTTTTCCAGTTTTAAATACTGATGCTCTACATAAATATGCTGGAACTCTGTACGTGTGTGTATATTTACCAGTCTCAGGTGAATGCCCTCCTCCCTCTTACAGTGACAAAAGGAAAAAGAGAGACCAAACACCAAAGGAGTCAATTTCCTTATTTCCTTCCCTGAAATCTGAGGATGTCAGCTCTGAGAACAACACCACAAACACCTTTTACCCTGTTATTCCCATTTATAAAATGTTCAGACCCAGCTGTAGGACATAAAGTCTGATCTCCTTCTTCAATCAGAATCATTTTGTCCTCAGCTCCTGGACACAGAGCTTCTGTATGGCTGCCTGGGATTGGGAAGGGTAAAACAAACACAGAGATTTCCTCAGCTGCCACTGGACAATCAGAGTCACTTCACAATTTTTATTTTGTTGACAGCTTTTATAAAACAAAATTCCCCTTGGATCAGACATCTCATAAAACATTTATTCAGTCTCATGCATGCCCGTGACACAGCAGGTCCCAGCAGAGCAGCATCTGCAGGACCAGACAGTGGAGCTGTCAGGCAGAATTCCTGCTTTCTACTGAAGGGGAGGGAAACTCACAAAATTAAGGCACTGTCAAACCCCAAGCCCACAGAACATTTGACCTTTCCTACTGGCTTTCCTCTGCTTGCACACAAGGATGGTTTCTTATCTTCAATTAACCGTCAGTTGCAATTTTGAACAGGGACACACACACACATACAAACCCCCACTTCCCTTAAATCCTGTTTCCATTCCCAGCTGGAATGGAAACAGCACCAAACCTCACTGCTAGGGATGGAAAATGCCCAGTGCTACATCCCCAGGCTTGCTGTGGTGATCCCAGCCCTTGGGAGATGCCTTTTAGAGGAACAAAATGCCTGTTGTAAGAACAGCTTTGAACTACTCTAAAAGCCAGTGTTCACTACGCAGAGCACAGATGAGCTGACAGACCCCTCCTGAGCCAGGCAAGGCAGTTCAGATTCTTCACTCATTGGGCACAAGCTGCATTCACAGCCCAGCAGTTTGGCCCCAGGGGACCTACAGAAGGTAATCAGTATTTGCAGCTGATGTGCTTTTATCAGTCCTTTAAAGTAGTTTTTCCATCAGCTGGTGTGAAATGCCCTGCTTCAGCCTTTCTATCTGAATTTAAGAATATAGGAAAGGGTTCTTCCTGCATCCAGGGAGTGTTCAGGCTGTCCTGGAGCACACCAGGATCACTGCAAGCCCAAAGCAGCACGTGGCTGTGGGCTCAGGGCCACAAACAGAAGTTCCAATTGCAAAATTAAAAAAAAAAAAAAAAAAAGCCAGATTCAGGTCCATGACTTAGGTGCCTTGGCAATTATAAATAAACAGTAATAAATACTTACACTCACACACACTCTTCTTGTATCCCACAGGATTACAAACAAACCAGAGCCATGCTTCTCCCCTGGTTCAAAAGGATCAGGTTTGGGGTGGGACACACTCAGAAACAACGTGCAGCAATGCCACACACAGCCTAGGATAGTGACAGTGCCAACACATGGCACTGGGAGCACTTCACAGCTTCAGAGCTCTTGCTAACACAGACTTGGTTGAGCAAATTACAATGTCCTGACCATGAGAATCAGAGGGAATTGAGGTGAACAGGGTTTGGCTCGGCCAAAGGCCATGTCCTTATTGCATTTGAAATGTCACATTACTTGGAGATATGGCAGGTGTGGGAGCTGGGAAAAAGCAGACCAGGCTCATACCAGGCCATTTAATTTCCTCGAGTATGAAACCTGATTTCCACATCGTGTCTTAACAGTTTGTTGTTTTGGCAGACACTGAAAAGGTCAGTGAAAACTCAAAAGGAACTTATGGGTTGCAGGAGCACAAACCATTCATAAATAAACACAGTGAAAGATTTTACATCAATTGAAAATGCTGCATCAGATTTGCTGACAGCTTGGGAACTGGCACCCACTTACCACCCTGGCACAGGCCTACAAATCCCTGAAAATCTGATCAGAATAGAGAGGCAGAGACCAAGAAGCAAGCAGCAGCACAGAGAGCAAAAATGAAATTCAGGGACCTGGCTGGCAGTGTCCTGGCTTCCACCTCTCCTCTGGAGTCTGAGAGAGAAGGACTGGAGCATAAAGGAGGTCGCAGGTGGCTTTGAGACTCAGCTCTGGAAGAATTTTCTTGGCCTATTTTCTGTGCCGTTGCTTTTTTATTCAGCTTTTTTTGCCTTCCGTTTCCTGGTGCCTTCGTTCAGCTCCTCTTTGGACTTGGCAGGAGGAGGAGGAGGAGGGTGAGGAGCCTCGTGGGAGGCCCCGTGGTGGTCGTGGTGGTGGCTTGGGTGCCCACTGGAAGCAGAGCCAAAGAGGACGGGGCAGATGAGGTTTTCCAGCGGAGCAAAAGGTGAGGCATGCGAGTGAGTGGCCGTCATGAAAACCTGCCAGGCAACAGGGAACACTTAGAGATCACACAGAGCAAGGAAATACTGACCAGTGAGCACTCTACTGACTCCAGAGAAAGTCCCTGCTGCTGCATGGCTCGAGGCACGGGGAGCTGCTTGTGCGATGGAGAATTCAGCATGGAATTTCCTGAGCAGATCCTACAGCCAGTGAATCCTGCAGTGGCTCACAAAAGTGAATATTCCCAGTTTAGGTTCTGCAATTTGCTGGCAACAAAGCTGCTGTAAACTTACCTTGCAGACTATCATGAACATGGTGAAAAAGAAAATGAGGTTGGCTTCAGAGATGGGGAGCCAGTGAGTCTGCTGCAGAGTGAAGAGGACTGTGCCATACAGACTGGCCTTTGTAGGGCTGGAAGAGAAAGAAAGAGGTTTTCTTTCTGGTTTGCACCCAGCCCTGACTGGTTCTTTCATTCTATTCTTCAACTGACTAGGAATTTCCAGGCTGCTGACTTACAAGGACATATGAAGAATTTCATTTGTTTCAGGCTTCCAGACCCCACGCAGCAGCTGCTCAAAGTTGGACATCAAGGCCACACCAGAACCTGTGAGACAGAGAAACCTGTCAAAGGGCTGGAGCTGCCACAGCAGAGGGCTCTGGATCCTCAAGGGGACAAAGAGTTCTTGACATTCTCCCCAAGTTTAAAAGTCAGCCCAAGCCAACAGAGGAGGGCAAATGCTTCCTTGACTTTCTACCAAGCAGATCCTGATGAGGGGAAAAGGCATTTGCCTCTTGCAGCTACTGATGCTCAAGTGTTTGCTCCAAACTCAACCTGAAAGGAAAACTGACTGGCAGAACCCCCTGAAAAGACACAGGTGAGCTCAGAGATCACGGGAGAAAGAACAAAGAACTCCTGACTCCAGCTCTCCAACCATTCCACGAGGCTGCACCAAACACCTGCCTGGTGGCAACCCCAGTGCCCCAACCCACACCTGCTCCCCCTGAGCTGCCCCCAGACTGTCCCAGCCCTCCCTGCAGCCTCTGGAGCATCTCAGGTGTCACCTTTGACCCATCCCGTGGCCATCATCACGAACCACCCGTGGTGGTAGAGGTGGTGGGCGTGGTGCACGCCGGCGGCGATCTTGCGCACCCGCACCACCTCCTTCATGGCCACGAAGACGAGCTTCACGGGCAGGAAGCTGACACACTTGTAGAAGAGGTTCATGGGACAGAAGAATATCAGGTACCTGCAAGAAGACCACAGATTTGTTCTGATCTGGGATATGCAGAGAGGGGTAAGGTGGCAGATTGAGTTATGGTAGGTGGAGGTAAAGGAGAAGAAAAATCTTAAAAAAACCCGAAACCCAAAATTTCATAGCTAATTCCAAAGGGAAACCAGCATGCAACAAAGTCTCTCTGTAGCAACAACTCAGAGAGCCCTCACTACTAATACTCCATCTTGAATAAAACCCAGTAATTTTAATTCAGAATTTTTTAGAAGTTTGTGTCTTGTATGGTCCAGAAGCATCAGCTGATATAGAACAAGAAGCTAGATATACTGAAATGATATTACAGAGGACACATTTCAAATACTCTTTTTTTCTGGAAGACTGCCATATTTTTCAGCCCTGAAAGATCTTTTTCTTTACTTTCTCAAATATAGAAAACTAGATTTACTCAGAGACTTCTGTTCATGAAAATTTCATTCACAATGCTTCCCAACAATGCTCATTCTGCCACGCAAAAGCACCTACAACCCATACCCAGTGGGGAAGTTAAAGGTTAATTCATGGACATTTCACCAGCACAATGAATAAAATGCCCCCCAAATCTTCAGGATGTGCCACTCCTTGCTCTGTGTGGGATCTGCTGCTCCTGGGGTTTGGCCCTGGCTCAGCAGTGGCTGCTATGAATAGAAGTGCCCCAGCCCAGATAATCACAGCATTAGGCAGCTGCTCAGGGAAACCAGGAACCAGAGCCAGGAGTGCAAGAGCCTCAAAGGCTGCCTCAGCCCACCTCTGCTCCCCCAGTTAATCCCAGTAAGATCAGAGCTGTGTCCCACAGGCAGAACACCTCCCTCCACAGCTCCCTCCCCAGCAGAGCCCTTGTGCCACCCCGGGAGGGGTGCAGGGCACTCACCACACTGCAGTGGCCAGGATGACACTGGAGTTGTGGCTGAAGTAGCCAATGGGGGCCTCCCCCAGCAGCAGATCAGCGAGGATGTAGCTCCCAAAGCAGTGGAGCATAGCACAGAGCCAGGAGGCAAAAGGGCTCTTCCGGGACATCTCCACGGCTCCTGTGAAAAAAAATTGGGAATCACGGAGTCACCAATGTTGGAAGGGACCCTCGAGGCCATTCCAGTCCAGCCTCAGTGAAAAGGTGGATTTAGTAATTAAGCAGGAATTTCAACACCCAGTAAGAGAGAGGCTCGAGGTGCGTGTCCTCCCACAAAGCAACTCAAAGAAAAGCGCTTGTAAAACAAAGAACAGAAGTGTGAAGCCCAAACAAGCACCAGAGATGGTCAAGAAATGATCCCAGCCTGCAGACCCCCCCGAAGGTCTCACGTGAGCAGAGTCATAAGAAGTTTATGAACTGGCTGAGAGATTCTCTCCTTCATTTGCTGCTACCAGAAAGAACATTTTTTTCCCCTTGAAATCAATATCTTTTTACAGTCTAAAAATAAAATGCATACTAGTACCATTCTCTCCACTGCTTCAACCTAGGTGCCCTCTAGAATTCATGAACAATCTGTTCAGCTCTTTCATTCATAAGATAACCTGCAAAAATAGAACAGGAATTCTTAATCTTTATTTGAGAGAAGAGAATTTGAGGGTTCTTCCCTGCTCCTGTACTCGTCTGGAAGTACTTTGTGGTCTCCTCCCACAATCTGCTATGGCCTTTTTTTTAAATTCCTGCAGCAATTTTCATCCACCTTTGTACAACCTCAGGGAAACCTCCCAATAACATCAATTCTGTGAGGTAGCTTCATCACCTTAAACTGCTCCAGAATCCTTCATGCGGCGTTTCAGATACAAAACTCCGTTCAGCGAGCAGACAAAGAGAGAAAATGCTGAAAATGTTACGTCAACATGGTTACCTGGCACACCTTAAACAGCAGTAAGTGGATCAGCCAGAGCCAAAGCTGTGAGTGCCCAGGCTCTTCCATCCTCGGGGACATTTGAACCAGCTGAAAACACAGCGGCAGCGAGACAGCTGCAACAGCCGAGACATGAAACTGGTTCTATAGGAACCTGAGGTTTAGCTTGAGGCTTAAATTTAGTAACACTTGTTTTTCCTTGGCTCCACGAAGCCATGCTGTCTCCAAGGAGGAAACAGGACGGTTCTGTCCTGACACTGATCCTCAGCCCAGGAGCTGTGGGATGGGAGCACTGCAGGAATCTGGGCAAAAGTACACCCCGGCCTCATCCAGTCCCAAGTGGATTCCTGGGCTTGCATATATTTAAAAGCTATTTTTGTGAGGGCTGCCTGTTAATTGTTCGCTTCAGGACTCCATGCTGGAAAGCAGCTGGGAGTAATCAGACCTGGAAAACCCAGCACTTGTTTACAGGGAGTTTAACGGGAACAGCGTGTGGATTGTGCGGCTCGGAGGTCGCACAAGACCAGGTCTGAAAATCATTCCTGAGCTCGGGCTCGGTTTTTCCTTCGGTCGCTGAGCAGTTACAGTGAAACCGCTCAAAACAGAGCGTGAGGAGCGCACACATTGTCAAAAACTGAGGGAAAGTGGCATTTGGAAAAGACCGAAGCACAGCCAGGCTGTGACAATGCAGACGGTGAAAGCCAAGGCGCAAATCTATCGATTTGTGCAAGATAAGCCCAAGAGAACAAACAAAGCAAGGTCAGTTATGATGCCTGAGAACAGCTCAGGGCATGGTCCAGAGGGTGGGAAAACCCAAGGTTTTACTTCCAGCCCTTTTCTATATAAATAGAAGGAAGGCACTGCCACAAAAATACTCAAACCAAGGGACCGGCCAGCAACGCAACTCTCAGTCCTGGGGTGGCAGCCAAGTGACCGAACTTAAACACCTCAATGCGGCCAGGAATGCGGTCTTAAATAAAATCCAAGATTATTTCTCAAAACCAGAGTCACGGGTTCGTGGGGGGGGGGGGGTTCTCCTGTTTTGTATTCAGCAGAGGAGTCGGAGCTGTGACACGGCCCGTGACAGAAGCAGAGGAGAGGGACGGGCAGGTGGCAGAACCTGTTGGTGCGGGGCAGTGCGGGCTCCGTGCCGGCACCGCGGTACCGCAGCTCCCCCCAGGGCCCCCCCGGGCCAAGGGCCGCACTCACCGGGCTCGTACTTGAGGTAGAGGACGGAGATGATGAAATAGGCGGTGTCGAACAGCGGGAACACCGGCAGCGCGGCGAAGGCGGCCGCCAGCTCCCCGAGGGGCAGCGCCTCCGCCAGATCCATCGCGGCCCCGGATGGCGGTTCTCAGCTCCCGGTTCTCGATTCCCTGCCCCGGCCCAGCTCCGCAGGCCCGTCCCGGGGCTGCGGGAGCTGCGGGGGATGCGGAGGTGCGGGCGGCGCTGCCCGGGCCGGGCCCCTCGCTCCCCGCGGTGTCCGGGCGCGGAGCCGCCGCCGGTGCCGGAGCCGCGGCGGGAGCGCAGGCGCCGCCGGCCCGGGCAGCGCCCGCCCCTTCCGCTTCCCCTGGGCCCCCGGAGCCGCCGCCGGAGCCATGATCGGGGATCTGCTGCTCTGCGGGTACCGGGGCCGGGAACCGGGAGCGGCTCGGCCGGGTTAGCCCGGCCCGGCTGTGCCTGATCCTGTTCCCGTCCCCCTTCTTGACCCCTGCCCTCTCTCCATCCCCATTCTCCCTCCCTTTCTGCTTCCCCGGCCTCGCTCCCCTTCCCCGTCTCACTTTTCTCGTTCTTTCCCCTTCTCCCCTTCCCCGTCCTCCTGCCCCTTTCCCCGTTCCTTTTCCCCGACTTCTTTCACCATGCCTGACCCTTTTCCCCCTCTCCATCCCCGTTCTCCCTCCCCGACCCCCTTCCCCGTCCTCACTCCCCTCTCCCTCTCCTTCCCTCACTCCATTCCCGACCCCCTTCCCCTCTCCTCGCCCCTCTCCATCCCCGATTTCCTTCCCCGTTCCCATTTCCCCATCTCTCCCGCAGGACGCTGCTGGTGAACGCCGGTGCCGTGCTCAACTTCAGGCTGTGAGCGAACGGGGAGGGCGGGCGGGGGAACGGGGAGGCTTTTTTTGGGGAGGTTCACCTGCCTGACACGGCCCCTGTGCCCCGCAGGAGGAGAAGGGACACGGAGGGATTCGGAGAGGAGCCGAGGGAACCCACGACCGGTAACGGAGGGGATGCGGGAGCCAGGCGCAGCCCTGCCCCGGGCCGCCGGGACACGCACAGGAACGGGCTTTTCTGGAGGAAATCCTTGGCCAAACCGCAGTTTTCCCACCCCCCTTTTTGCTGGATGTGAATTGCTGTGGGACTGGAATAACTGGCTTATTGACTTGTAAACTGAAATGTTCTGAACGTCTTAATTGTCAAACTGAAGTGAGAACAAACACACAGAAAGCACATTTCTTTCAGCATTTTTGGCTGTGGGTACCTGTGCTATAGAGGGAACGCTCTGCTCACTCCCTGATTGCCATTTCCACGTGGAGCACACCTGTGTTGCTCCCTTGTAGCTCTGTTTGCTGGTTAAAAATCCCAGGAAGCCTTTAAACTACAACTGGCCTTCCCTTTTTTTGCAGTGTGACCCCTTTTTATAATTTTTTTGTCATTTTGCCACATATTTTTACAGAGTTGCAATGAGCAGAGCATCCCTCCTTCACCTACAACCTCAAATTTCAGTCTGAACTTTTTGTTGTATTTTTTTTTTTAATGTTTTGGGGTTTTTTTTCCTCTCAGAGTTGCTTGTGTTTTTCTGGCAGCGCTGAAAATGTGACTTGTCAGGTGTGTTTTTCATATCAAAATCTTCCCCTGTTGATTCCTAGGTGACAATATCAGAGAGTTCTTGCTGAGTCTCAGGTATTTTCGAATCTTCATTGCCCTGTGGAATGTCTTCATGATGTTCTGCATGATTGTGTGAGTAACCCCGTTCAGCATCTTTTCACTTGGTTATAGAAAGTCATATACTGGCACTTTCCTCGCTCGTGTATCTCTTTTCACATCTGTCTCTCCCACTCGATTTTTCCATAATCCTTTTTCACTTCACTTCTTTATTTCAGTTCTCAAGTATGGGTTGATCTCACGGGGTATTTTTGCTAATGTGGGCACCTGAATGCATGAAAACCACCTGTGCCAGCACCTGAGTGATTCAGCCTTAGGCAGAGCCTTGGGGGTTGCTCAAATCAAACATCACCTGGCTTTAAATTTGGGGATGGTTTTCATTTTGGGGTGGCTTGGAAACCCACCAAGTTAATCAGATTAAATCAGCCTTGCACACTGGTGTGGCTGTTTCTCATCTGCCTTTTTTCTTTTTTTTCTGTTGCATCCCCCAGGTTATTTGGATCTTGAAAGCCACCCACGGAGACATTGGAAGAGACTTTTGGCTGGGAACAAACTTTTCTGGAAGTAAAAGATTCTGATGCTCTCCAGCTGCAGCCCAGGGCCCATGAGGAGCTGGGACACGCTTGTCCCCTCCAGGTTCCTTCTCTGCTGAGGCTTGGAGCCACAACCTTCACACAAATTATCTCAGCTTCACTGAAAGAGAATTTCAACTTGGTTTTCTAAGCTTAGAGTGGGGAGCAGGGGAGAACTGGAGCTGGTTTTAAACCTCTGCCTTGCCAGTCTCAGCTGGGGCTGTGCCAGCTCGTGTTACCCCTGTCCAAGTCACACTCCTCAGTTCTCACTCTTGTGTAAAAGTTGAGCAGAGTGTTCTTGTGTCTTCTCACTATTCCATTGGTTTTGTTGGAGGTGTAGAAAAGAAATATTCAAGAAAAAAAAAATATGTCATTCTCACCTTGTCCCTGTTTTTCCAGAAAAAAATGCTGTTTAAATTAATATTTCAAATAAAGTTGTTTTGTTTTTTTTTCTAAGAAATATGTAGGGGATTTTGAATGGGGGGAAATGGCAAAAATAATTCTCTAAGCTCATGTTAATTGATAATTTTGGAATAATCTTGGATTTGGTCGAATAAAGTTCTCTTTAAGGGTAAAATACATATTTGATGCCATGTTCATTCTGTTATGGGAGAAATTGATTCTGTATTGGTGTATTTTGGGAAATTGTAGCTAGTCCTGTAATCTATCTTGAGTCTTTTGGTATTTATATTAAATTGGCCTCTCTGACCCAACAGCTTTTCCCCAGAATCACCAAGATAATTTAAGAGAGGGCAGTGCTGAGCATCTTTTAAATCAAACTGTAAATTGTTAGTGGGGCTTCCACAGCTTGGGTATCTTCAGCTGTTGAGGAGAAAGAGACCTGATATAAATGATTCCCTGGCACAGGTTTTAGGGAGTATTTTGAATTTTATCCAGTAGTGAGATGCAAGTATTGGGCACCTGCAACATTTTACTTGACTCACCCTCTTGGCTGAAGTTTTCACATTAATGAAACATGACAGGGGAAGGGTCATTTGAGGGAGGATGCTTGGCTGTAATGAAACCAGAAAAATGTACAGACACGCTCCTGCAAAATGTGGTTTGAGCCATCAGAAATATGTACAACCTTTGGTTAAATTTAAACATAATCCTTGTCTGTCATTTTGGTACATTTTACATTGATTCTTCAGAATGAGGGGGGAAAAAGTGTGCTGTCAAATAAAATACAGGGATTGATCCAATGTAATTCTTGGAAAACATTTACTGCCTAATTTTCATTAAACTAAGTGTGAAGGGAAGGGTGGATGTGGCATCACTGTGCGTGTGTGACCTGCTGGACACCCCTGGGCTCAGCCCCGAGCTTTGAGCTTGGGATTTTTTTATTCTTCCTCTGAAAAAGGATGACCCTGTGCAGAGCTGACAGTGCTTTATGATCGCAGGGAACAGAGGAGAAGGGAGCTAAAGGAATTCAAACATTTTTATCACCTTGTGCACACCACGTAGCTCCAGAGCGTGCTGTCCCCACAAGACTCCGGTTGTGCAAAAGTTGTGATCCAGCTTCGAAGCAGCTGCTTTAAAATAACGAAATCAGAAGCCAATTTTGAGCTGCTCTGAAATGCTGTGAGGAGTTTCGAGTGCCGTGCTGATGCGGGGGACCAGAACACCCCTCACACATCCACGGCCCGAGTGGTGCCCGCAGGGGCTTTAGTCCCGTTTTTTCTTTCCATTATTTATTTCTCTCCGCAGGGTGCTCAGCTCCTCCGGGGCCGGGCGGGGGTCCCGGGGGTGGGTCGGGAGAGCCCACTGGGCTCCCGCTGCCCCCTCTCCCGCTCCCCTCGCTGTTCCCCTCACGGCTGCTCCCCGCAGCGCCCTCTCCTCCGGCTTCTTCCTGCTGCCCCCCTGTTCCCCCTCAGCGGTCCCTGTGTCCCCCTGGCCCCCTGTTCCCCCTCAGCGGTCCCTGTGTCCCCCTGTCCCCCTGCTCCACCTCAGCAGCCCCCGTGTCCCCCTCTCCCCGTGTCCCCCTGCTCCACCTCAGCGATCCTTGTGTCCCCCTGCTCCCCCTCAGCGGTCTCTGTGTCCCCCTCTCCCCGTGTCCCCCTGTTCCCCCTCACGGCGCCCCAGCCCCGCCCCGCTCCCCCACGGCGCACGCGCGTTCCCGCCGCCGCCCGCCCTCCCCCGCGCACGCGCGGTGCGCGCCCCCGGCGGTGCGGGCGGGCGGGGGCCGGGGCGCGGCGCGCGCACGTCACGGCGTCGGGCGCGTCCCAGGGAGCCGCGCGCGGCGCCGGCCCTGCCCCCAGCGCGCCCCGCGTTCGGCCCGAGCGGAGCGGAGCGGAGCGGAGCGCTGGGCTCGCCCGCTCCCCCCGGCCCCCCGCGCCGCCCCCGCCCCGCGGGGAGCGAACATGCTCCTCCGGCTCCCCGAGGCCGCCGCCGCCGGCGAGTGAGGAGCCGCCGCCGCCGCCGCCCCGGCCCGGCCCGGCCCCGCCGCCCGCCCGCCCCGGCCGCAGCCGCCCCGCTTCGCCCAGGCAATGACAGCGGCTCCGGCCCCGTCCCCGCAGCAGATCAGGGACCGGCTGCTGCAGGCCATCGACCCGCAGAGCAACGTGAGTACGGGCCCCGCGGGCCCCCGCCGCTCCGGGCCGACCCCCGCCCGGCGCTCCCGCCGCGACGCCTTTCTCCCCCACCTCCGGGGCCTCCGGGGCTCTCGCCGGGGCCGCCCCTGGTGCACCGGAGCCTCCGCTGCGGGCGGTAGCGCGGAGCTCCCGGCGCGCCGCCCGCCCGGGGTCCCGCAGCCGGCGGCGCCTCCCGCCCGCGCCCCCCGGCCGGGAGCTGAGGGCCGCCCCGCTGGGGGCTCCGGAGGCCGCTCCCCGCCCGCCCAGGGCCGCGGCCGCCCCCACCCCGCCGCCGCTCGGCGCCCCGGGCCCGGCCGGTGCTGCCCGGCCATGCGGCGGGCGGCCCGGCCGCCTCCCCACGCCAGGCCGCGGCTCGGGCGCGGCCTGCAGGGGGCTCTGGGCCGGCCCCGCCGCGGCTCGCCGGGACCTTCCGGGGCGCCCACCTGTTCCTCGGGCCCAGCGGCCGCTCCGGCCGCGGCCGAGGGGACCCCGGGCTGCGGGGACGCCAGGAGGGCTCCGGCGGTGGCTGCGGGGCTCTGGAGCTGCTCCAGCACCGAGCAGTCTCGGTCTTCGCTTTTATCCCTTCCTGCAGCGCCGTAATGAGCTTATCTGCTCCTTCTGGGATGTGGTGTAAGCACAGAAGTCAGCGTGTATTTTACCTGTAAGTGGCCTTAAGTGTCGGTTATCCAAAGGATCATTTGCTCCTTTTAAGGGTTTTTTGGCTCCTCCAAGCAGTTCTCCGCTTAGGTGTTTATTACTCTGAGAGGACTGCAGGGCTCTCAATCTGTCCAATTTTTGAGTTTTAGATCAGCAGTCTCCACCGCAGGATGCCAAGGTGGGTCTGTCTTGGCCATCTGCAGTTTGTGGGGGGGAAGCCTCTGGTGCATCAGGCTGAATGTGTACGTGTTGTTCCAGGGGCTGGGGCGTGTGAAATGGTGCTTTGGTTCTATTAAAGTCATACCTGCTCCTGTCTGAACAAGTGCTTTTTTGTGATAGACCTGGATCGAAGTCCTAAAGTAGCTACTAAAGTTATTGTCGTTTGGAACCCCTCCCGGAGTGGCCTGCCTGTGACATGGGGACTGAAGGAAAATCACCCTGACCTTGGAGGTTCTGTAGAACCCCCTGGGCCGGGCATCTGTGGGGGGCTGCAGCGTTACACATTGGAGTAACAGTAACAAATGGTGGTGGTAATTGTGGGCTGTTAAATGTCAGCGTTGTCTGAGTTTGCAGTACTTTAACGTGGATCTCGCTGAAATGTCAGTCAGTGCACTTCGTGAATCCTGTTTGCTCTGAGCTCTCTTTCTGTGGCTGCAGATTTTTCACTCTACGTGAGTGCCAACCTACTTTAATAAAATTCTAGCAGATCTGTGGTGTCTCTTGACTTCAGAACTGTCAGCTGCAGTGGTTACCCTAATTCTGGTGTTACTTTGTCAGACGCTGTGGCTGTGCAGAACTAAGCAGCCAGGAAGGCAATTTTGTGATGGGCACTTTTTCCCTTTCTCTGCACGCTGATGTCACACGATGCTGTTGTGAGAGGACCCAAAATAACCAGGCAGCTCCCTGCAAAGGGAGGCCAGAGCTCCCAACAGGTCAGTAGCCCCTTAAGTTTAGGAGTGATGTATGTTAAAATTATAATTCTACATACTTGATATTTATCCAGGGCAATAATTGGTGGCAGAAAAATCAGCCCATTGTTCCGAGGTGCCTGTAGGCAGGGTCTGTGTTCCAGTTTAACCTTTTCTTGAAGGAGAGCAGAGGTGGTGGAGCTGAGGTTCATTGTGCAGGCTGAGAGCTCAGACTCTTGGCTCCAAAGCACATGGAATATGTGGTGTTGTTGGTTTTTCATTACCTGGCACGTCACTGGCACAGAGGGAAGCAAAACTTACATTTTGAGCGCACTTAAAAAGCAGATTCTGAGTTAAATCACACTTGGGCACCAGTGTGAAAGTATAAGAAGCTGCTCTGCTGTTTTCCTGCTGGGAGAGTCAGTGCAGCCATGAGCTGCTGTGCCTGCAGGGACTCGTGGAAAGCTCCAGCTACTTTCTGCTGGCTCTTGGAATCTTCTCCTGACAGAATAAGTTGTGCTCAAACCTACAGCATTCATTGTTGTCACTGACTTCCTCATTTACCAAGAAAGTCAAGCTTTGAGGCCTAGATTTAATTCAAGCTTTTCAGTGTAGCTGGTGTGTGTGTTTCTGGAGAGGGTGAAAGCTGCACCAATAGTGTCAGGTGGGCAAAACCAGTCCAGTTCTATGGGGCTGAGGAGGGAGGAGATGGTTAGTTCCTCATGGTGCTTTACTGTAGGGTCTGTAAATTTAAGCTTCACTTAAATTCCCTAACGCATCCCCTAACACAAGCTGCCATTGTGGATATTCATTCCTGAGTGGTTAGTTGGATCTTGGTCGACTCACAGGTCATGCCTTAAATGAAAAGAAAATAGGATGTAAGTTTCTCTACCTCTGTTGGGTTGAACTGGTCAAAATAATCATTTCCCCAAGCTTGCAGAACCTGCTGGCCTCAGGAAATCATCTTCTGTGCTGATTGTTCATCTCCAGCTGCTCCATAAAGCCCTGCTGACTCGGGAGCAATATTGAATTTACACGTTTAGCACTTGAACCTCCTCTAGTAATTGCTGCAGAATATATTTATAACTTAGTTTCCCACACTTAGAGGTTACCTGTGTAAATTCTGAACTATTTCAAAGGAGACCTATAAGAAATAAGCTATTTTTAAAAGAACTTACATCATCCTAGAAGCCACCCGGGATGTCTGGTATTGTGTCTTCATTTATTCAGCCTTTTCTCCTCGAGGAAGCATATGGGCAAACCACTTCTGCTCCGTGACCTAAGCACTGAGTACCAGCATCACTTTCCTTCCAAGACTTCTGTGAGAACATAGCAGGAGGTGGAGGAGAGCAGGAGTTCTGTTCTGTGAGGCCTGACAGGGGAGATGTTCCTTGATTCTGGTGGGAACAAGGCTTTTGCCTTCGGACTCTGTGTGCTGAGAAGCCACCCCTTCCACCCAGCAGAATACCTTTGCCTTGGTAACTCGTGCTCTGTGCTCCTGGGGGAGTTTATTCCCTGATGTCAGGAGTAATGAGAAATGTTAGTTTTTGCTCTGTGGACAAGCCTGTCGTTTCCAACCAGCTGCTAGAATTGTGCTTGCAATTAAATGGTTCCTCATGCTGAATATGTAGCAATCTGTTCCTGTTTTTAAATATTAGATAATAACTTCATTATTTGCCGTTAGTACCCCTCTGTGACACAAACCCAGCCTTGGTTTGAGTAACAGCCTGTATTGTGTGCTCCCTGTGAGCTTGGGCTTGGCTCTAACTTGAGCTGTGGTTCGTGCAGTATCTCAGCTGGACTTGCTGCACAGACCTTCAGGAGTGGTCCACGGTCTGAGTTATTAATAATTAATTGGCCTGTGTGTTGGAATATGTTGAGTGATGCATTGGCATGGGCTGATCTCCCAGCTGGCACAAGTTGCATGGTTAAAGATGCTTCTGTGGCTGTTTTCTCTGTTGGTTGCTTTACCAAGGTGCTGGAGGCAAAACCCCCCTCACCAGTGGTAAAGGTGCTTTCCAGTAGTGTCTTAAGAAGATGCAGGGCACTGCTGCAATAATATAATTTTAGAAAGCAGGGGAAGCTGGTGGCTCACTTCCTGAGGGTCTCAGTGATTCCTTTGGATGGAGGAAGTGTTACGTGTGGGCGAAAGTAGACTAGGAATGGCCCTTGCTTGAGCTTTATCCTTTTCTGTGAGACCTAATGAGCTTAGCAGTTTTGAGGGAGGTGCAGAGAACCTGTTGTACCTCTTGCCCTCTTTGTCCCTTTCCTCACTTGCAGCTCATCTTGTTCCCAGCAATCTCACATTCTATGTGTGGAGGCAGCAGGTCGTTCCAGGTGTGTGACAAAATGCAGGGGGTTGGGGAGCATTTCCTAATGTGCAAGGTCTAAAGTGTTGTTGTCATGTCAGTCTTGAGTTCCAGATAAAGCTTTGGGCCTGATGTAGAGAGTCCCGTTGCATTATGGTTCTTTATAGTAACTTTAAATGAGGCCTGTGTTTCTTAGTGCTCTTCATTACAAACACTTGGATTCACTTGAATTCACTGTGTCAGGGTGATGGTACAGTTGTTTTTCTGGCCTTGCTTTGGAATTTGCTTGTCCACTTCTTTCCAAAAAAAGCTTATTTGGCTTGGTGGCAGTGCAGGCTATCACTTCTTGAGAGAGTTTGGGAGGCTGGAGGTTTAAAAACTTAATTTGTACAGTGCCCCTTGCAGCACTGAGACCATTCTGAACTTTGAGGGTGCTAAGACAAAGTATGAGTGAACAGAAGTATCAGAGTTTGAATTGAGGGGTCAAAGCAAGGGGAATGCCAAAGTGCTTTTCAGTTGTTAATTCCTTGAAACTCCCCAGGTTGCAGTGATGATGGCAGTAGTCATTTGCTCTGGAGCTCTAATTTGAGTGTTTGTTTCAGCAGCAGTGACAATTTAAATAGCACCCACTTCTTATTCCTGCTACACACCCATTTTATGTGTGCAGGATCGTGTGGTGAACTGAACCGAGGAATTGATCAGGATTTAAAGAGGGAAAAAAGGCAATATATGGATCTTTACCCAGGTAGTTTTTGATGTGGCTCAATTATTTGATAAAACTTCTGGTGTATCACAAATAGTTCTGGCAGCAGAATTGGGTCTTAAAGTGTTTAAATGAGTGTGGAAGCAGAACAGAACAGCTTCCTGTGAGGGTGGGCAGGCCCTGGCACAGGTCACCCAGAGCAGCTGTGGCTTCCCCAGGATCCCTGGAAGTGTCCAAGGTCAGGTTGGACAGGGCTTGGGGCAACCTGGGATAGTGGAAGGTGTCCCTGCCCATGGCAGGGGAGTGGAATGGGATGGGCTTTAAGGTCCCTTCCAACCCAGCCCAGTCTGTGATTCCATGAGGAGTGGAATGTTGCTGCTTCCTGGGTGCTTCCCTGCTGCCTTGGGACCTGGCAGGAAGGAGGTGTTGTCACCTGGAGAAGTTAACCACGCCTGTCTGGGTTTTTTGAGGTGACAGTGGCTGCCTTATGGTCAAGTTTCACTTGCAGAGCCTTTTTTGTTGCTGTCACTTGTGTGTGGTTCACAGATGTCTGGAATTATCCTGTGTTTGTGGGCATGAAGCAGTACAGGGGCTCTGCATGTGTCTTGGAGTAACTGCTGGGAAACATCTTCACAGCCAGCCAGGAGGATGCTCCTGAGTTGTAACTCATGGGTGAGCTTTGCAACTCAAGAGTAATCCACCACCTTCCACTGAAGGCTGTGTAGACAATGCTCCAAAATGATCAAAAATTGGATTGATTCAGCTGTGCTTACCAGCTGGAGCTGGGAGAGCTGCTGGGTTCCCCATCATGTCCCCACCTCCAGCTGTTCCTGTTCCCTCCCTTGTGCTGACCCAACCAAGGAACTCACCTGGCCAAACCCTACCTGAACAGGGGCTCCTCAGGGACCCCTTTCCATGCCCCAGCTCCTCCTGGGCTGGGAGAGGTGGCAGTTCTGGCACAGAGTTGGGGAATTGTGTGGCGAGGAGAGGTGACAGTGGGGTGGTGGCAGCTATCTGTGAGCCCCCTCACACTGTCAGACTGGGTCATCATAGGGGATTATTAAAGAGCTTTTTAAATTCAGATGATAAAGCTTTGCAGCACGTGCTGTACGTGGGCCCTTGGTGAGAAATGAACACTCTGAATGCTCAGAGGCTGCAGGGAAATAACTCATTAACACATTTTTATTGGGGTAGCCGTGAAACAGCTCCTCAGTGGAAGAACCAACTTTTTGTAGGTAGCATAAATATGGGGAATAACCTCTGGCAGTCACCACCAGGCACAGCTTGGAACAGACAGCTGGTGTGCAGGGTGAGGGTCCTGCCAGTAGAGATGTGCTGGAGCAAACTTCCCAGGCAGCAGAGGACCTGTGGCTGGTGCTTCCCGAGTTGCTCCAGTTGGGGATGTTCTGGATCCTGTGTGAGGCCATTTGAGTGCACCTTGGCACACCTTGAAGCCAAGAGAGCAGGGAGCTGAGCAGGTTGTCCTGGCAGGGCTGGAGCTGGGCTGGGATGGGCATGGGATCCAGCTGGATCAGCTCCTGCTGCCAAGGCACTGTGGCCTGACACCAGGGCAAGAGGGAAAACACTCCAAAGCTCCCACGTGGAGGGGGACCCAGCCTGTGCCTTAGGAAGTAGGAAGACTTTCAGCTTAGGCTGTGTTTCAGAACTCTGGGTCTGGGCTGGGAATTCCAATTTGTCTTTTTGGGGGGGTTTTGTCCAGTAAGCTGAGGGTGAGCCCAGTTCAGGGGTGGTGGGATGTGCGTGGTGGCCTCTCTTGGGGGTTTTGCTGTGGCCACATGACACAGCAGCGCTGTCATTCTGGCACCTTTGGCTCCTGATCAAAGTAGCTCCACTGCAGCTGAAGCTTTTTCTCCCTGTGAGATCCTTTCCCAGTTTCTTCGAGTAGCTGCAGCAGGTGACAATTAGTGTTTCTTTTTTTTCCAGGAACCACTAAAGTTTCAGGAGAGGGGAAGGAGGAATCGATTCTGCCTGCTGCAAAAGTTTGATGTTAGTCAAGAAGCACTGCTTTTAAGGCATAGTTACTCCAATACATTAGGCCTGGAGTAAAAATTAATGTCAGTGTAGTTTTTTTACATACAAACATGTCTGTTTTGGCTGATAACATTTTGCTGCTATCTCTTCTCAGCAGTTATGTGCTTGGTGATAACTCCAAATATACTTCCTTCGGTCTGTATAATGTGGTAGGACGTGGCCCCATTTTTACACTTGGTCTTAAAAGAAATAATTTAAGGTAGAGGTAAGTAAGTACCTCACATTCAGTTTAATGTAAATGCAGGTTTGTTTATTCAGTGTTCTAACAGCTAAATTACTCTTTCTGTGGGTAATTCATGCTTTTGGTGTTTGGAATAATATTTAAGTGCCAGCAAATTGCTTTAATTTGAGGTGCAATCTGCAAAAACTCGACAGCGAATTGGTGTTTTCAGGGGCACGGCTTTCACAGGGCAGCAGTGCGTGCCCGAGTGTGATTGTTAATATCAAAGTGTACAATTTTCAGCATGTCCAAACAGTCAGTGGTAGCAATTTCTGCTGAGGAGTCACTGGAAGTAAAACATAATTAGTTCTGTTTTAGTGAACAGAGTGGTTTCTAACCTGGCAGCTGGGGAGGAGGGATCCTGCATCCGAGGGATTCAGGGACACGCTCAGCTGGGCGTGTTTTCAAACTTGGTGCTGTGGAGACGACTGTGCAGAGGTGGAAGTCTTGTCTCAGAGTGACAGCCAGCGCTTCTGTGGAGCTGCTTTCTCACATAGTTTCCATGCAGGATCAGCTTGCAGAGTATCACAGTTATAGTACAGGTCTGGAGGGTTTGATTTTTTTTTTTTTTTTTAAGCAGTGTAGAGCTGTGGAAGGTAGAGGAACACGGTGTTTTCTCAGGGTGGTGATGCACAGCCATAAATTGTCTCTGGTGAGCAAACTTCCAGCACATCTGTGAATGTCTGTAACTCAAGCCATCACTTTCTGAGCAGGTCAGTACACAACACTCCTTGTGCTCTGTAAATTAACTGCAGCAGAAAAGGACAGGGAATGTCTGTATAGAACTTGTCATCCTGAAAGTTCCAGGAAAGAATATTTCAGTATTGTATTTAATCCTTAGAGAAACCACAGTTGATTCTTGAATAGAATTGAGCACGGTGAGGTCAAGGAGAAGATGCAAGAGGTGATGTTTCAGATTTCTTTGTGAAGGTGGGTACCTGCAGCTCATGGGCTGGGCACACTGCTCAGGAGCCTGGCTGCATCCTGGAAAACTCTGTTGTCTTGTGAGAAAGAGTTTGTCTGTCATAATAGGAGGTTTTGGGTTTTGACTTTTTATTCTCTTTGCTGGACTTTTCAAGACAAGCTGCCAAGGGGCTTAAGTCTCACTGGGGTTTTCTGAACTGGAAATGGAGAAGTTTTTTGCCACTAGGTTATAAATAACCAGGCCAGGTTGGAGCTTCATGAATGTTCTGCCCCATCCCTGGAAGTGTTCAATGCCAGGCTGGGATAGTGCAAGGTGTTCCTGCCCATGGCAGGGGGATGGAATGAGGTGGGTTTTAAGGTCCTTTCCAACCCAAACCAGTCTGGGATTCCACAATTCCATGTTTTGTGTTTCAATATTAAAAAAATGCAGATGAGTGCTGGGTTCCTTGGTCCTGCCATGACCACGAGGGGCAGTTGGCTCTGGAGTGGAGCTGCTTTTACAAACCCTGAGCTGAGAAGGCTCCGTGCTCACCTTCCTCCAAGGAAGACTTTGTTTTCCCAGCCAAAGGTAGAGAAGGCATTTTTGTTTCCAAGGAGCTTCTAAGGATTGTGCCACTGGCTGGAATGGCCAGATGTTCTCCAGGGATTACTGGGGGGCTTTGCTTTCCTGACAGGTGACATTGTCCTGAGGTGACACAGCCTTCAGAGAATAGAGGTATTTGGAAATGGGTGACAGGCAGTAGTGTTTAATCTAGAATTTGGAGAGCAGTAATTCTAGGACATGTGTAACTTGATTTCAATTTTTTTTCCATATCCATAGAACTTGTTTATGGTATGTGCTGATGAGTTCACTGTTGGTAACAGTTGTTGAAAGGATACAGTGACTTCTCCACAAACTTTCCCAGTTTGTAACACTATTTTTCTCAGGTTTTGTGAACAAACACACCATGCCTAAACTCTCATGAGCAGTCACATGAGCATCTTGCACTTCAGTGTGATGAATTAATACATTCCACAAAGAATTCAACATTGTATTCACCTCAGCCTCCTCTGTCATTTAAGGGATCAGCTGAGAAACTTCCCTAGAAATTTGAGAAAAGTTGGCATGCTGCATTTAAAGTACACTGGTATGGTGATAAATGGATTTACTTTAAAAAAAAAAACAGTGCAAATTCTGTATTGTGGGGACATTAATAGGGCCTTTCTGAATTGATATAAACTGCTCTGTGTTAACAGCTCTGGGTAGATAAGGGATGGGTAAAACAATATTTAGGAACTTCACAAAGCTCTGGACCCCTTCTTACCAAATCCTTAAATGTTGCATGATTTTAAATGCTCACCAGTTCTCTGGAGTGGATGGAGATGGGGCAGGTGGTGACAGGATGGTTCTGTCCCAGCAATGCCTTTAGGGCTCCCATGGCACCTCACTGTGCTCTTACCTTAACCCAGGGAGGTTCCAGCAGTGAGTCCAGGTGAGCTCCTTAAGCAGAAAGCACCAAGATCACGATGAATCAGAAGGGGCACATTTTAAAGCTGATTTTTCTATATATTCTGTATTATTCTGCCTGAATAATCATCCAACAACTGCATTTCTGTCTCGTTGAAGTAGGACCAGTTGTCCCCGTGACTTTGCTTGCACAGCAACCTCATTTTATGGCTCTCTAAATTTTGAAGCAGTAATTTTGGACTTCAATTCAAGGCTTATAATAAATAGTAACTACCAAGATTTGTCTGAAGTTTCTGTGCAGGGGGAAGAGGAGGAGAAATGATTATCCTGTAGACAAGGAAACTGTATCTTAGTTGTGTGTGCTTAGCAGGAGTGCAGGGATTGAGGGATTGTGAGGGTGGGTGTGAGGTGGCTGAAATGGTGACAGGGTGAGTGGGGAGAGAAGCTTTGGGCATTTCTGTTGGGATTTTTGGGATCACATGGAGCACTGTGCTGGGACAGTGAGGGAGTATTGTATTTTTAGGTCCTTTACAATACAAGCTGTTTCCTGGAGTTATCTGTATGGATCTTTTTGAGAGGACAGTTCTGAATTGCTGCTCTGAGTCTAGTTTGGAGTAGATGGAAATGGGAGTTTCACTGTGTTTGTGCTCCTTCTGGTTCAGTGTCTGTTCCCCAGGTGTAGGGGGGCATGGCTGGAAGGGACTTCATGTGCTCCATCACCTTCATGAAACAGCTCCTTCTGGACTTGTCTAATCTGTTCTTAAACCTCCACAGTGGCTCTGGAGACTATGGAGGGATTATTTGAGTGCACTGGTAGCTCACTGGTTATTCCTATATGCAATCAGTATTTGTCTTGTTGCAAATTAGTGAGCATGAAAACAGTTGATTAATACTTTCTTTATTATGACTAATAACACATAGGAAGGCTTATTTCAAGCTTCATGTATCTCTCTCCTATTTTTTCAATACTGTGTGAAATGAAAACTTCAACTTTGTTATTAACTGTGTTTTCAAAACCTCTTATGGCTGCTGTCCTCTGACCTCCTCTTTGTGTATGTTCTTCTTGTGCTGTTGTGCTTTGAGATGAGGATGTGATTCCAGCTGAACTGGATTCCTCTGCCATTCCTTACAGTTTGGGATTGAGTGGAAAGCAGCACTAAATGATCTTGCTTGCAGTGTGCAGTGGTAGATGTCACTGAGATGGCAGTGGCTGCCTGGGATTGTGCTCCCTGATTCTTGCTCTGTTCCTTCAGCAGGAATTTTTACCAATTGAATAGTATTTCATGTAGCCTCTTTGGCTGTTGGGCTCTTTAAAAAAATCAGGGTAATGAATTTTTATTTGTCCAGCTTCACAGTCTGGTGGGGTGGGTTTGTTGTGGGGTATGGAAAAAGAAGTTGGGGCGGTCATATTGCCAGTGAATCGTCTTTGTGCATCTGCAGCTCAGGGTTGGCACTACAGGCACCATTCTTATGGTGTTATACCAAATGTTTAGTAACTGTTGAAGTTGACAGACAGGTATTTCTCTCTGTAGTAACAAAAATGTCTTCCAGTTATTGGCTAATAAACGTGAACGGAGAAAAGTGTTTCACTGTTGCTGTTTTCTGTTTGCCTTTAAGACTTTTTCCTGAAGCGCAGGGCACTGGGGGTGTGTCTTGTCTTCATAGTCTGTGTTTTACTGCCTCTTGTACCATCCTCCTCCAGTGGATGCTCCTTTTGTTGGGTGGTTTCCCCTGCTTTGACCCAGCCTGGAGTCTGTTCCTGCTGTGCCAGGGGTCTTGGGTGCCTCCCTGGGAATGGGCCATGCAGAGAAGAGCAGGAGCGTTCAGGGCACTCCCAGCTGCTGTGGATTTGTGTCTGGAGGCCCTTTGTGAGTGCCAGGGCAAACTGTGCTTTGTGCTGGCAAGCTCCTCTCATTCTCTTGGCCGCTGTGGTGTCTGCCCAGCTCAGGGATGTGCGTGGGCACTGCCAGGAGGGAGCAGGGGAAAGATTTCAGGTCCACCAGTTTCTTCACACTGCAGAATTTTATTGGAATCTGACCTTACTCTCGTTTGATGATCCTGGCTTTGTGAAGTATATACAGGAAGGTATCTGGATGATGTTACTTTGCCATTAAATAAAGCCTAAGTACAAATAAAATATGTGCAGATTGGTTTGACTCTTTAAAGTAGACCTGGGAGTTTTAAGTCGGGAGGTGTGGATAATGCTTCCTGTGCCTGGTCACTCTTTGGACTGTTCTTGGTACTCAAAGCATTTCTTCTGCCCCTGGTTTTGCACCACAAATTTCTGATCAGTTTTCAAAGCATGGTCTCCATATGAATTTCTCTGTCACAGAAGATTTTCCCAGGGAATGACTTTCAACTCAAATCATTGCTTCCTTCCAGTTTAAAGATCTGTTTCACCAAATACTGTTAGAAAACTGGCCTCCACCCTTAAGAATATCTTTTGTGTACTGGTTAATATTGGATCTTTGCTTGGCAAACTGACTTTCAGACATTTTCAATAATGTGAGCAAAGTAGTGCATGGTCATCTTTGTGGTATGTTGTGTCTGTGAATAGTATCTCGTGTTCCCTATCTTTAGACAACATCATGTCACATTGGGGCTAGGGGGAACTGTTAATAGATCAGCTGCCAGGGAACTGAACTAAATACCAGCAGGTTGTAACCTGAATTCTAACTCGGTGTGTTTGGTCTGTACCTTTGAACAAATGACATTACAATTTTCTGTTGGTGGTGTGCATTGTCAGTGTCTGGTGTCTCATAGTTCCTCCACAAAGCACTAAATAAACTCTGCACCGCTGTATTTCTGTTGTCACATTTAAATAAAGCCTTCTGTGAATAGCAGCTTTTCTCTCCTCACTTCCTATTCCATGTTTTAGATTATTGCTCTCCTCACTTCTTATTCCATGTTTTAGATTATTGTGCAGCAAAGTAGCCTTTGTACAAAAGCAGTGTTGGGGCAAGATGTGACACTGAGGGGGGACCCCAGTGTGGGGCAGGAGCTGGTGTTGGGCTGCAGGTGACACTGAGAGCTCCAAGAGAAGGAACACCAGCGATGCCATCACTCCTGGAGCTGCACTGCACCTCTTGGGAATCAGCTCTGCCTCCCTGGCCTCTTCAGCCTCTTGAACCTGGGATTTTCTTGAACATTTTCCTGCACTCCCTCAGGAGAGACACGGCCCTGGAGCAGGGGGAAGACAAAAAAATGTACAAATGCTCCTGTGAAGTTCTGTCTGGATCCTGCTGCTGGTATTGACTGCCACCAGAAACTTCCAGCTCGGCGACTGACACCTGGATTTGTGTTTGTAGGAAGAAGAAAGACCTGTTGAGTCTCCCACAGTGTCTCCACTTCTCTGCTTGCTTCTGTCAAACTGCTTTAGTGCTACAGGTGGGACAGTGTTACAGAAGTACTTCCTCTGAAACCATCAAAATTTTGAGTATTTATGGATATTCTGATGAAGTGGTTAAGTATGATGGCAAATACATTCTCTCCAAAGCAGCATGTTGTGATACCTGTGTGCTCTGTTCACCATGCCCATGGTGGAGTTGGGCTGTGATTGTTGTAAGCTGTGATTTCAGGAGGATGATGGTGTTACAGTTTGGTGTTAGAGAATTATCAGTGATGAGTGACTCCAGGCCAAGTTTAAGTATCCTTTCAAAACTTGTGAAGGCACTAATGTGACCCAGAAGGATGATGTTACTGTATCAAGTGATGCCCTTTAGCACTATTACCTGAATTTTGTGGTTGAAAAGAGCCTTTCTACCAGAAATCTGCATGAGCAGTTTCACTGCAAGGTTTTTGGAATTGTGCATTGAATTTTTCATGTTACACAGAAAATGCTGCTCCTTCTCCTACTCCAGGTAACTCAGATCTGGTTTGTTGTCTATCACAGTCTAGTCAGGCATGCAAAGATCCTTAGAGACATCCCTGTGAAATATTAAAAAGAAAATCATTGCTTTATCTGAGTGTCTGCAATAGAAAGTTTCTGTAACATTTGTTTTTCAGGCTGCAGTGAGAGTGTGCAGGTCGTGCTGTGTGTCCAGGCAATCCCCAGGAGGACAGGAAAGTGTTCTGGGGGTGCTCACATTGTGTTTGGGGTCTGGGCTGGTGTGTAAGCAAAGGAAAAGAATCAGAGCATCCCATGGAGTGTGCTGGTCCCACAGAAAACACACCCCAGCACCTGGAAATGGTGGTAGAGCTTGTGTGGATGCTGAGCTTGCTGCTGCTTTGGTGGGAGGGCGGAGGTGGGAGGGAACAGCTGTACCTCGACCTTCCCCAAAACCCCTTTGAACTGCTGTGTAACACCCTGAAATTAGTCACTGACTTGTTTATAAATGCTGAAATAAGATTAGGATGGCAGTTAAGAAAAGAAAATTAAGCTTCTTGATCTTTTCCTGAGAGTTCAGAAACCCCTGCCTTTGTCTGAGGCTGGAGTAAAAACATTCAGTGCTTAACTTGGAAAAGATCTCAGCAATAGTAAGCTCCAGAGTATGGCTGAATGGCTGGATGACTTAAGGAGCCTTGCATGGAATAAATAAGATTTGTTTTGTGTGGCTCTCATTAGGGTTAGCTGGAAAGGATTATCGTGGATGACTCAAAGCAGATGTTCTCCAGTAAACTTTTGAGTGAATTAGTCTGTGTGCCAGTCCTCTCAACAGGGGAGCAGCAAGGGAGAATTACTTATCAATTATTTTGAGCTGTTTGCTGCAAGCTCCTAAATGAGGGTCCTGGAAGTTGTTTTGGGGGGTGCTAAGGGGTTGCAGTGTCAGCAGAGAAAGGCACATAGAAACTAAAATGGAAATTCCTGAGACACTGATCTGGGCAGTTACAGCCCTGCCCAGTGTCCAAATTCCCTGCCCTGCTCTGTGGCACTTACCTATCTGTTCTGTTTCCAGTAAACTTCTTCAGTAGCCCTTTGTGTTAATAAATTATCATTTCTGGTGCTGCTCAAAGCAGGGTGGTGTCCTGGCAGGTTCTGTAACACGAGTATCACACTGGTTATGTGTGACAATGTATGAATTTTATTGTAACAGTTGGTTTAAGGCGAAGATACTGGTGTGCAGGATGGGTGTGCTGCTGTTATCCCTGTGGGTGTCTTCTCATGGAACAGGTGATACTCGAGGTGTTTTGGGAGGTCCTCTTGTTTCCATCACTGTGTTTAGCTACACCACAGGAAATTTCATAGTCTGTGTTGTTTTAAAATAGGCCAATATGATTTTTACTACGAGCTTCTCTTTATGGCACTTTGGATGAGACATTCTGAGAAACTACACAAGGGGAGGGGGGAGAAGTTGTTGAACGTGCTTGAACATTTTATGTGTTTATTTTCAAAGAGTCAAGCTTCCCTACAGGTCAAAAAAAAAAAGGGAAAATGAGAGGAGCTGCTGGCAGTTGTCTGGAGTGTGAGATGTTCGTGCTCCGCTCAGCAGTTGCTCTGTGACAGCACGTTCTCAATTGGTTACAAATGTGTGAGGAATCCAAAATGGGTGGTTTGTGTTCCAGCAGGAGCTGAGGGTGCAAGGCCACTTTCACTGTCCTTAATTGGCACCACGTGTCCCCCAGAGCAGGGAGGGAAGTCACAGCCTGTCAGTCCTGGTGCAGACCTGGGTGGTGGTTTAGCATTTTGGGGCATCCACTGGTGTGTGTTTGGGGGTATTGAACAAAGGCAAAGCTGTGACTGGAAATTCCCTGACCAGTTTCACCTTTCTGTAGGTGTGTGTGCACATGAGCATATCACTTTCCCCACCTTGACCTTCTGATAGGCCAATGACCCTCTTTTTTGCCATCAGTTCTTCCTTTAGATAATGAATATTTGGGGATTACCAGTAACTGCCAAAATAATTGTACTGGTTAATGGTGTGTGCAACAGAGCCTTTTTCACCCTGGTAATTCATAGTCTAAAATATGTGTTGAGAAGGAGAGTGTCGTGTTTTGCAAGTTTAAAAATATCAGTCTGGAAACTCCCAGAATTGAGCTTGAACTATTCTAAGGGCTCTGGGTCTAAAAACTCAAAAACCCAACCCTGGTGTTGTTTAAAACCAACACCAGTTTTGTTTAAACTGGTACTAAACTGTCCTTCCTGGGCACTGAGGACAGGGCAAGGGTCGAAACATGGTAGAAAGTCAGTGCACTGAAGTGAAATAATAAGAACTAAAATATGTCAGAATAGGTGCTCTTGCTGCTCTAAAGGTTAAGCAGAGTTTTACCAGGCCTGACCTCATGGTAGGGCTTTAAATATCTGCAGAGTGAAGAAAGAACCAGGACAAATTAATTCATCTTTGGCCTGGACTTGGTTTTACACCCTATAGGAGTTGAAATCAGTCAAAGCCTTGCATGGACTTTAAACATCAGTTTGATAAAAGTGAATCAAAGAATCAGGACAAATATTTTATCACTGACAGCCTTACCCAGGTATCTCCAGCACCAAACAGTCCTGCAGGGATGGACAAAACATGGTCTGAGCCCAAGGTTTTCTGAAGGGAAGAGACTTCAGCTCCTGGTGCTCCTGTGGTATCTTAGTGGAGGGGTAGAACTGACTTGGAAAAGCCAATTCTTACACCAGTCAGTGTTTTTAAGATGAGGGGTCGTGCAGGGGAGTGTGTGACTGGGAGGGCAGAGCTGCCTGGTGATGGTGATGATGCTCCTGATGAGGTTTCAGGATGATGTGGGATCCCTGCAGAGCTTCTTGCCAGAGAGATTTTTCTCACATGCACTTCACATCCAGTTGAGTCACAAATGCAATTAAGCAATAAATGAGACTGTGATTCAAGTTTTCCTTTGCTTATCTTTTAAATCTATCTCCAAAGGTGAAGTAGAAATTCAGTGCTCTTAACATCAGGTAATGGAAACAAGGATCTCTGTGTGGGATCATAAATTCATTTGGGTTGGAAGAGCTCTCCAAGATTAATGAGTCCAACCCAGCACTGCCATGTTTACCCCTGAAACGTGTAGTGTGTGGTTTCTCATGGATCCCATTAAAATCCCAGGTGTGCTGAGGATGTGCAGGATGTCCAGCTGTGCTGGGGGTGCAGTGCAGCTCGTCAGGGAACCTGATCCTCACGTTTTGAATGGGTGGGGGTTTGGGCAGTTCCTCCTCCCCAAGTACAGCCCCAGCAAGGGGTGGTGGAGTGGCTGGAGGAGCTGATGGTCTGGGGACACCTGCTGGGCACAGCCCCAGCCCGAGGAGGGACCTGCAGGCTGAGACTCGTGTGTGCAGTGCAGGAAAGTGATACTGGGAACGAAACTGCAGAGCAGTGACCTGGGTAAATCTGCAGTGGGGCCTGAAGGATTAAACCCCACATTTCCAATTGCTGCTCCTGCTCCACTTGGCACTTGTTTCCCATTAGGCTGTGCACGATTAATTGCTGCTTTGCAGAAGGGTCTCAGAACTTTGTTACTCAGTCACAGTGGTTTTATTGCCACTGTTTCTTTGGGTTTTACATAAGAGTGTGTTTGTTACAGCTCCTGCAGTTTCCAACTAGGTCAGTAAAAGTGTCCTTGTCCCTATTCCTTGAACAATCA
Organism: Phylloscopus trochilus trochilus; assembly: GCA_016584745.2. Taxonomy (NCBI): domain Eukaryota; kingdom Metazoa; phylum Chordata; class Aves; order Passeriformes; family Phylloscopidae; genus Phylloscopus; species Phylloscopus trochilus. Next base: position 3,292,775 of record WQNJ02000050.1, read on the forward strand.
GCTCCCTAAAGCCAGACAGTCTGATAGCAGTTTGTGATTAATGCTTCCAGCAATTATAAAGTGGAAGGTCTTAAATTACATTTGTTAACTAAGACCGGTACATGAAACATGAAGTGACTTTGTCTTCCTTGTTGCAGATCCATAACATGGTGGCAGTGCTGGAAGTGATCTCCAGCTTGGAGAAATATCCCATTACCAAAGAGGCACTTGAGGTATGTCACCCTCTGAACATGATTTTTTTTTTTTTTTTTTAATGTGTATAAAAGGACTTTTTCCTGCCTTTCTAATTTCCATCGGAGCTTTTCTGGAAACAATAGATGGATTGCAAAGGATTCACAATTAAGATATTATTTTGTCCCTCTCGTGCTGCTTCTGACATCTCGCTGAACACAGGGATCCTTTCTGGGCCCAGATCAGTATTCTGGGCAGCACAGTTCCTGTTTGTGCAGGGCCCTACATTAATCATCACTTGCCACTGATGAGTTTTGTTGCACTCAGCAATATCACCCTGCAGTTCTGGTCACCTTTGTAGACGTTTGGTGACCAAGCACCTAAAATCTGAAATAGGAATAGGGTTGCTCTGGGTCTGGAAAATTAATCTTAAATTCCATTAAGCAGGTGTCAAGGCCTGGTATTTGTGGTGAGGTCAGGTGTAGGGAGAGGTGAACTCTCACTGGCCACTCATAGAAGCAGTCCAAAGGTGTTTTATGGATGAATTCTATATTTCTTCTTCACTCTTTGTATTGAAATTAGCGGTGTTCTTGCTTTTAACTGTTGCTTAATTACAACTCCACCTGTATTTCAACATATCTATCATAACAGGTTGCATATTTCTCTCACAGTCTGGTCTGTGTTCTCCTTTGAAGTACTTTTCTTAAGAAATCTGACTTGTGGAACAGTTCTTTGTTTTCAAATGTGCTTTGGGAACAATCAAACACTTCCTTCCGCTCATGAAACCACCTTGGGACACCCTGGGAATGTTGTTTAAATGGCTTTTTCATACGTTTCCACGAGGCTGGGGAGTGAAGGGAGAGGAGAGAGGTGGAGGAAGAAGGTAGGACACAACTCACACCTGGTAGTCAGGTTTATCAAATGGAGATTTTTATTGTTAACAAGTTACTGTAACGGGCAAAGATCCTGGAATTCTTTTCTCTTGGCTCTCTCTGCAGATGTCACACTTCCCTTGTGATAAACACACACCTTTGGGTGCTGCATTTCCCCTCGAATCTGAACCTGCACCCTTATTCTTACAGTTCTTTCTCATTAAAGAATTCCTTTCTGACGTTTTTCCCAGCTCTCCTGCTTTTACCAGGGCATAAAGACAGAGCATGACTTGAAACCTACAGTTGGTTTCAAGTTGCGTGTCAGAGCACTGGACTAATCCTTTCCAAAAAGATTAATTCAACACTTTAAAGATTTTGTGTTTTTAACCAGGTGTTTCTCAGGGGCAAGCATTACAAAGCAGAAACGTTCCTTGAGACTTTTGCTTGGAATGATCCGTCTTTTACAAACACCTTGTCTGTCTTTGTAGGAAACCAGACTCGGGAGGCTTATCAATGAGGTGAGGAAGAAGACATCCAATGAGGAACTTGCCAAACGTGCCAAGAAATTGTTGCGGAATTGGCAGAAGTTGATAGAACCCGTGACCCAGAACGAGCCAGTGCCAAGGGGGCTGCCCAACCCGCCAGGATCAGCAAATGGAGGTGCTCACAACTGCAAACCAGACTCACAACTTCCTGCTGTGGCCGGCGCCAAGCCCATCAGCGAACTGAAAAGCAGGAATGATATCCAGAAACTAAACTCTCCAAAAACAGAGAAACTGGGAAATAGGAAAAGGAAAGGTGAGCACAGGGATGGGCATCAGGGCCCTCCTCCCCCAAAGGTCTCCAAAGCTAGTCATGAAGTATTACAAAACTCTTCTCCCCCTCCAACCAATGGAATTGGAGGTAGTCCTGAAAATTTTCCTAGTCCTGTAGACATAAACCTACACGCAGGGCCCGAAAGCAGCAGGACAGATCTCAGTGAAAACGATAAACACAATAAGATCCCAGTAAATGCTGTAAAACCTCACACCAGTTCTCCAGGACTTGTAAAACCTTCAAGCACTTCCTCGTTACTAAAGACTGCAGTGCTTCAGCAGCATGATAAATCAGAAGAAGCCACGGGCCCCCACCAGCCCAAGAGCCCACGCTGCTCCTCCTTTAGCCCCAGGAACGTTAGGCATGATACTTTTGCTCGGCAGCACACCACGTACTCACCAAAGGATTCGATGCCCAGTCCATCTCAAAGGTCTCAGTTTGCAGACGCCGCACAGGTGCCATCGCCGCCGCCATCCCTGATGCAACCATCCACACCTCCCATGCCAGCCAAGAGACTGGAGTTCCCTCCTCAGGCGGCCCCCGAGGCGGCGCAGCACTGGCAGGAGCAGCAGGGAGCCCCCGAGGGCCAGCACAGGCACACAGCAGGGACACTTCAGCAGCACACGGCTCCCGGCTGCAAAGGCCACCCCGGGGAATCACACACGGGCTTCCCACAGGACACCTCCAGGATGGACAGTGATGATGCTGCTTCAGGGTCCGATAGCAAAAAGAAGAAAAGGTACCGACCCAGAGACTATACAGTCAACTTGGATGGGCACGTGACAGAAGGGGGTGTGAAACCTGTGAGGTTAAAAGAGAGAAAACTCACTTTTGATCCCATGACAGGACAGATAAAACCTTTAACACCGAAAGATCCTTTGCAGGTAGAAATCCCTGCACTCACTGAACAGCACAGGACAGAAACGGAAAAGCAGGAGCAAAAACCCAACCTGCAAAGCCCCTTTGAACAAACGAACTGGAAAGAGTTGTCCAGAAATGAAATCATTCAGTCATATTTAAACAGACAGAGTAGCTTGCTGTCTTCATCAGGAGTACAGACTCCAGGAGCTCACTACTTCATGTCTGAGTATTTAAAGCAGGAGGAAAGCACTAGAAAAGAGGCTAGAAAGACTCACGTTCTAGCTCCTAACAGCAAACCTACAGACTTGCCTGGGGTCACCAGGGAGGTCACGGGCGATGACCTCGACAGAATACGTGACCACAACTGGCCAGGCGTGAACGGTTGTTATGACACACAGGGTAACTGGTATGATTGGACACAGTGCATATCCTTAGATCCACACGGGGATGATGGGAGATTGAACATCCTGCCTTACGTCTGCCTAGACTGAGAGCAGTTCTGCTAGCCACGCTTTTTACACCTGCAGTTAGCAGAACTGGCAGACACGATGCCACTTCCAGCTGGAGAGAGCCTCCTGTCCTGGACAAACAGGCCCCACGAGCAGAGGGGGGGAGGGAGCTGGGCCTTTCCAGCTCGTTCCTTTAAATTCTCCTTTTGTGAAATGCTGCTACCAGTTTACTAACTAACAATTGCAAAGGAAGGCATACGAAGGTTTGATCAGTCGAGTTCAAAACTCTATAGCGAGCCAGCTATAAAAAGTGTTAGTCCCCAAGAAGTGAAGAGGATTTCCAGCACTTTCTGAATGCCGGAATCTTATTACAGGCAGGTACAGAGAAAAATTGTGGAAGTTACCTTAACAAAATATGCATCTATTTATTTGACTTGATTTGGGTTTTTATTTGGCAGTGAGGTATTCGAGAGACAATGTGCAAAAACTGTAGTTTTATTTCTATCACATCTCTGAACATGATTGCGTTATTTAAGAGTCATGTGGTACGGAGATTGGGTTTTAAACAGCAGGTGTTGCACTGCAGGCTGGGCCACCAGCTTCAGCTCAACATTCCATAGGCATCCACATATTTTAGTCTGGTTTCAGTTTAAATCCAGTCTCTGAGAAATGCTGCAAAAACTAGATGTTTAACGATATTTTTTGATCCCACCACCACCAGCCAAATATTTTTCCTCCTTTTCCCTTCCTGCAAACTTATAGGTAAAAAACAAAAAGACAAAAAAAAAAAAAACCAAAAAGACAAGGAAAAACAAAAAAAAAGAAAAATCACCTTTTCTAGAATCTAAATGTAATGAGGGTGCTACAAGTTTGTAACTGTACTGTGAGAGGGAAAAAGGAAGCCTGTTTGTATGCTGGAAATATACTTGTTACCATTCCTTTAGATATTGTTTGCCTTATGGATATCCATCATAAACGCAATTTGCAAAAACAAAGAGCCTTAGTGAATGTACAGTAACTAGACTTCTGTGTTCCTGGGATGCAGAAGGGAGCAACTTTGCTATTTGGTCCTTTAAGTGGACACGTTGTGATATAAATGTGGAAATAAAAAAAATTTGCACAAACCAGTTTGTGAATTATTTATATACACTCCACTCGTTTTTCCCTCCCTCCCCCACCCCGAGTTTGCTCAGTTCAGCCCAGCTAAGGGAGCCCTGGCACGGGGAACCCTTTGGAGCAGGGAGGTGGAGCCAAATCCCTGGGACACTGCCGGTAGGGATAACGGGATTGTCTTCCAAGAACCTTGGTGTGCTGTTCAGGCACACAGGGTGGAGCTGTTTTTAACTCTGGAGACTGAGAGAACCCAACTGCTGATGATGTACCTCAAAGTCTAAAGAGATCAGACTTCATCTTTTCGTCTCAGTAACTTTGTAATGTTCTGTTCCTGATTGTTACAGCAGCCTGGGGTGAAGAAAGCGAAGGATTTCTATTAACTGTAATTGCTTTAATATTTGGGACTATGTTGTTCGATGCAGTCCCCAGTGTTGGGCTTCTCTTCAGGTGGTCAGGGGAGGGGACACTATACCAAAAATATTCCTGGGTTTAGTGATGTTAACTCTGTTAACCCATCTGTGCTGGAGATGAGCCTTGGCAAGAGCTGCCCTGCCTTTGAGGGCAGAGTCAAGCTCTTCCCTGGTTTTCAAAGGAGGCTGCTCCTGGCCAGGCCTGCATTGTGTTGGTTCTTCCCTGGAATGCAACTGATAAATTTTGGTTTATTTTTAAGTCGTTCTTGTTCATCATTTATGATCTGACTGTTACTGAAATGTGTGGGTATCTCAGAAATAACGATGTCTGTGTGCTTCCATTTCTGAAATCTGAGGGGTCTGAGAGTGAAACCAGAAGTGGTTACCAAAAAAATGTGTCCAAGTATATTTTCAGTTTACTTCCATTTTGTCCTTCTGCCATTGCTGAGGTTGAGCAGTGTGGTTTAGAGCTGGGGAAAGCTCCTGTCTTGCAGTTCAGATTTGATGGTAGAGGGCTAAGCTGCTGGTCATTTTGGAAATGCTTAAGTTTTGTTTATGTAAAAAAGTACTGTGCATCTTATCTCCCCCTGCCCTTCCTCCCTCCTTCCCTGAATGGTCCCATTTAGGAACAGGGTCCGTGTTCTTTGGAGGCCTTTGAATATTTCCGAATTTCAGGAAATGACGAAGTATTACTTGACAAATTCCATCTTTTTCTCCACTGCTTCCATTTCTGATGCAATTGATGGCCCTTGACTGCACTGGGTGAGGTGATGCCCGAAGCTCATCACAGCTTCCAGATTACACCCAAACTGCCTGTGCTGATGCTCCTCTGTTTCAGGGAGCATCAGGAATCAGACCCAGCCCTTTCCCTGGTGGTACAAAAAACTGACTGAGGAATTCCCTCCCAATGCAAGCTTTAAATCTTGTTCCTTGCTGAGTTTGTTGCTGCTGTAAGGGGTCAACTCACTTGTGTGTCCTCCAGGGTGAGATGAGGCTTGACAATCTTTATTTCAGCATGCCAGTATAACCAGTTCTGTGAGCTCCAACAAATGTGAATAAGTTTACAAGGTGATATTTTTTTGTCAATTTTGTAAACAAGTTCAAATGAAGTTTACTATGTGCGTACCTGCTGTGTACTCTCATTTGTGCATGACTCAGTTTCTCTGCTACTGCTTTCTCCTACCTCTCTTGCAAAATTTCTCCTTTTAATCCTAAACCCTGAAGTTAAAACACTGCCCTGTCTTCCTTGTCAACGGATGACACGAAATACCTCATCAGCCAATCTTTGGGGAGTCGCCATTACCTAAAACGCGTGTTTTTGTGGGCAAATTAATGCTGCAGAAATGTCTCTTGACAGGGTGCATGGATGAACCGGGCTCTACAACCCCTCCTGCCTGCCAGGTACTCACCCATCCTCTACCCCAGCCGGCGCTACGCCTCCCTCGCGATAGTTTTAAAGGTCGGGAGCGATCGTCTCGGTGCCTCCGAGCCCGTGACCTTCGCCCCGTCCCTGCCCTGCCGCTGCCCTGCGCTCCGCTGTGCGAGGGCCGGCTCTGCCCAGCCCGGGAGGCGGCTCCGCTGCCCCGAGCGCCGTCCCGGGAACCCCTCGGGCTCCATCGCCGGGGCCGGGCCGGGAGCCGTGCGGGGCTGGTACCGAGCGCTGCGGGGACACAGCTCGGAGCCGTGCGGGGCTGGTACCGAGGGGTGCGGGGATACAGCCTGAAGCCGTGCGGGGCCGGTACCGAGGGGTGCGGGGATACAGCCTGGAGCCGTGCGGGGCCGGTACCGAGCGCTGCGGGGACACAGCCCGGAGCCGTGCGGGGCCGGTACCGAGGGGTGCGGGGACACAGCTCAGAGCCGTGCGGGGCTGGTACCGAGGGGTGCGGAGACACGGCCCGGAGCCGTGCGGGGCCGGTACCGAGGGGTGCGGGGACACAGCCCGGAGCCGTACGGGGCTGGCACCGAGCGCTGCGGGGCCGGGCCGGGCCGGGCCGGGCGGGCGGAGGAAGTGACGCTCCGGGCTCTCCGGGGCTCCGCGCCCGCCCCGCCCCAGGAAGCGACGCGCTGGCGGCCGCGCTGACGTTCGGCGGCGGCTGCGGAGCGATGGCGGCGCCGCTGGCGGCTCCGGGCGGTGCCGGGCCCGGCCCCGGGGCCGGGGTAGGGGCTGCCCGGGGCGGGCGCGGGCCGGCGCTGCGGGAAGGGGCGCGGGTGTCGGCGCTGTGCCTCGCCTGGTACGGGCTGAGCGCCGGCGGCAACGTGGTCAACAAGCTGCTGCTGGGCGGCTTCCCGCGGCCCGTCACCGTCTCGCTGTTCCACATCCTGGGGCTGTGCGGGCTCCTGCCGCCGCTGCTCCGCGCCTGGCGCGTCCCGCCCGCCGGCCCCGCGCAGCTGCCGCCCCGCGCCTACCCCCGCTACATCCTCCCGCTGGCCTTCGGAAAGTATTTCGCCTCCGTGTCCGCGCACGTCTCGCTGTGGCGGGTCCCCGTGTCCTACGCGCACACAGGTGAGCGCTGCGGGCTGCCCGGGGGGGATGTTCCAGCGCCGCCTGTGCTCGGGAAGAGGTGCCCGGGGGGATGTCCTGGAGGCCAGCTTGGGTTCGTGCCCAGTGGGTGACCTGAAGCTCGGTCTGAGTCAGTGAATCAGTGTTCCTATGGGCAGCTGGTGCAGTGTCCCAGTTCCCCTGTGTCCTGTGGGTACCCAGTGCATGTCCCAGTTCCCACTCTGTGCTCGTACAGGTGCCCATGTCCCAGTGTCCCCATCCCCAGTGTGTGCTGGCACCAGATCCCGGGGCAGTGCCCCGCTCTGTGCCCTGTGGGTGCCCCAGAGCACCAAGGTCCAGTCTGTACAAGTGTCCAGGACGGTGACAGGGCAGCAGGACCCATACTGGGCTGAGCCCCTGCTCCATCCCTCTGCTCGTGGTGCTTGATGGAATTGTCCCAAGCCTCAGGTGCCCACCAACACTTTCATCCTGTCCCCAGTGAAAGCCACGATGCCGATCTGGGTGGTTCTGCTCTCACGGATCATCATGAAGGAAAAGCAGACGACGAAGGTGCGGACAGGTTTGCTGAGTTTCTTTTCCTGGCAGTGCTTGGGGCGTGCTGTGCTGGCTGGGGGCAGCAGAGCTCAGGCTTTGGGTGGATTTTGTGATTGGAATTAGATGATGCAGAATTTAAAAATCCCTTTTCCTTTTATTGTGAGTGTAAAATACACCTAAACAATGACCACAGTGGTGCTGTCTGATGGCACTGGAGTTGTCCCTGTCTACTGCAGTGACTTCAATTTCCTTATGCTACAATAGTAAAATGATTGATCCCTAAATCAGCAGGATGTGTAAACTTGGCTGAAAACCCATAGCAGATGCAATTTACCCCTCTGTCCCTGCTCCAGGTGTACCTGTCTCTGATCCCCATCATCACTGGTGTCCTGCTGGCCACGGTCACAGAGCTCTCCTTTGACATGTGGGGACTCATCAGTGCACTTGCTGCTACTCTCTGCTTTTCACTTCAGAACATCTTCTCGAAGAAGGTACCAGCTCTGTTCAGGGCCCTGCTCCCTGCTGTCACCCTGCAGCAGGACAGGCTGTCATTTCCATCACATCAATGTTGTTTTTTTTAGTTGGCTTTGCAGTCAGATGAGCCCAGAGGGATGGTTGTTATTTTGTCTGGGTGTTCCCTGCAGCTCTTCCTACCTGTTGAAATTATTACACTGAGTTTATCCTGAGCCCTTTCTTTACTCCTCAACATGGATTTTTTTTTTGATGGCAGTTTCAATAGTGCTTAAATTCAACAGTTGATTGAAAGCTCTTAATGTATCTTGTTCTATCACATCATTCCTCTGTGCTGAACAAGTCACTGTCAAGGCTGGGCACTCCTTGAAACCACAGAAACAAAACTAAGATATGTGGTTTGGCTCTATTTAGTTACAAAATGGTTTCTGTCTTGCAGAGCTTTTAATATTAATTCTAATATCTTGCTGATACTAAGAGCCACCACTCAAAAAAGCATTGTTTTTCAAAGAGGCATCAGTTTTTCTTAGTGTAAGAGTATTTACTTATTTTCCTAACTCAGCTGTCCCCTGAAGCAGTTTCTGTTTCCTGACTGCTGTTCAATCCTGGCTCTTGTCAGGTGTTGAGAGATTCCCGAATTCATCACCTGCGGCTGCTGAACATCCTCGGGTGCCACGCTGTGTTCTTCATGATCCCAACGTGGGTTCTGGTGGATCTCTCTTCCTTCTTGGTAGAGAATGACTTGGTAAGTGCTGTATTTGGAGAACTGTTTGCTATTATGAAAGAAAAGAGAAAAAAAAGAAAATAAACAACAAACGAACTCCAGCACCCAGGCAGGAAAGTGCCCTGGAGTGTGTCAGTGTAGTTCTTGTCAGTGTGGAGGGAGGTGTTGGGAAACACCTGCAAATTGTTTCACACCAGTTAACAAAGTGCTTATTGTGAGAATTCCATCAGGGTTGGGAGAGGCAGTTTATGGGACAGCATAAATGTCAGGAGCTGGGAGCTGGAGACAGGAACAGAGGCTCCCAGAGTGTGTGGGGAATGTCCTCAGGTTTCTCTGAGTTGGGAGTTGCATAAAGCAAAGTGCTCTGGGGCCTCTTTAGAGCTCAGTGCAGACATTCCTCCCTCCAATGGCAGGTAAGGAGTGCCTCAGGCTGTGTTTGTGTTGTTACCTGAAACCCGAGATAATTTTTTTTTTTTTCCCTCCTGCTGTTTGCTTTGCCACAGAGCACGATGTCTCATTGGTCCTGGACCTTGATGCTGCTTATAATCAGTGGATTCTGTAATTTTGCCCAGAACGTCATTGCCTTCAGTATCCTTAACCTGATCAGCCCCCTCAGTTACTCGGTGGCCAACGCCACCAAGAGGATCATGGTGATCACCGTGTCCCTGATCATGCTGCGCAACCCCGTCACCAGCACCAACGTCCTGGGCATGATGACAGCCATCCTCGGGGTCTTCTTGTACAACAAGGTGAGGCAGCTCCTTGGTTATCCAGTGTTGGAAACGCGCTGGTGGTGTCTGATGAGAGAGATGATCTGAAGAGCAGGACACTCTTTGGAACTCTTTGGTTTATTTGTCGTGGGAAGGCAGCCTGAGTGGGGAAGAGTCCATAGGTCTAAAGGGACAGGGATCCAGGAGAGCAAGAGAGCAAGTTACCTGTTACATTCCATTTTAACCCTTTCTTTCTAATGAGCATCAACCAATCACCTCAAGATACAAAGCCTACAGAATCTACATATAGCCTATGAGAACTACAACATTACAATGCTACTCTAAATACCAAAAACCTGAAAAACCACCTTTTCCCTGATACCTGAGAAGGTCCAACCCCTTATTCATCCTTTTGTCTTGGCAGGGGTGTCACTAAATCACCCAGCCTTGTCTTTCAGCTGGTTTAATCACCCTCTTCCTGCCCAGCACCTTACAGTTCAAACTTTGCTTTCAATTCCATCTCTTCTGTAGGTTTCACACTCTTAGAATCTTTCACTAATGAACTATCTCTGCAGGGTCCTCCTGCTTCCTCCTCTCCAACAATCCATCCAGGAGGCACAGCTGTAAAGAATTCAAAAGTTGAGAGCTAAGAGCTCTTTAAAGAGTTAAGAGCTACTTGAGTGAGAATAGACAAGGCAGAGGGCACAGGGCTGTGCTGCAGAGGAGGGATGAGCATGGCCCAGGTGAAGGGCTTGGGTCACAGCATTGTACCATCAAAAATGAAATTTTGATCTTAAGCTTTTCTTGCAAAGGGAAGATAGGGAAGTAACTCAGTCTCTTGGGCTCAAGATCACCTTGTTTGCTGGCGTGTGAGAGAGGGGTGAGGTTTCTATTAGAAGCCACTGATATTTTAAGACTCTTAACAAAAAAAAAGTGACGTGGCTGTAGAACTGTCTGCTTTTTTCTGGGTATGTGAGTATGTGTAGGTGGCATCTTAGGTGATATCTAAGAAAATCCACCTTCAGTGAAGGATGGTCAGGCTTTGGAAGGGGCTGCCCAGGGAGGTTTGGAGTCCCCATCCCTGGAGGTGTCCAAGGAAGGGCTGGAAGTGGCACCCTGGGTTGGTGACAAGGTGGGGATGGGTCACAGCTCAGACTCGATGATCTCAGACTTCCCCAGCCTCAACGATTCTGGGAAAAACTTCCTTCCTTCCTTTCCCAGACGAAATACGACGCGAACCAAGAGGCAAAGAAGCAGCAGCTGCTCCCGGTCACCACTGGAGACCTGGTGAACTTGGAACGGCACCGAAACGCCCCCGAGAAGTCCCAGAATGGACTCACAGCCTTTGCCCAGCACGGAGACTTCCAGTACGGCCGCAGCAACGTCCTCACAGACCACTTCCAGTACAGCAGGCAGAACTATCCCACATCCTACAACCTGAACCGTTTTGATATTTAGGCTCCTGGCAGACAGGTACAGACTGTGATATCAAAGTGTCCCCAGCATTATCAGACAACTTTCAGTACATCCATGAATGTCACAGAGCCATTGAACCGTGCGGGTTTGGCAGCAGGGCAGGTGCTTGCGGAGGGGAGTGGTGCAGGACCTGCAGCTGCTGCTGGGCAGAGCTTTAAACCTGGAACAGCCAGGCCTGACACTGGAACCAAACCCAGAGAGCAGATTCTGCTGAGGTGCAGGTGTCACTGCTGAGTGGAACATCTGTCACTGCTCCTTGCAGAGTCTGCCAGCTCGTTGTTCTCTTGGCAGCTGAATTCTGGCCAGTATCTTGTTTCCATGCTGGTAATGTCACCTTTAATTTGTTCTCTGATAACGGTTCAATGATACTTTTAATGAAGCTTTCAGAAAGAAGTGAAAGCGAGGGGTACTTGTGCTTATCAGGATTTGTCTGAGGAGGATTGGCTGAGGTCAGCTGCAGGCAGGTAAACTCGAGTTCATCTCCAGCATCTGTGGAACTCTGTGTGGATATTCACAACTCTTGTGCCTCTGCCTTCAGTCCTGGATGACAAACCAGAAGCGTTTCTGGAGGAGCAGGCAGTAGAAGGATTGATCTCTCCCAGAACTGCTTCAGGCATGAGAAAACACAGTTCTCCAAATCACTGCTCGTGGCAGAGAACAACCAAGCCCAACTGAAAATCATCATTGTTTTCTGAATCATGTAGTCCTGTAACTCCAGACATTGCTATCCCTTGGCCATGCAGGAAACTCCTTCACAAATAAAAGTGTTTGGAATAATATGATTTTATTTTTTTACTTACTTCACACCTGTTCTTTCAAAACTGTTTTGTTGCTTTAGAAATTGAAAGGTGAAAGGTGTTTTGTTCTCAGTTTTATGCATAAGTTATGCTCTCTTATATGATTCATATATTTTGAATGCATTGATTGGAACAATCATCATTATTAATTGTTTCTTAAATCTTTTTAGCCCCTAATTGTTTGGGTTTTTTAAATTTCTTAATTACTGCTGTTGGAGTAGCTGTGTGGATTTAGCCTGACTTCCACTTCCTGCTGGAAGAAGTTAAATTTTGTATCCTGTGCTGTTCCTGCAACTCCCCTGGCTCGAATAGGAAATGAAAGAAAACTTGTTTGAATCAGCAGTAAATAGATAATTTAAGGTTAAGAGCTGATTCAGTATGAATTCTAGACAAGGTGATTGTGCGTGTCAGGTACTGCATTTGTGCATGGAAGGGATGAAACTTGGCTTTCATTCCTTTGAATGAAATTCCTTGGAATGAAGTGAAGCCCAGCTTGGGACTTGGATTTTACTGAATCAGATTTTTCTGTCGTTGCTTTAGCAGGAGATTTTAGGGGCCTTCTTTCCTTCCCAGACTGTTGTACAGTGAGACTTTGATAGCATAAGTTTTATGCTTTTAACCAGAGAGGTACCAGACACCAGTGACAACATTCAGGGAGTGGCACAGAACACTCCTCTTATTTATTGCTTTACAAATGACCATTTCCATGATGTGAGATGATGATTTGGCTCCTTTCTGGATAATAAAGAGTTTATTTTAAAGTGCAAAATCAAGCTGATCTTATTCTTTTGGCTGCTGGGGTGGTAGTTACATCAACAGCCTTCCACCAGAGAGTCCAAAAGAGGAAATGGTCCTTCTGAAACTTCAGAGATGGGTTAAAAATGCTGCTGCTGTGTTTGAGCAGAACTTCTTGCCTTGCCTGGAGTTCAGTCTGTTTGTGCCAGCTGAGAACTTGGGCTTTTGGTAGAAAATCCAAATAAATCTGTCCCTGACCCCGGTGAACAAGGTCATGAGGAAATCTTTCCTTCAGATGAAATTTCTTTTGCCTGTTCCAGTATTAATGTATGTGTAATTATTTTTTAACATGGGCCAAGTGCCAAATGTGTATTTCTAGGGTTCACTTCCTGACATTTCAATGCATTTACCTACAAGTAACAAGGATTTGGTGAACTCTGGATTTGGATTAGGGGCTGACTCTGCAGGAGACTGGTTTGAGGATGAGAGATTCAGGCTGAGATTTTTCAAGAGGGGCAGAAGTTCTCCAGCTGCTTTCAAAGGGAGCTGGCTGTGACCTGTGAAATTCCTGCAAATGCTGAATTGTGGTCTCTGTGCCTCAGTTTCCCTTTTGGAAAATGGAGATGATTCTTCTCTACATCACAGGGGGTAAAATACCAGAAAGAAGTGGCAGTGCAAGCCCCAGAGATGTCCAGGCATACTCTGAGTTCACCTGCCCATCCTCTGCTGTGTCTGCTGCTGTGCCATGTTCCTACAACCTCAGCTGCTGTGGGGAGTAAATAAAAACCAGATCAGAGGCTTCATTAAATACATTCAGATTTGTTTCCTTTTAAAGAACAAACACAAACCTTTTCTGGCAAGTGTTTCCAGAGTAAGCTTGCTCTGCACACTTAACCATGGCAGGTTTTAACTCAGCTTTTTCTGCAGTCTTGGCAGCAGGTGAGGGTTTCCTGTTCAGATCTGTCCCAAATTCCAGTCTGGGCCCGTGGCTTCACAAAACTCCTGTGCTTGCAGAGACTGGCTCAGGATGAGGATATCCCATGAGGATAATGGGTTCTTTTAGGGCCCAGGGAGTGAAAGTCTTCCCTGGAGAGTCCCTGCAGCTCCAGCCCAGCTCTGTGGGCAGCAGGGAGGGCTGGCTGTGGTACCAGGTGCTGAGTTGCTTACACGGGGTGGTTTTGCTGGATCCCAAATCCCAGTCCTGAAGCAATACTGCCCACATTCAGGGAAAGGAACTTCCTGACACTGCTGTAATGAACATTTGAATCTTGGACCTCTGCAAGGTTTTTGTTTGGCCAAGTGAGATGTTTGTTTTGAGCTGGTTTGTAAATGAGTGGCGTGTTTGACTCTTGTCTGTAGAAAGTACAGAAACACTGGAATAAAGAGGGCAAAATCTGCACGACTGTGTACAATGACCCTGTTATTAAATCAAAGCCAAGGGGCTTGGTTTGGGTTTATTCCTTGCAGGAAGCTTTGGGAGTGTCATAATGGCCACTGGTGAGGAGCTGGGTGGGTGTTTTGCTGTGGGTGATGCCTCAGACACAAATGCTGTAACCAGGGTTAGAACACAGGCACTGGACTCCCTTGAGGTATTTTTGTTTCCACTACACATCTTTTACATGTAAATACATCACAACATTGAAAAAGTTCTTCCCCAAGCAGTCCAGGGTAGTTGTGGGAATAAGAAAAACCAATCTCTCCCCACTCCACGTGGGTGTTCTGTTGGTAGTTCCAAAGAGTGTTTGGTGCTCTTTCCAGAGAGCAAATAAAAATATTCCCCCTGCAGGTTCAATTTTAGTACCCAGTGGTGGTAAGAGTATCTTTATCATCTGGTAAAATGTTTGTGGTTTTTAAATAACTGAATGTTAAATAAAACTGAGGCAAGACTTAGGCTTTGTAAGTACACAGCAATTTGTAAAAATAGTGTTGGTATTTTGGGGTCAACTCATGATGATTTCCAAGCTCAGTTTTCCTTTCTAATGTGTGTTCAAACTCATTTTTTTCTGATGCAGCATTTTGCAGCAGAAGGAACTCCTGTCACGTAGCTCTTTGTGAAACAGGTGCAATATAAATAAAGGGAAAAATTTGTTTTTCCAAGGCTTAAATTTCTCGGTCGTGCTGTGAGCTGATAAAAATAATTCTGAAATCTGTGGTGATGTTCCAGGGCAGTGAAACAAATCTGTTAACCCTGTGACAAGTGATACACTCACAGTGTGTAGGTATCCAAGGGGCAACGAGGTTTTTTTGGAGGTGGCCAATTTGGACTTCCAGCCTGCAATGCCTTCTTCAGTGTGACCAAAATTGACTTCTGGCCATGAGGGCTGAGCCCCTGAGGGCCACCCAGAGCCACCATGCTCGTGGTGGCATCTCCCCCCAGCCAGCCCAGACCTCCACACATTACAGAGCCCACTCCACCTGCACTCAGGTCTCCAGGGCCACCTCACCCATCTGCTCTCACCCCTTATGGAAAAACAACACCCCTGTGCATCCCTGTCCCTTCTTGTCACCACTCCTGCTCTGGGATCTTCGCTTGTGCAACTGCAACCATGGCAGGTTTGGTCAGGAACTCTGCGTGTGCTCGTTTGGCTCCAGCTCTGTTTTAATCTACTGGGGACAGCAGCGAGTCCCCAATGTCACTGCTGGGGACACCAAAGAGTCCCTGATGTCACTGTGCTGGGGAGAGCAGTGACTTCCCACTGTCCCTGTGCTGGGGACACCAAAGAGTCCCTGATGTCACTGCTGGGGACACCAAAGAGTCCCCAATGTCACTGTGCTGGGGACAGCAGTGACTCCCTGCTGTCACTGTTCTGGGGACACCAGGGACCCCCCGCTGTCACTGTGCTGGAGACAGCAGGGAACCCCCAATGTCACTGTGCTGGGGACACCAGGGACCTGCCACTGTCACTGTGCTAGGGACACCCCAATGTCACTGTGCTGGGGACACCAGGGACCTGCCACTGTCACTGTGCTAGGGACACCCCAATGTCACTGTGCTGGGGACACCAGGGACCCCCCACTGTCACTGTGCTGGGGACAGCAGTGACTCCCCAATGTCCCTGTGCTGGGGACACCAGGGACGCCCCGCTGTCACTGTGCTGGGGACACCAGGGACCCCCACTGTCACTGTGCTAGGGACACCCCAATGTCACTGTGCTGGGGACACCAGGGACCTGCCACTGTCACTATGCTAGGGACACCAGGGACCCCCCAATGTCACTGTGCTGGGGACAGCTGGGACCCTCCGCTGTCACTGTGCTGGGGACACCAGGGATTCCCCAATGTCACTGTGCTGGGGACACCAGGGACCCCCCAATGTCACTGTGCTGGGGACAGCAGTGACTCCCCACTGTCACTGTGCTGGGGACACCAGGGACCCCCCGCTGTCCCTGTGCCCGGGTCTCTGCCCTGCAGTTCCACCTTTCCCCCGCAGGCGGCCCCAGCGAGCCCTCAGGCCCCTGCTGTTCTCAGCGTCACCGCCAGGCGGCAGCAGCAGCGATTTAAATCCAAAAGTCTCAGGTTTGTTAGAGAGGAAAAAATAAATTCAGAAACCTCTGTTTCTTGCTAATAGAACCTATTTTCTCACGTTTTCAAGGCCTTTATGTTTAGTTTTTATATGTATATACAAAAGTTATATTTATATCTTCAAGAGCTATATATATGTGTGTATTCAGAATTGCTTACCTTCTGAAATTCTGTGTATAATAATAGGAATAGTAGATGAAGAGGTTTATTTGGAAATAACCCCGTTATTATATAAATGAATATTATTCTTCAGTATGTGCAAGAATAGGACGTTTTAAAGGGAGGAGTTAAAACAGAGGGACAGGAAGCCAGGGGTGGGTGGAAGAGAGAAAGATGGGCCATAGGGGAGAGGAGGAATCAAAATTTGTGGCTGAGGGGCTCCACCACTGTGACATCACCCCAAACCAGCGAGCAGGGCCCCAGGGGACACCCTGTTCCTCCTGCCTCCTCCTTCCCCTCAGCATCCCCTCTGTGCCCCAGAGTGCCTGGGGGAATGTGGGGCACTTTCTGCCCCACCTGTGGCCCCCAGGTGTTTGTTGTGCTGCAGAGAGGGGAGAAAATGTGACTTCTGACCCTGGGAGTATTTTAATGTTTGGCTTTTAGGTTTTTATGCTGAAGATGCAAAGCAATGAGCAGAGCAGGCTATCAGCATCAGAGGTTGGAATGAGCACCGAGCCCTAGATTGAGTTAGATCCTGCTTCTCAGGATCCTCCTTCCTTCTTTTTCTTCCTCTCCCTCCTTCCCCCTTTCTCTCTTCTTCTTCTTCCTCCTCCTTCTACTCCCATAATGACAGAAAACTAAAATGGAAATGCAGAAAGAATATTTAAGCTTAATATCAGAAAGGAAATAATTGAAGTCAGGCAGAGTCTGCCAGGCCCCTCCACATCCACAATGTCACCAATTCACTTCTCCTCAAACCTCACAGGACTAAAAGCAGATCCTCTCATTTAACGACTTTTAAACCTCCCACGAGGGTTGCCAAAGACTCCAGAAACAAGAAAACAGTAGCCATAAACCGATTTTATTATTTCTGGAAAATGGAATGTTTCACTTACAGAAACTTAAAAGCCATGTTTGACCAAACACCCATGTTCATTAAAAACTGAGAAAAAAAAAAAAAAAAAACACGAAAAGAAAAAAAAAAAAACCAAAAAAAAACGCAAAACAAAACCAACAAACCCCAAACCCACTTGACACAGTATTTGGCTACAGTGCAGCAGCTGTCTTGCTCTTTTTTTTTTTTTTTTTTCCCTTAGAATCACAAGCTGAAGGTGACCCTGGGTTAATAAAAGTGACGACCACAGTGCCGTGGCATTATAAAAACGACACCTATGTACAGGCAGCGCCGTCAGTAGCGGCGGCTGAAGCGGGGCTCACTCAGTCTGTTTGTCCTCTCCGGGCCTGCAAACACACCTGGGATGCCACTGCCCTGCAGCACCTGGCCCTGGCTCCCGGCTGGGGTGAAGCCTCCACGCCTGCAAACAATGCCACACACGTTGGACATGGCCCCATGGCTCATATTCTGAAAGATGTTCCTTTAATTTGTTGGGTTTTTGTTGTTTTTTTTTTCCCTCGCCAATCCTGGTTTAAAGTAAAGCTGGTGTTTTTCAGATCAAGCTATTATAGAAATATCATAAATGTTCTAACAGAGTTTCTTACCCTGATGTCCCTCCTCGAGTCATCCCATGGCCTGGTCCTGACTGACCAGGCAGGCTTCTATCACCACCTAATTCAAAAAGAGAAAAAAGGGGAGGGAAAAAAAAAAAAAAAAAAAGAAGAAAGATACAGGCTTTTGTGTTTCCCTAATAAAAATGTCACCTTGTCCCCAGAATTTCATTTGCTTTCTCAGTAATTTAACTACCCCTAGAAGGTTCAGCAGCAGTAATTGACAGAAAAAAAACCACGATCACACTGGTAAGCAGCAAGTGTACCTTGCCATCTCTCATGATCCCGTCCCATCACTCCTCCATCCACATTTCCCTGCCATGTACGATCTTGATGCCCCTCTAACTTTCGACCATGATCTCCCCAGTCACGTCCATCTCTTAAAAAAATAAAAGAACATCTTCTAGGTATGTCCCCTACCCACTGAGCAGCACAGGGTAAAGCCAAACACCATACCCCATGCCAAAGGGTGTTAAATGGTTAATCAAAGCTGGAGCTGGAGCCACCCAATCACTGCAATCAGAACTGGTCAAAGAGAAACAATGAGAGACACTTGCTGAACAGCATCCTTCACACAACAGAACTTGGCTTTTCTGATCTTTGATATGGCAAAGGACTGAAAAGACTTGGGCACAGATCAATTCATTGGCTGCCATTCCTCTGTCTAAAAATGCTGCAGCTGGAATATGCCCAGCTTGATTAACTGGTTTAAAGAGAAACCACTCCAATTCCAGGTGAGTCCAAGTTCTCTACCCCCACCACTGCAGAGACTTCTCACTCAATTTCCTTCAAAACCTGACCACTGGCCATGAATGAGACTCATACAGTCCTGATTGGGGCATCTGCAAATATCATCTGTAAAAACAGACTCAATCTCATCTGAAATTTATTATTTCATCTGAAATGAAAGTTATTTACAGGAGAACCACAGTCAGGAGCTGAGCTAACTGAGCAGCTCTTCCCTCACTACAGAGCTTCACTCCCTCGAGCTCTCTACGTGGCCAATTCCCTGCTCCTCCAGCCGCTCAAAGATCTGGAGAGAGAGGATTCACACTTGTCAAGCTGCTTACTGCTGTCACCCTTCAAAGGTTCACTGAGGAAGTGTTAAGAGCCCCCAATCACCTCCCTGATTTGCCAGGCACTAACCGGGTTTGTGGGGGGATCCCTCTGCCCTCACTCATCCTCCTGTCGGAGCCGTAGCCGCCCCAGCTGTCCCGGGAGTGCCGCTCGGGCCCCCCGTGCCGCTCGTCTGGGTAGTGCTGAAAGGCAAAACAGGACACACACACCTGCTGAAAACCAACACCAGTTTCCTTCCAGGATTGTAAAAATCTGGCTTTTTGGATGTTGTCTTTCTATGAGCTGTCAGGAAAAAAAAAAGCTGTAGCTGTCTCGTTTTTAAAAGGTTCCATTGCTGGGCGTGGTTCACTCCAGGCATTTATTTTGTTTATTGACATTCTGTGATTCCATGTCATTCACTCTTTTTTTTGTTTGGTGAAGTTTTTTAAGGTTTACATTCTTGGCTTCAGATTTTTAATTTTTACATAGAGTATCTGCCTACTCCCTCCCTCTCTTCAGAAATGAAAAGTTTTGAATCCCATTGTGGCACTGATTTTCACACCTGTCCTTTTACAGCCTCGTTTCATTATGGCACCAGTTGTTTTATTTAATGAGAGAGAAGGCATCCTTTGCCAGCTAAGTACAGCAGCTCTCTCTTAACACCTAAGATGGTCAACCAAAAAGCTTTTACTGCTACATACCAACCTGAAAAGATGCTCCCAACACTCAGAGGTTTCCCCTTGCCTGTATCTGAGGCTACTACCCCAGCCAGCAGGTAATTTACTAATAATTTACTTTATGCTCATTAGCACACAAAATTAGTTCTGCTTAAACATCTTAGCTGAAACAAGTGTGTTTGTGCTGTGTGCACAGGGCCCTTTCTGCTTTGGGGTCAGTTTGTTTTGGTTTTTAACTAAAGCAGTAACTTGGTTGTAACGCACCTGCCCATCTCGATCTGGAATTCCCCTTGTACAGTCTCTCCTGCAACAAAAAAAGAGAACTTTCAGTTGAATCAACACAGTAATTACAACTCCAGTGTCTGCATGAAATAACATATGAGATGTTAATCTTCATGAGGCTGTACATTTGGATGCTAAGGTTCAGTGGCATGGGAACTCAAAAGAGTTCTTTTGGGTAAAAAAGGCACCACTGAGGATGGCCAGGCACTCAGTGATACCAAGGGAGAATACTGAGTGAACCTACCAGCGTCAGAAATGAGTTACAAGCAAAAACAAACGGTACAGTTTTCACCAGGGGTCCTTTGAGAGCAAACAGAAATCTCAATGGCACCACACAGAAAATACTTTTCCATTCTGTGGTGCTAAAAACCTGCATTAGCCAGGCTGCAGAGATGAAAGCAGGGAAAGTCTTAAAGCAATGGCTAAATCTTAGGGGTTTGTAAAGCAGACTTTCATACACCTCCAGAGAAGATGCTCCACCAGCATCATGGTAGATTACATTAGAACTACTTGGATTATAATAATCTTTATGCAGCCTCTGGCTGGTATATCCCCAACCCACAGAAACAAAGGACTGCAAAGTACACGTGAAACTAGACACCAGAGATGCCCGGGAGTGATTTCTTTTACTCTGCTGCCACAAGACGACACCAAATTTCTCTGAAGGCAGAGGGAGAAGAAGAGCCAGTGCCCTGCCAACCTGTCCAAGCAGTGATCCTGGTAGCGGCCGCGCTCCCTGTGGTCGAAGTCGTGGAAGCGATCCTGCCGGCCGAAGTCCGAGTGGTAGCGATCGTCCAGCGCCAGCCGCTTCGCCTCGGGCCAGTACGGGTCATCCCGCCTGCACAGGGGCCACGTCAGCAGCAAGCCCACAATCCCCCCCTTCTCCTACTCTCTCAAACCTCATTCAACCCAATAATTAAAGATCTTGCGTGCGTTAAGCAGGAGTCACGTTTTGGTTTCAGGGAAAATTTGGTTGTAACAAAATCAGCTTCATTTCAGCACGTGCTGGCGTGAGAAGAGAATGAGTATGTTCCCCACTACCACTTAGAGTTGGTACACACAGTTAACTGCTCTTGGTCATCCCTCTTTGGGAAATAAGAGTAGACCAGAACAAAGCTTACAAGTGTACAAGCATGGCATTTGTTCTTCTTCAAATTGCTATTAGTGTTAAAAGCAACACGTCTTTCAGCTGAGGGTTCCCATGACTGCCTTATCCAGAGTGCTCCCCCTTTCCACAGGCTCCCAGAGGGGATGTGGCTGAGGAGTTTGGAGCCCCACTGCCCTGCTCCTCACCTGCTGTCAGGATCATAAGGCCTCCTCATGGCAGATCTCCGCTCCTGCTCGTAGCGCAGCTGCTCCTGCTGGCGTCGCAGCTCTTCCCTCTCCCTCTGGATTCGCTCCTGTTCCCGTCTCCTCTCCTGCTCGATGTGCATCCTTTCCCTCTCCAGCCTCTCCCTCTCCAAGCGCTCTCTGTCCAGGCGCTGCCTCTGGAATTCCAGCCGCTCCCGCTCCCTCTGGAGCCTCTGTCTCTCATCCCGCTCGTGAATGGCTGCAAGGCGCTGCTCCCGGTCTCGTCTCTCTCTCTCTCTAATTTAAAAGAGATGCTTGGTTTTTAATTGAGGCTTTTCAGTCCAAGCTTTACTGCTTCTTTGTTTTAGGTGGGGTTTTTTGTTTGGTTTTGCTTTTTTTTTTTTAAAAAAATGTTTTTATCATCTCCCCCTTCTTCCTAATTAAGTAACAGCTTACGGGAAAACAAAAAACTCCATACAAATGACATAAGCAAAGGTGAGAATTCTGCATAAGTAACACAGTATCTACAGTTAAGTCAGGTCTGAAAAAGCTTTCAGAGAGTACAGCACATCTGAAGACAGACATCTGACATACAAAAAGTATTTACAAGCTTCTGGGGAAAAAAAAAAAAAATCAAGGAAATTCACATCCGGTCAAGTGGAACACAAAGCCTGAAAGCACCTACAGAAGTCTCATGAGAACATTGATTTCAGCAGTAAAAGCTCCATCCCTTGGCATTGTGTCTGTTCTAGCAGTAGTTAGTATGAAATCAATCTGAGATATCCCTGTTGGAGGGTCAGTACAGCACTGCTTTGAAGTCTGTTCAAAACACAGACCAGGTGAGTGAGTGAAAAATGCCATTTAAAGTTGAGAGGGAACTGGGAACTCACCGGCGCCTCTCCGTTTCCCTGATTTCTCTCTCCCTCTGCCTCTGCCGTTCCCGTTCCCGCTGCTCCTTGATTTTATCAAAGGATAAAATATCCTGCTTTTCCTTGCTCTCCGATTTGCGGTCCTGGCTTTTTGTGCTCTGAGATGAATCAGAACAATGCATCAGCTGAACACGGTGCATCTCCAGCTAAAACTCCGAGGCAACCCAAACAATACAAGCTATGCTTCCTTCCCCAGAGGTAAACAGTGGAATTCCAGGGAAAAGAACTCTGAATTTGACCAGAACTTCTAAATATTACAAATAAATAATAGGGGAACACAACCTGACCTGCGCTGATTTCAGACAACACACAGCAGTAACATTCCAAGCTCAGGGAAACACATCATCCTAACACCATTTTCATATTGTAATGCATATGAAAAGTGCATTCTTCTACTAGGTCAGCAGTGAAAAAGTATAAAGAAGGTGAAACAGAAACACTTCCCCTCTGCCACATCATTAACACCCTGATGCTTTCCAGAAGGTGATAAAAGGAGAAATGCACCAATATGCTAAGCTAAAATCCTTTCATCTCTGAGCACATAAATCTATTTGACACCTATTTTTACACAACAGCTTCTCTGGAGGTTGGCCTTACCCTCTCTTTTGATGCCGAGGTTTTCACACTGATAACTGGCTCTCCTTTAGATTTATCCATTACCACTGTCCTTTCAGTTCCTCGACTTGCTAGAAAACAAAACAGAGCCAAAAGAGAAATGATACAAAAGACATTCAACAATTCTTGCAAGATTCAAAACTGTGGAGAACTAAATAGTAGAACGTTACTTTAATGAGGTTTTTAATAACATATGGAATGTATTTCTAATTTAAATAGCTTGCCGAGATTTGGCCAACTTGAGGATGGGGGCAGTAAATTCATCACAAAACTACAGGAGTATTTTCTGGCAGGGATGACAGCTAAAAGAACACAAATTTAATTTATTTCTCCTGTCCACAAAATACATCCTTTGCCACAGTTTAAAACAAAGCCCAGAAAAGGACACAGAACCACACACAGTGTCAGGTCTAAACCCAGTGACAGTTCCATAAAAATTATGGAAACTCTGTTGTATGTTATTAGAAATTGAAATCAAAACTTTCAAGGTGTTTTCTGATGTTTCTGTCAGTTTTATTAGGTAAGCTTTTTTTTATTGAATTATCAATCACAATTGATACACAAATATCCTTGAAAACTTTTCTGAAAGATAGCGAGCATCACCTGATTTGCTTGCCCTGGATCTATCAGATGATCCAGTTTTTTGTTCATCCTTTTCTTTTCCTTCTTTTTCATCTTTCTCTGATTTCTTGGCATCATCTTTTTTGTCGACCTTCTCCTCCTTCTTAATACCAACAGACCTGCAAAAAGCAGGAAAGCAAAATGCCTCTTTCAAAAGCAACAAACCACTTGAGAAACCAATGTTGGAAGTATCACTCACTAACCACAGTCAGTTTACCAGAAAGAAAGACTAAATCCTAGACACATTTGTCATTAAAAGAAGAGTTCAAGAAAGAGTCAGATCAGAGGACAAACAACTGGTCAAAATAATGGTTTACTGAGAAATAATTTGAATTATTATCTCCTGATATAGCTAACAGGTTTTTATACTAACATTAAAGAGCTTTGTATTTCTGAACAGAGGGCCAGTTAAGATGCCCTTACTACTGTAAAACATCAACTTTGCAAGCATTATTCCTATTTCAAATGCAAGATGAAACATTAAACCAAGATTTATTAGTTACTGTTCCAACTTGGTCACCTGGCTGTATTTGAAATGAGTGGTCTTTAAATATCAAAAGAAATACAAAACAACACTTTACTTCTCAGATTTGGACTCTGCAGAATGGTGCCTGTCTTTTTCCTTCCTTGCTTCACCTTCCTTTTTGTCTGAAGGCTTTTTTCCTGCTGGTTCATTTTTCGCCTAGAAATTCAGCCAGAAATAATGACATAGTCAGAGACAAGAGATTAAAACAGCATGCTTTTATTTTCATTACACTGCCACGAAACAGCTGCCCCTTACCTTTTCCACAGAAATCATTTTACCATGCAGCTCTGTTCTGTGCAGGTGATTAATACACTTGGTGGCCTCCTCAGATGTTGACATTGTCACAAAGCCATAGCAGCGAGCGCCAGGGCTGCGAGCATTTGTCACCACTTTTGCACCAACCACCTTTGGGAAAAAAAACCAAAATATTCTGTGTTTGCAGGTCCATGGATAAATAAATTCTAACTTAATCACCATTTCTTTGAAAAGTTTGGATGGGGAAAGACTTTTAAAAGCCATTTAGTTCAATCAATCCCCTGTCACAGGCAGGGAAATCTTCAATAATGCAGCTCCAAAAATTCATCTTCAAGTTGCTGAGCAGGTCAGGGGCTCAAGGCAGATATACACAGAGAAGAGGGAGTGGGATTGTAAAAACCAAAATAAAATTGAATAAACAGAACTACTACCACTTTCTCTTTCCTTACAGGACATCTGTGCCCACAGATGACAATCTCTGACAAGCAGTGGCATTTAGTGACATAAACATTTAATATTACATTCAGAAAAGTATTTGGCAGAAGGTGAGATGGTCACACAGATTTCCCTTCCACAACTTCTACTCTTGTAGCCTAGCAGGCACTGCAAAACAAGTGGAAGCCTGCCCTCAGAGACTGGATTTCTCCAGAGAATACCCCAAAAAACGGAATAGTTTAAACCAGCATTAACTATTGCTGGATACTCAAGACATAATTAGACTACTACATGATGATCTATCAGTCTCTCCTGTCAAGAATTGCCTCATTTTCACAGGTATATGCACAGATACTCTCTGCAAACTCCACCTCTGCTCCCACCCCTCCATTTCAATCCTCTTTATTGAACTGTGCTCCTTTCAGATACACAGTTTCCAAAGAACCCCAAGTTAAGAACTCAGCCTGCCCAGTTATTCATCAGGGAAAATAAGAGCTAAGTTCAAGGTCAACCTTTTAAACTGACAGAATGGTTTGTTAATTGACATATCCACCACGTACCTTCCCATACTTGCTGAAAAGATTCTTCAAATCTGTCGCTCTAGTAGAGGAGGAAAGTCCACTGACCCACAGGTTTCTGCCAGAACCACTCCCCACACGGCCTGGGGTACAAAAAAGCCAAACATTAAAGAACATGTAAAGGATGTACATGTAATGCAGCAGTGCAAAATTAAGAGTCCTAAACCCCCCCATATTTTTCCTTCATAAAACTCTTCCATTCCATTCTATCTCTTCCATTCATTCTTAAAATCAAATTGCAGGCTACACACTGCAGCCTGAAGAAATGAGTATCCGAAATCCATAGTTAATGTGCATTTCAACAGCATTAATGAGTCTGTAGCTATGGATTTCCTCTACTTCAATCACTTTTAGAAGAATTACAAAGTATCAAATATTAATTCACAAAAAGTACTTATTTAAAACAAACCCCAATCCTGTTAATAATGCGACATAAATTACAAGGAACTGATACTTTAGAGACATATTTTGAAGGGATTGGTTACAACTGCATTGAGGATTCACTGAATTAACAGTCCCCCTTGTTACTCCATAAAAAAACCCCAAAAAACCCCACACATACACCTACCTTTCTCATCTTTTGCAACTGCCTTTGTATCTTTGTCTTCAACAGGGCTAAAGATAAAACAATCAAATTATTCAAGAGATCACAGTCAAAAAGAATATTAATTCTAGACAGCAAAACTAAAATTGGATACCTACCAGTAAATTAGTTCCAAAATAAACACTATTATTGGAAATTTCTAGAAGAGTGACAGGAAATAGGGATTTGTACCCCTAAACGGACAATTCTGTTTTGCAGATGACAGAAATAAGAGTAATTTGGGGAAAACAACCTTTGAAGGTTGAGGAAGGAAAAGAAATCAAACCCACTGTTCTTAAGGAAAAAAAAAAATACATCTACACATGGAGAAATAAAAGAGACCTTTAGGAATAGGCTACAATTTCATCAGTCTCGGAGGCCAATTGAAGGAAACAGCTTATTCGCTGAAATCACTTAAGGACCAATGATAAAAGATAGCATCTGGTCTAGAACGGAGAAAAAACAAACCTCTTTTTCTGATCACCGCCCTCACTGGCTGAGGACTCTTTAGTGGCAGGGGAAGATTCCTCAGAATTAGCTTTGTCTTCTGCTCTCTTGCCATCTTCTTTGCTATCTCTGGCTTCGGCACCTGCGCCTTTCTCCGCTGTCTCCCCACTAGAGGCTTCCAGGCCTTGGGAGCGTTTGCTACTCTGATCGCTTAGGGTCTCTACCACTACACCTTCAGAGTCCGGGGCCTCTTCCTCGGGGCTCTGTTCACTTGTCTCCCCTCCTTTTGCTACCACTAAACGCTTTGCTTCCTTCCTTGCCAAAGCTTGGGCCGATTTGCTGTCCAAAGCTAAAGCATCTTCCTCCAGCTGAGCGGCAGCGAGAGCGTCCTCTTCCTCAGCCAGCCTCTTGCCTGGCCCCGCGTTACTGGCTTCCTGCGCACGCGGCCGCTCCGCTTCGGGAGGTTCTTCGTTAAGTAGCTCAGATTTACAAGTTTCCCCCAAAATGTCGAGTATTTTCTCATTTTCTACGGATTTAACAGGAATAGAATGGCACAAGATTTAATCACCAGGGAAATACAGCAAATCACAAATGTGGAACTGGCATGGCTGCCACACTAACACCAAGAGAACTGCTAAGCTACACAGAGATTGGAAAACCCTAGTGTACACAGTGTTGTTACGCCTACCACGCTAACTGCTCTCTCACACACTGCCAAATCAGCCCTAGCACCTCTACAGGCAAGAAAAATGCCCCCACAGATTTAACAAAAAAACTTCGGGCTCAGCCTTCATATTCTTCAGCAAATCGTTCAGCTCTGTTTCTTCTCTAGTTAGCTTCCAGAGTCCGAGATGCTTAACTGAACGTATCAAGGCACTGAGAGTTCAATTTTCCAAATTTCTGCGAAGTTCCTTTAGCAGAGACAGTCCAACAAGAGAACTGGGTGTCTTCTGATGGTTCTGAGTGTGTTTGCAGTCCAGAAAGCGAGTGGCATCTGTAGCAAGTTCCTGTGTGACAGCAGCGTGTTCCTTCTTCTGAAGTCCAGTCACTCTTTCATTCCTGTTGTGCACCAGAGCTTTGCACTGCCTACACTCCTGCACTTATATTTACTCACAGAACCACTGTACAGTGTGATATCACAAGATCTGTTTTCAGAACCTTTACACCTTTAAGGCTCGTTCCTTCACTTCACTCTGCAGTAACAGTTCTAGGGAACCATTTCATGGCATTAAACATGTTTTCCAAGGGTGGTTATTCACAGATCTGGTGATATGACTGGGTTTCCAATCTCTATGACCCTGCATGACCTGGATTTTCCACCATAATAACGCACACTACAGTAATGCATTAAAGAAATAGAACCAAAAAAAACCAAACAGGGACGCAAAAAGCCTAAATGAAGAATGAAACTGTTTAAATGCCCAGGATTTTGCTTTTCATTAAAAAAAAAATAAAAAAAATCAAAGTAACCAAACGAAATTGAACAGTACCTGGCTCCAATGGTAACTCTTCAAGTTCCTGTAGTGAAAAAGATTTTAAAAAGGAGAAATATCACTATTTCATAAGCAAGATGCTATTCTGAATGACATCTCTTAACCACCCATTACAGGAGAGCATTTAGTGAAAGCATTACTATAATTTAGGTTATTTCAGCTTTGAAAACACTGAACTTCAAATAAATTTCTCTGAAGCTTTAAGATGAGTTTTTAATATCCTCATAGTTTTATGAAGTCTCTGAGAACTTTTAACACCTCTCAAATTCAGCCACCTGTTGAACACATGGTAGACATTCACGTGGGTAAATAAATCGATAAATGTTAAGCAGCACAGAGGAAAGCTTATCTCCATATTACCCTTCTCTATCCCATGTTTTTTGAAGTCTCCTTTCTGCAAACAAGATCAAGAGAAACACCAGCTTCACCTGCAGCTGGTGTTCTTAACCTACCAGGAGTGATCTGGAAACAAGGCCAGCATTTCAGGAATAGACAGTTCCAGCTTTCTTCTCACCGTGGGATATGGACATTTTTAATGGAAATTAAACACAATGTAAGGCACTGAGCTGGTATTTATATCAGATAAAAGGAATTCAATTTACCACCAAACTCAGTATCATACATACATCACAAAAATATATATACATATTTGTGCATATATATATATGACTTGATAGAAAAACAAATCTTTGTCTTTTAAGTAATTAAAAAGTATTAGTTCCTATTCTTTGTAGAGTAAGAATGCACCCACTGTACACACAGTTTCAATGTACAGTATTACACAGCATATTTTATGCCTTTTTTTTTTGTTTGTAAAGAAAAACTGGCTACCATTTACCTTTATTACGGTTAAATCTGATGAAGAAGCATCTAAACTGTTCCCAACATCTTCAAACTCTACCTTTAAAAAATAAATGGGAAACATTTTGTTATCTATGAAGGAATATTGTGAGCGAAACCTGCATGAGAAACTGAAGATCTGTATTTGCACTGATAGCTGTTATCCAGCAAACACACCCAGTAAAATGGTAAAAACTGAGTGATAACCCCCAGGACTTGTCCTGATCCCCACTGACTGAAAAAGCTCTCTCATTATCTCCTAACTATGATGGTCAGCTCACAAAAAACTTTTAAGTATGGGGATTCCAACAGCAACATTTCTCTGATTTGTATCCACAGCAACAACACAGAACCAAAAAATCTACAGGACTTGGTAACTATTTCTTTCACTGATAAAAGCAGAACATGGGAGCTGACCTGGCCTTAAGACATTTACTCACTCAAAAACCCCCTTTTTCTGAATATTTCCATTTGATTTGTGAAGGACAGAGATATGCCTTGGGACAGGGGGCCAAGCTTATTTGTGCAGCTTTAGGAAAGAACCACACAACTTTAGAACCTCAAGGCAACATGGACACACAACAAAGAGCACTACTCCCCCATCAAATGGGGCAGAAATAACTTTTTAAAAATACTTTGTTGTACATTTTAGGAGGTAAAACACTTGATTTTGGGGGGAAAGGATTATCCTCTAGCCCCATGTCAACAGCCAGATGAACACAGAAAGAGAACATAAAATACTTTCCGCAACTGAATAACTGCAAGACCCTATCTTAGCAGAAAAACAGCCTTGAATAGAATCTCCTGAATGGTGCTGCTCAGTTGAAAAGTAAGCTACACTATCTGTGGGCCTCATATGTTCTCTAAAATAAAGATGTGAAAATAGGAATAATATATCTAACTAATAAGGTGAAGCAGAATTCAAAGCATGATTGCAAACAAATGCTCTGTAAACTGCTACTAATACAATCCCACATGTACAAACAACATTTAAGTATTTTAAAAATTAAGGCTCATATTTCCACAAATATATAAAAAGAAAAGCAATGCCCATAAGAACCAGTACAGTCACAAATTCTCCCAAGTACTCTCTAGCTACCATTTTGCTACTTAATTCATAAACAAATAAATTTTAAAAAGAAAACCCTGATTCCACACACATAAGAGATGCATACCATCACTATTGGTATTTCTCTTGATTCTTCTTTAATTTCTGAAAATTGTGGGGATGCCTCCAAGTTACCTACAGCATACTCAGTAGGCTGATCTGGAAGTTCTCTCATTTCTGCATCAGCATTTTCTTTACTATCAGACAGCGAGTCAAGAATATTATGGGCACCGTAATCATCTCCACAATCTACTGCATTGCCATTATCTATTTCAGCTTCATCTAACACGCTAATATCCATCATGTCAATATCCTGCAAGTTATCCAAACTTGCTTCAATATCGTCCTGTGAAAAGAAAAAAAACAGCAGGTGTCACAGTCAGGGTGACTTGAGAGCCATCTGTCCCCTCCAAACCCTGCCCCTGTACCTGGCCATCTCCAGAATCCTCCTCCAGGCCGTTGTCTTCCACTCCCTCTTCATCTGGCCTACGTCCTAACGACATTATCATCATTAGAATGAAAACACTCATTACAGCTGTACGCTTCAAGCTTTAGTTTTTCACCAGAGTTGATGTTCCCCTCAGTTTTTTTTCCCCTGTTTTCCACAAGTGTTTGTTTCCACCCCAGTAAGTGACCAACACGCCACAGTCCAACACCTGGCAGGAGCTCAAGCTCTGTGACCTCCCCAGAACATTTGGCTCAGCTCAGATTGCAGCAATTAATTACCTCAACCTTCCATTTCTTTTCAGACATTTAGTAGAAGAGGAAAAAAACCCAACCAAACAAAACACAGCACAGAAAAATGAAAAACAAAACAAAACAAAACAAAAACCCACTCCACCTTTGAGTTTTACTGCAGTGCTCTGTCCACCAGCTGGACATGAATTATCCCAACTGGAATTACTGAAAACACTATACACCAGCTTCAGCACCAAAGAGCAACTCCTCCAACTCTGAGCTAAACAGCCATTTGATAATTTATGAATTTTATTTTCCTCAAAAACTACAAGCACATTACAACTGAAAAGAGAGAGGGGTTTTAAAGCCAAGAGGAACATTTCATCAATTTCCATCCCAACACTGAAAAGTGCTATAACAGACATCAGGTGTTTTTCTGAAGCTTGAAAACAAATATGATTCCAAAGATCTCTCAGTCAGAGTTGTGACATTTGCCCTCTATCTGGTCAAGACTTCACATTTTAGCCTGCAAGAATTGCACCATCACCTCAAATCAGACGTAATGACAGAAATCAAACAAATTAGGTGGCAAAACAGCCAAGTTTCCCCTCACAAATCTACACTTTTATAAACCAAATCCAGTAACGAAAATACTCTCTCTAAACTAATTATTTGCTCAGCTCCAATGCAAACCTTTAAACACTATTTGGTTACAAAATAAGATCAAACTGTGCTAACTAACTGATTTTAGAGAACCAGTAAATTATTTCCTGAAAATAAGGATTATGTGAGACTGTCTCACCACTACAAAAACCAAGCATAAGGCCTTGAAAACATATCTGACTTCAGAAATTAATTAAAAACTTGTCTTCTGGGAAGAAAATTGCAACTGCTCTTAGCTATGAAGCATAACACTACAGAGCTTATTTTGCACTCTGCGTTTCTACATAAAAAAAGTATTGAAAGCACTGACACTGCTTCAAGTGTCACTTGATAATTCTTAATAAAAATTTCAGGGAACTCTGAGAACAAACCAATAGATCCTTCAGTGTTTCCTGCCCTATTAAATCACATGAAATTCTCTGAATACACGACCTCTAAGCTGAATATTATATCACACATCCCTGGAAAACTGAACACAAATGTGGGGAAGAATACCATTAACAAAAAAAAAAAATAAAAATGAAGGTTCCATTTCGGCAGTACACTTGCTTGAAAACTCAAGGATGATAAGGTGGAAAGTCTCTCTAACTGCCCTGTACCTTTGCTGCTTCTTTTTGGAGTTTTCTTCATATTTTCTGAAACCACTGGAATTTCATCAGGATTCCCTCCTTCCTCCTCAATAGCCTAATAGGAGCAAAAGAAAAAAAAACCCAAAAACCAGATATAAAAACAGACATAAAAAAAAATTTCATTAGTACATTTTGGTTAAGCTTAAGAGCTAGGTACCCGAGGCTGAAAAATTCCAAACCATGAATCAGCAACTTGGATACACAAACGAAAGCACGCAGAAGGCAATAACACGTTGGTGTAAGGTTTCGGGAAAGCAGTCAGCAAAACAATCCCACAGCATTTGTGACTGTGCACAGACACACGAGCTGTTGTGACAGAGTGAAAACCTCGGCTCTGGGACACAGCAAGCAGCAGCTCAGAGAAGGGGTTCTGCACGCTATTAACACACCGATGTTGTGATGAGGACACAGCGAACGGGCTACCAGAAAAACACCAGTACGCAGCAAAAAACCCGACAGACAGCGTACAGAATTGTAAATCCAAGAACTCGGAGAACAGCAGAAGACTGTGGTGCACGAAGCTAGAAATACTCGGGCTGTGTGCCAGGGCAGACAGTGCTGGAATCGGAGCAGGACTCGGTGACACTCCGTGACAGAGACGGTCGCAGGGCGAGCCCGGGACGGCGCAGCGCAGGCCCAGCCTCGGCGGGCACCGAGCGCTCGCACGGATCCCGGCGGGCCCGGCCGCAGCCCCGGCCCCGCCGCTCTTTGGCGCCATTTTCCTCAGCGGTGCTCGCCAGGCCGGGGTCGCACCCGCTACACCCACCCCTGAGGCAGCCCCAGCGCGTCCGCCCGCTCTCACCTTCCTCAGCCGCTCCATGAGGACGCTCTTGTTCCCGCCGCTGTCCAAGTTGCGCTGCCTAAGCTCAGCCCGCAGATCTATCACGCGCAGCTCGCTCAGCGGCCGCCGCCGGCTTTCAGACTCCGGGCCGGGAAGGGCAGGCCCAGCCAGGGACGCGGACTCCCCCAGCCCGGCCGGTGAGTGACTCTCCGCCATGGGCCGCGGTTTGGACTCGCGCGCGCGGGGCGAGGCGGGGTGAAACCGACGCGGGAGCGCCGCAGCCGCAGCACAAAATGGAGGAGACCCGGGGCGCAGCGGACAGCGAGGGGGCGGGAAAAGAGAGGGAGGCGCAGCGCGCATGCGCGCCGGAGCCGGGGCAGGCTGCGCGCGCCGCGGCGCCGCCAACTCCGGAGCGGCGGTGGCGTCACGCGGCCGGCCGGCCCCCCAAGGCCCTCCCGCGCATGCGCGAGAGCTCGCGAGCCGTCCTTGGTCGCGGGCGACGCCGTTCGTGCCTGCGCGGGGCGATTCTCCCGCCAGGCCCCGCCCGCTCCGTCCCGTCCGCGCCTGCGCACAGCGCGCTTTGTTCCCCCTCCCCTCGGCGCCTCTCGCTCCCCACCATTTTGTGCCGTGATCGCCAGGTTCGCCGCTGGGTTGTGTCGTGTTCTCCTGCGCGTTCGGGCTCGAGGCGAACTATTGAAGGGGCCTTGATGGCGGAGAGTCAATCAGCGGCCGGACTGGGGGATTTTACATCCCTTGGTGGGGCCGCGGCTTTTGGTTCGGAACCTGAAACCCGGCGGCTGAGCGAGCTGCGAGTCATCGACCTGCGGGCTGAGCTCAAGCGGCGTAACCTGGACAGCGGCGGCAACAAGAGCGTCCTCATGGAGCGGCTGAGGAAGGTGAGGCCGAGCGCGGCGGGGGGAGGCGGGGGGGAGCGGCGTGCGGCCATCCGGGTCCTTTGTCTGTGGCGCTCTCGGCGCGTGCGCGCTCGGGGCCGGGCCCGGGGCCTGGAGCGGGGCGGCCCTGAGGGGAGCGGGGCTCCGCCGCTGCTGCCGGGTACCCGCGGGCTGCTCTTGGGGCACCGCCGTGTCCCTTTTGCTCCCGCCGTTGCAGAGCCGTTGCCTTTGCGCTGTTTCACGACGCCGCTTTGTGGTTCGCGCGCCCATCCCGCCGCCCGCGCTCCATCGCTGCTCTGGAGCACGGCTCAGGTTGCACTGGATGGAATCTGAGCTGGCCCTGACCTTCCGGCATTGCCTGACCCCGACGTCCGCGCGTCCTTTCCCGATTTATTCGCCTGTTCTCCCGAGATACACACACATCCCCCTTCCCCTTGTCTCTTTTCGTACTTCTTTTCTATATCGTTCGTAGAATAGGTAAAGTTGGAAGGGTTCACAGTGGGTTATTGCTCCAGCAGCATTTTGTCCTAGAGTCCACGATTCAGGATTTTGTCCAGAAAGTCTTGAACATGTCCAGTGAGAGAGAGACCCCACACCCTCCCTGGGCAATCTGTTCCAGTGCGTGCTCACTCGCACTGTAAAGAATTTTATCCTCCTATTTAGATGGAACTTTCTGTGCATCAGTTTCTGCCCTAATGCTTGGCACCACCACACTTGACCCAACTCCATCTCTCCGACCTCACTGGAATGTAAATCCCACAGACTTCCATGAGGCCAGGACAGCGCGGTCCACCCTTTTATGGGCTCTAACAGGCCTGCACTTTGAGAAAAAACTCATGCACCTGAGCTCCTGTAAGAGTCTCTCCCAGTTTTATATCGTTAATGTGCTTATCTGCAGAGCAGGGAGCTTTGCTCCCCAGGTGTAGCTTGATTTGGCTGTGGGGATGTGTTGCACCCTGTTATTTGGTATTTCTGACAGGTGATACAGGTGCCTGGCTGGATGACTTGAACTAGGGAGAGACACCAGTGTTTCTGAAAAATGCTTAAAACTGCAGTTGTGGTTAAACCCTAGCAGGCAGACAAGCACCACATGGCCACTCAGTGAGGATGGGGCTGGAAGGAGAAGGGTGAAAGGGAGAGTAAACTTGTGGGGTAGTGATAAAGGCAGTTCTATAATGTTAAGAAGTGTAAAGGAAAAAAAAATTTAGAGAATTAACAAAGCACACGAGAGAAAGAAGCAATGCTAAAGAAAATAATTCCTTACTGTCAACCAACTCAGCTGATGCTGAGCCAGACCCCAGGTATGGCAGCCCCATCAGCATCCACCAGTTTTATTGCTGAGCACAACACCCTCTGGCCTGGAATATCCCTTTGGGCAGATGTCCAGCTGTGTCCATTCTCAATTCCTCTAGCCCTCTTCTTGCTGTGGGGCAGAATGAGAAACAGGAACGGCCTTGACACTGTGTAAGCTCTGCTCAGCAATATCCAAAACATCCCTATGTTCTTAGCACTGTTTTCAACTCAAACTCAAACTCCAGCCCCCTCTCAGCTGCTGTGAAGAGAATTAACTGCCCCATCCAAAGGCAGTACAAATTCACACCAGCAAATAATACAGTGGATATCATCCTGCTGTCTCCAACAGGCCATTGAGGAGGAAGGAGGAGATCCTGATGAAATACCTGTGGCCTCAGAGCTGACCACAAAGAAAATGCCAAAAAGAACTAGCAAAGGTACAGTGTCTGGACA
Organism: Phylloscopus trochilus trochilus; assembly: GCA_016584745.2. Taxonomy (NCBI): domain Eukaryota; kingdom Metazoa; phylum Chordata; class Aves; order Passeriformes; family Phylloscopidae; genus Phylloscopus; species Phylloscopus trochilus. The sequence continues at coordinate 3,327,726 of WQNJ02000050.1, forward strand.
CTTGCAGTTCCAGTGTTTGTGTGGTACTAGAATTTGGCATACAAACTGGTTTTCTCCTGTTGAATTACTCTAATTAAAAAAAAAAAACAAACGTTTTTTGCCTTGTGGAAAATGGTAAAACTCTTTTGCATTAATGAGCAATAGCAACTTTGAATGATAATATGACACCTGACTGTTTTATTAGCAAGTCTTGAGTCTTGAAGATGAAACTGTAAATAATAGGTGTTTCAGTATTTGTGACCATGAGTAGAACTGTGTCAGGTACTGGGCAAGCAGCTGCAGCATAAGATGCAGGGAAAGCCTCCATAATTAGATTTCAATTATACTTAAACTGTAACTATATTTAACTGTGTTGCTTCAAAATATTTAATATTGTTCATGTCATTTTACATGTGGGCTTACTTGAGTTGCTCATACCTAGTTCTTAAAAATACTTTCTGATGAGAAATGGACTATTAAGCTGCTTCTTTTAAGACAGAGTGGCTAAAAATAGAATAAGAGCTGTTGTCTTTGAGTAGCAGTAGGAGTTTGAGGGTGACAGGTGTGCATGAACATGATTTGCATGTCCAAGATCTTGAAAGTGAGCACTAATTCTTAAATCCATTTAATTAAGGGAGGTGTTTTCGTAATAATCTTAAGGTGTTACTTTTAAATGGATTACCCAGAGGCTGCTGCATCTTTTTAGGTATTGAAGTGTGGAATGAGACTGTAGCTTTCTTTAGAAAAATACTGTAGCTCTAAAAAAAAAATACTGTGCTGCTTGTAGTTCCTGCTCCTGCTGCTGGTTTTTGTGGACTAAGGTGACCTCAGTTATAACCATACAGACACAGACTTCTGTATCAGCCTCTTAACTTTTATAACAAGCTGAGTGTTCAACAGATAATTCACCAAAGCTTAAACATATTACACAATGTAGTGCTACATCTCACTGCAGTGATACTGTTTTTAGGAAGAAAGCCAGAAGAAGAAGGTGTGGAAGACAATGGTCTGGAGGAAAACTCTAGAGATGGGCAGGTAAGTGAAATGGTGATTGTGTGGCAACAGAATTACCAACATAATTACTAACAGTGTACATCATGTAGCCTGCAATAAATACACATTTACCCTTTTTGTCTCTGTAGGAGGATATTGAAGCAAACCTGGATACCTTGCAGGATATTGATATGATGGATATTAGTGTATTAGACGAAGCTGAAATAGATAACAGCAGTGCTGTAGACTGTGGGGAGGATTATAGTCCTGACAATATTCTCGATTCTCTGTCTGATAATAAAGATAACGTCGAAGCAGAAATGAAAGAACTTCCTGATCAGCTAACAGAAAATGAGGTGAGTGAGTAGAGGTCTTTTGTAATTTTTCAGAAGGTATTTAATAGGGATATGGGCACGTGAACAAGGTGTTGCAGTCCAGTGGAATATATGACCTGGATATGAACTGAATTCTCTTCCCCCTTCACAGCTTTCATGTCCTACTCTTATAAACAGTAAATATTCTTGGAGTTTCAAATATTTTCAGTATATGGGTCACCATCTTTCTTACCTTGCAGTATCATCTTTGCTTGCTGTGTAAGGAGCCTGGAATTCAAAATGCTGTGTTAGTTTCTGTATTCCCTCTTCCTGTTTATATGTTATATGTATTAAAGTGTATATATCCATAGACCCAGCAATCCAGGTATTTATATATATGAGGAGAGAGAAAAATAAATTTTCAGCTGAGGTAATTTTGATATCTTTTCTGCAGAAATAATGCTCTGGTTTAAGGAAGTTGTGTTGTTCTGTTTTCTCATAGAGATTGATAGAAGAAGAACTTACTGTGTTGCCCTGTTCTGACATAGCCAGGCTTTTGACTTGGTTTTGAGAGCAGCTTGCAGACAGCACAGGGTTATCCATATGTCACATTCACTCCCCAAATAATATCCTTCTTGGATTCTTGTGGGTTTGGTTTTTTTATTTATTTTAGTCTGTTCACTCACCAAACAGAATATATTCTCCTTCTTTGCCATCTGCATATCTGCTTTAACTTCTTACCATTTACCTTCTACCACCTGAAAAGGGAGATTTTCTCAAAACCTTTGCGTTTGGTTAGTCTGTCAGTGCCACAGGAAAGCCAAGACCCTTGGCCCACAGAGAGTCAGCATCCTGTTCTGGGGACCCTTCACTGGGCAGTCCCCTGGGTCAGAGAGTGGTTCCAGTGCCCTGGGGAGGGTCACACAATCAGTCCCAGGTCTCCTCAGTCGAGTGTTACTCACTGCAGGCACTGGTGGTGTCTTTGAAGGACTCACACTGAACCCTTTATGGAATAACACCATTCATATAATAGAAAATTACAACAGGTTAAGGTTCCAGGATTGCTGGTGGTAATACCTGTCTGCAAAACAGCCCACCATATTAACCAGCTGTAATTCCTAACAGAAGCTGGCTGGAGTTCATCATTCATCACGCTCCTAGTACAGTTCTTACCCACTAGACATCCCTAAAGGGGAAAAGACAGGTTCAGACTGTTGCAGTGGAGCCTTCCCTAACTTCTCCCCACTTTTAACTTACTTTCATACTATTTTTACATTTAGGTGGAGCTTGAGTGACTCTGGTTTTACGTCCTGTTCGGTGGGGGGTGGTCATGCCTTGGAGGTGGGTGACATCTGAGGTGACCCTTGGCACAGAGCTGTGTGTTCTGCTGGTTCAACAGCAAGAAATCTTTCTTTTCCTTTGGTTGACAGCTGCTCTGTGGCTTACCAGCTCTGAGGTACTGCTGAGTTCCCCCTCTTGCAGGGATTTCAGCAGAGCCTGGCTGTGGTGTCTGCACCAGACCAAGCAAGCACAAAGGCTTGGAGAGAATCTCTAATTTCATGGGACTGTACACAGAATCATTGAAACAGCATCCTCTTCACCTGACAGGCAGTTCTGTGGGGTTTTGTAAATTAACCTCTTGTAACCAATGAGTTATGGTTGTATCTTATCCTCAGCTGGTTAAAGAAGATAGGTTTACACTTTTCCAAACTGAAAACATATCCCAAAAACCTAAGTCAGCTTCATTTCTAACTCATTTTTTTTCATTGAGAAACTAAAGTTAAAAAGTGGCAAAGTGAAAAACATGTTCAGTAATGACCATGAACAGCCACAGAAATGTGAAATAAGACAGTGTCCTGCTGAAATTAAAATGAAAAGTAATTGGAGAAAAATATTTAAGTATCAGGTGTGTTTACATGTTGCTCCTCATTTTTGAGTCACACTCTGAAGTAGCAATTGAGATCTGTCAACAACTTTTAAATATTTCTGGTTTTCTTGAAAGGGAAAATTAAATACAGGTGTGTTCTCCTGAAGCTACTTTTGGTAAGAAATGCTTTCATTCCTTTCTTACTCTTTTAGGAAGATTATGATGAAATTGAAAACAATTTAGAAGCCTCCTCTTCTGATTTAATTGAAATGAAGGTAAACTGGAAAATGTAGCTGTATTTCATAGCTCTATATTGTATTATTAATATTTATTCTGTTCTCATACTAAAAAAAAAAAAAAAGAAAGGAAGGAGAAATTGTAACAGGATCCAAGACATTCATGACCTTGCTCAGCGCTGTGTGAATTGAGGGTGCCCTGTGGTTTTATCCCTACTTTTCAGTCAGCTCTCAAGATTTCCTTCACTTTATGGCAAATGAAAAGGGTCTTGTACTGCTGATTTCTTCTCTCTCCCATGATTATATGAACAAGGAGCTGGGGTTTATTTTTTCTATGTAGTAGGTGTGGTGATACACAAAGATACTTTATTAGTCTCTTTATAATTCAGTTATTTGGGAGAATGCAGGTGTGGCTGATACTTTGATTTGGCTTTAATGTGCCAGAAAAATTACCAATATAAAATACTCATTTCAAGTGGATGTTGAAAAAAGAACTAAATGTAGTAGATGAATTTGTTTAGTTTTTAATTTTGGGATTGGGCAGGGAGTTGTAGTTATTCTGTGTTGAAAATAAAATGTATAAAATCCTCATTCTATGGTCTTTTTTTCCCAAACAGAAAATGGAGAAGCTACACCTGGAGCCAGGTACTGTTAAAGAAAAACATATTCCTGTCTTTTCAACTAATACTTTTTAAACCATTAACTTTTAAAAAACCCAAGCAAACAAACATAATTTGCATTATTTTTATAATGGACAATCCAGATCATGCAGGGTCATAGAGATTGGAAACCCAATCATATCCCCAGATCTGTGAAGTGATGCTTGAAATACTTTCAGTGAAATGAAATGGTTTAAAAACCTGTTAAACTACATAAATGGATTTAGAGAAGTTTAATCACAGTTTTAAAAGCTAAATATTCTACTTGTAAACAGATCTTGTGATATTGCACACACCTTAACTCTGTTACTAAGTAGAGAGCAGTGAAAGCAGTAAAAAGATATTGTAGGGCATTAAAATGTAAAGATTAGTTACTGGATACAGAAGAAAGAAGAGAGTTTCTTCATGGAAATTTCATAAAGATACTTTTCCCTTTCTGGACTGCAAACACACTCATGCACCATCAGAAGATGCCCAGTTCTCATGTTGGACTGTCTCTGCTAAAAGAATTTCACAGAAATTTAAAAATTGAACTCTCAGTGCCTTGATACGTTCAGTTAAGCATCTCGGACTCTGGAAGCTAACTAGAGAAGAAACAGAGCTGAACGATTTGCTGAAGAATATGAAGGCTGAGCCCGAAGTTTTTTGTTAAATCTGTGGGGGCATTTTTCTTGCCTGTAGAGGTGCTAGGGCTGATTTGGCAGTGTGTGAGAGAGCAGTTAGCGTGGTAGGCGTAACAACACTGTGTACACTAGGGTTTTCCAATCTCTGTGTAGCTTAGCAGTTCTCTTGGTGTTAGTGTGGCAGCCATGCCAGTTCCACATTTGTGATTTGCTGTATTTCCCTGGTGATTAAATCTTGTGCCATTCTATTCCTGTTAAATCCGTAGAAAATGAGAAAATACTCGACATTTTGGGGGAAACTTGTAAATCTGAGCTACTTAACGAAGAACCTCCCGAAGCGGAGCGGCCGCGTGCGCAGGAAGCCAGTAACGCGGGGCCAGGCAAGAGGCTGGCTGAGGAAGAGGACGCTCTCGCTGCCGCTCAGCTGGAGGAAGATGCTTTAGCTTTGGACAGCAAATCGGCCCAAGCTTTGGCAAGGAAGGAAGCAAAGCGTTTAGTGGTAGCAAAAGGAGGGGAGACAAGTGAACAGAGCCCCGAGGAAGAGGCCCCGGACTCTGAAGGTGTAGTGGTAGAGACCCTAAGCGATCAGAGTAGCAAACGCTCCCAAGGCCTGGAAGCCTCTAGTGGGGAGACAGCGGAGAAAGGCGCAGGTGCCGAAGCCAGAGATAGCAAAGAAGATGGCAAGAGAGCAGAAGACAAAGCTAATTCTGAGGAATCTTCCCCTGCCACTAAAGAGTCCTCAGCCAGTGAGGGCGGTGATCAGAAAAAGAGGTTTGTTTTTTCTCCGTTCTAGACCAGATGCTATCTTTTATCATTGGTCCTTAAGTGATTTCAGCGAATAAGCTGTTTCCTTCAATTGGCCTCCGAGACTGATGAAATTGTAGCCTATTCCTAAAGGTCTCTTTTATTTCTCCATGTGCAGATATTTTTATTTTTTTTAAACGCAGTGGGTTTGATTTCTTTCCTTCATCAACCTTCAAAGGTTGTTTTCCCCAAATTACTCTTATTTGTAATCATCTTCTTAATGTAAGTCTGTTTAAGAATCTGACTTCATTATTTCTTGTCAGATTTCTTAAATCCAGTATACAAAGGTGTGTTTTCATTTGCAACATATTTTCTGGTAGGTATTTAATTTTAGCTTTTTTTATAGTTCATGTTTAATCATTTTTCTTTCTGACTTGAATAATGTGGTGTTTTGTCTTTAGCGCTGTTGAGGAGGACAGAGATACAAAGATAATCTCAAAAGATGAGAAAGGTATGTTTGTTTTCAGATGTACAACTTCAATGATTGCTTGGATAGCTGTTGGTTTTGAACGGGTTATTTCAGTCAAAATTGATTGCTGTGTATTCAGTTGTTAAATAGCATAAATTCACCTCTCTGCATTTTCTTACTAATGTCAAAATAAGTATTTTCCTCTTAAGCATTTTTTTCAGAACATGAGCGTTGCACTGTTGTGTTTGTATCTTGATTTTTAAAGGTCAATGTTAATATATGGCAAATATGCCAAGTCTTTTTTGGCACTGGAGATGCCCACTAACAGCTGTTAATGAGTCAGAAATCTTTTGCAATTGTGTTTGCTTTACTATACACTTGGAATTCTCCTTCCCATCTTCTGTTTTGCTGGAGTAATTTGAGATCCAGTATTCACATATTTAAATGCCACAAATATTACAGCTTAATGTAAATCTTTGTCCACACAGACCCTATCTATGGTGCAAATATGCATCATAACCAAGAGGAAAATATTTTGATCAGTGTCAGATGCCTTCATATTTCTTGATTTTAATATACCAGGCAGCTGAGTCTTTGCAGCTCACCCCACTTATGTGTTCTCTTTTGCCTGCCCAGGGCAGAAAACGTACATCTGACTGTTACCATTCTTCTTACATGCTGCTGGCAGGTACTTCAGCACTTTGAAATGTGGAAGTTCCAGCAATTCCTATAAAAATCAAGAAACTCCTTACAAGGTCTGAAAGCCAACTGGACAGGAGGAATTGGATTAGTTTTATTTGGGTTTTACAGCCCAGACTCACCTCCCTGTCAGCTGCTTTTTCCAAGATCCTGGGTTACACCTGTTTGCACAAGCTGCTGGACCTCCCTTGTTAGGATCAATTTACCTCTTGCTTCCAGTCTGTAATCTCGAGTTCTCTCATTTCAGAATATTTCAAGGAGTTTTCTGTGCATGCTGTCCTTCACCTAAGGACTTGAGTGCCTTTTTTTTTTGTGAACTGAGAAAACTTTTCCCAGAGTTTGCTTTCAGAGCAACCTTCAGGAACGTGGGTGTCTGAAACCACCTTGCTCCTGCACCCCTCTCTCCAATGGATGTGCTGTGTTCCATAACATTTGTTTTATTCATGTTCTGGCTTAGTGAACAGCAGTGGTGAGAGGGAACTGCTTGACTGTAATATTCTCTGCATGCAGAGCAAAGTGACTGAGCCAGAAGGAGCTGGCTCAGTATATACAAGTCAGTTCTGACTCATACATTTCTACTTGCTCACCTGTATGGAAAAGGGTTTTATTTAGGTTGAAGAGTTTTCCATACTCTGTGTAAAAATTGTGAAAACTGTGTCTACAAGAGTGCAGAAAAATGAATTTATGAGCTCACCCTGTCGATGGATGCACATCTGAAAGATGTTTCCAGTGTTGATGGTTGCCTCCCAAGACGTGCATTGTTCCTATTTCTTAGTTAAATAGCTTCAAGTCCCAGGATTTCTCTGTCTTAAAAGTGCAGAACCATTGCAGGAGCACTTTTTGAAGTCTTACAGGAGGGCAAAACCTGGAGACATTAAGTCTGATCAATCCTTCATCAAAAAAGACATTAACACAGTTCCAGAAATCTTAAAATACTCATTTGTAAAATAGCAGAAAAGAGAAAAATGAGCACTTTCTTATTTCTCCAGGATTCTGGTGCCAGAGTAACTGCAGGTAGTCATTTTTAAATTGTAGAAGTGTGTGGAGTAAAAGCATCGAAGCCTTTGGCTCAGCTTTTTAAAACACCAAGACAATGCACCTCCCATGTATTTGTGTGCATGACATACCTTTGTCCATGCACTTCTGAGATAAATGATGGCAGCTGTGTACTTCATACAAAAGAAAAAAAAAAGGGTTTGGGGTGTTTTTGTAAGAGATTGATACAAACCACATGCCATACAAACCATTCTTCCCTGTGTAAATATTAATAACTGTGTTCTCAGTAACTTGTGCCAGTGACTGAAATTATCAGGAAGATGAAAAGGCACCCAAATAAAACAGCATTTTTGAAAGGTTCTGGGAAAAATTACTTCCCTCAATGAAAGAGGTTCTGTAAAATTCCATGTATCACCAAAAAAAAACCCCAAAACAAGTATGGAAGCAGGGAGCTGGAGTGAAACCCACTCACTGAGGCCTTGGAGCTGCCCAGACTGACAGAAGGACAGCACAGACATTTCAGAGGAGACTGGGAACAGTATCCTTGTGTGTGTGCTTCATGCAGACACTGAACCTTGAACTTCAGTTCACTCTTTAATCACTTGATGTTGAGTGTTCAGACGTGGCAAGTTCATTAGCATTTATTAAATCACCTTTGTAACTGAGATGCAGATTGGCCAGGTGTTCTGTAATTCTTGCAGGGTTAAAGCAGGCCAGGTCTTTCCTAATTCCAGCAGCTGAGGTCAGACACTGTGGATCTGTGTGGGCAGAAAGAGAAATTTCCTTGGTTTCTTAGTGGTGAATGTCTTCCCTTGAGACGAATTCTGCATCCCATCAGCATTCCTGTGGAATTAAGATAAAAAGGCAAGACATGAGCACACTTGGGGTGCAGACACAGTTCCCACAACTCCTGCAGGGCTTCTGCCTTCTGTAAGTTACTGGGATCTATCCTGGCGTGTTTTGGAGGACCTCAGTTAATTCAGAGGTGCCCAAATTCTGTTGCTTTCTTAAAGAATGATATAAAATAATTCTGTATCAAAACTTGTAGTTCCACCCAAATTTTTGGGCTTGTAATGCTCCTTACCTTCAGCAAAGCAAATCATGGGAGGAGAATATCACACAACACATTTTACTTGCTCTGTGATTTTTAAAAATTAAAAGATTTGTGATCTTGTTCTGTTGTAATTCACGTAACAATTCAAGTAATTAATCCCAATAATTAGGATTTGGGGTATGTTTTGGTTTTGTCTGTTTTCCCAACTAGGTCGCAGTGCTAGCGGTTCCGGTAGAAACTTTTGGGTGAGTGGATTGGCTTCCACCACCAGAGCTACAGACCTGAAGAATCTGTTTAGCAAATATGGGAAGGTAAGGGGTTATTTTTGTTGGTTTGTTTTTGTTTTGGTGTTTGGTTTGTTTGCCAAAGTTTGTTTGAAATTCTGTTAATAAGACTTTTTAAACTCTCATCACTGAAAGTACCCAGGAAAGGAATCCAGTTATCAAAAATATTGTGGGATATCAAGGAAAAAATCACTGAAGTACACACTGAATGACTGGGGGGGGAGGTTTTTCTGTTGCTCAGAATATATAAAAATAAATACAAAATTCCCTTTGTGGTCTTTTATTTGAAATGGCCGGTAACTGTTTGCACACACTTCTGTGCTGCAGTGTGGTATCTTCACCTGCTAAAAATTCACAGTCAACTGTGAATTTATTAAAGATTTCCTTAGGACTAAGGAAAATATACAGTAAATGTTGAGACAGAATTACTGGGGGGTATCTTAGGAATTGCCTTAGTAACTCAAATTTTAATTTATCAAGAGTTGGCAGTTCCTTTGAAAAGCACTTCTTTGGGCAGTTTAGGATATAGGGAGGTGGTGTTTGCTTTTGCAGGCAGGGAAGGTCCTGCAGTTGCTGTTAAGGACAGACAAAATGTCAAATCCTCCTGTTGGCTGGAAAATTGAAAGAATTCAATAAAAGGCTGGTAAAAGAGGCATCAGAAAGGATTTTTGTCAGACCTCTAAAGCCTATTTACAGATTACTACCAGCAGATTGCAGTAAAAGCAAATTGTATATGCTGACAATCAGCCATTGGATATTTTGCTGATGAAAATACTCTGGAACTTAAATATGACTTTACAGATAGGTACAAAAATGGTTTCATTGTAGCACAGCTTGGAGTTTAAAAGTCATGGACTGGTAAAACCTTTTTAATGCTCTTTGTAATGCAATACTTCCATTGATTTGCTTAGAATTCCATCTGGTAACCTGAAATGTTGATCATAGAGGTGTGCCTGAAATATGATTGATTTTTCTATTAGAAAGTGAGCTGTATTGAATATCTGAGCATATATAAACACCATTGTGTGACTTTTTCAAGCTCTAGATCTTGGGGAAGCTTCCTGTTTCTTAAAGATTGCAGATAACATTGTTGATCTGCATCAGCAGTGACCTATAAACATTTTTTGGAGGGAAGGTGGCACTTAGCAGTTGAGCATTAAGTGGAAATTTGCTTAAAAATTTGTATTGGTTTTTACTATTTTATACTAAAGCAAAGTGATGTTTTGTTAATGTAAAGTTAGATGCCTTTTAAAAACTTTTTACTGTCACCCTGGGGTCTTTCTCTGGAAAAGAGTTCAATCTTTAGCTCCCACCTCTTGGTGTTCAGCTTTTGTAGCATTCCACTGGTAACAGAAATGTGGTTGGCTCCAAGCAATGCCCCTTTTGTTTTTGATAATCTCTCAAAAACTGAACTTTCCTGCCTGGTCATGGCCAGGAATTAAAAACAGCAGAAGGGGAGCTTATAGTTCTTGCTGTTTAAACCTTGGGGACTTGTCCCAGAGAGAGTAATTCCTGTTTTTTTGGGAAGGTGGTGGGGGCCAAGGTGGTGACCAACGCTCGCAGTCCCGGCGCTCGCTGCTACGGCTTTGTCACCATGTCCACGGCCGAGGAGGCCACCAAGTGCATCACCCACCTGCACAAGACAGAGCTGCATGGCAAGATCATTTCTGTGGAAAAAGTGAGTACTGGGCCTCAGAGATACCGAGTTCCCACCAGATTGTGCAAATGATCGAGGCCACATTCTCAGCTGATGATGTGCAAAATAAATTTCAGGCAAAAAATGAACCCGCTGGGAAGAAGACAAATGAAAAAAAAGAGAGTGAAGCAAAGAGAGAAACAGTCAGTGAGAGGTACTGTGTTAAAAATTCTCCTACCAAAGGTGTTTTGCTGTTCTTTAGTCTGTGTTGATGTCAGGAGAAACTAAAGTTACAGTAAGAATTTCTGTGGCAAGCATTCAAAAAGAGAAGTACATGGATTTTTTTCAGCTTTTACTACAAGATAGACTTCAGCTGATGTTCAGTGCCTAAATTAAAATGTTTGTATTGTGTGCTTCAAAGTAGGCATTGGAAAGTTGCATTTTCAAGCACACCTTTTAATTTAGCTGTATATGAGGTTGAGTAATGATTGTGGGGCTTTCATGTCTTAAATCTGTAGGAAAGACCATGTAAGAATTTTGATCTGTGTGTCACTGTTTCTTCATTACTTTGTGTCTCACTGGAACAGGGTTTCCTCCAGGTCCCAAACAGTTAAAACAGAATTGTCCAAGATCTGTTCCCAGATCATGTTCCTCTTGAGCACTGTGCTCTTCCTCTCTAGCATTGCTGAAAGTAGCTGAAAGAGGCACTAAGAGAGTGAATTAAACACTTAAGAACTTTGCCTCCTTGAATTGTCTTCTTGAGGCATAACTTCTGTTTAATGCTACTTGTTGAGAATTATTTGCTGCTGTTCCACCCAGTGACAAAAACGCTTCATTTTCATGTTGTGTAAGAAACTTTGTGGGCATTAAGCCCGTGGTGGTGTGAATTTGTCTTCATGCTTCCAGTTAAGATCCTGAATCCTGGCCAAGTTTGTTGACTACTGCACAGGATGCTGTGAATATCTTGTTTTATGGTGCAGAAGGGAAATATTTGGAAATCTAATTGTGATTGTTATTACATCAGAGTTCTGCTTTGTTGCTGGCATTTCCCTTGAATTTTCTTTTCTCTTAGTCTGTGTTAGTCTAATCTGTATCAATATCTATCCACAGACCTGGTGGTCCTAAAAGAGATGAGAAATCTGACCAAAAAGATGATTCTAAAAAGACAGAAGATAAAGATGAAAAGGAAAAAAAAGATAAAGATGACCAGAAGTCTGGTTCATCAGATCAGCCTAAAACAGTTAAATCAGGTAAATTGGCTGTTGGTGTTTTATACAGATATGTTGATGTAGGAATATTTAATTGTAGGTAGTTCTTTCCAAAGATATGTTCTAGGATTGTTTCAGATTCTTAGTTGGAAATCCAGAATGAATAAGGGGAAGGGGAGCTGTTTGACTTTGTGCAATGCTTAAAAGAAGTACATGGATTAGATGGACTGAAAGAAATGATTTTGAAGAGAGGGTTAAATGCCCATTTTCATATTTTAGAGAACGTAGGTCCTGTAGTTTGATTGTTTCTTTCCACTTCTGATTCATTTAGGAAGTAAAGGAACAGAGAGAACAGTAGTCATGGATAAATCCAAAGGAGAGCCTGTTATTAGTGTGAAAACATCCACTACATCAAAGGACAGAGTAAGTGATGCTTCTGCATGGGAAACGTTTTCCTTAGATCCTGAATCCTGCCAGGCTATTTATAACCCACACTTTCTTGCCAGTTTGTCCAATTAGAGTTTCTGTAACATGGTTTTAATTAGTAAAACACCTCTCATTTGGCTGATACAGCAATCAAATCCTGCCAAACAAATGGGGGCAAGGTATTACTGTATTAATATATGGTGTCTGTAATGGTAAAAAGGAACAGCTTTTGGGAAAAAGCAGGGACCAAGCTTTGAGATATGAACTCTACAAAACACAGCTCAGTGTATTGTTTGTGATGGTTGTCCTTTAATAAATTAAAGTTTCTCTTTTAAATGCAGAGTGTTAAGAGCCAGGACCGCAAATCAGAGAGCAGAGAGAGACAAGGGATTGTCCCTTTTGACAAAATCAAAGCACAGAGAAAAATGAGGGAGGCAGAGCAGCGCCGGTAAGAGCAGCACTGACATTGTTTGGGGTTTTCCTCCTAAAATAGATACAATTTTCATTTTTAATGAATTAAGACAGAGAGAGGAAAAGGCTTTCAATTTTTTCCCCCACTTGTAACTTTGTTATATTTTCATGGGTATCTATTGAACCTAATTTAGATATTTAATTATTTTTGGTGGAGCTTTTTCTTTGTTTTCATGTTTAATAGGTTTTGTAATGTTCAAAGGTGATAATTGCTGTCCTTCAAATCCCTTGCTAGAACTGTGACCTGGATTTCATGTTCTCCACACATTACAAAACTTCTATTTCTCACTTAAAAGTAGTTGGAATGGGCAGGAGGAAAAGGCTTTTGTTATTTTTTACTGAAGAGGAAAATGTTTCTCCCTCTTCAACAGTTAAATTCCTGAGCTTTAGTGCAGTCATTATCCACCATACCATCCTGCCTTTCTTCACAGAAATAAAATATTCTTCACAGATACTTCATTTCAATGTAAGAAATGAACTGTGAACATTGGGATTCAGATTCTCCTGACCATATGGAAATATTTGTGGGCATTGGGATTCAGATTCTCCTGACCATATAGAAATATTTGTGGGCATTTGGATTCAGATTCTCCTGACCATATAGAAATATTTGTGGGCATTGGGATTCAGATTCTCCTGACCATATGGAAATATTTGTGGGCATTGGGATTCAGATTCTCCTGACCATATAGAAATATTTGTGGGCATTTGGATTCAGATTCTCCTGACCATATAGAAATATTTGTGTGCATTTCGATTCAGGTTCTCCTGACCATATAGAAATATTTGTGGGCATTGGGATTCAGGTCCTCCTGACCATATAGAAATATTTGTGGGCATTTGGATTCAGGTTCTCCTGACCATATAGAAATATTTGTGGGCATTGGGATTCAGATTCTCCTGACCATATAGAAATATTTGTGGGCATTTGGATTCAGATTCTCCTGACTGTGTAGAAGTATTTGCCCCCTGGGATGGGTTTTGTGGGAGTCACTTGATCAGTCTCTAAATAAATTTATGTGTACACTGAGTGTCTTCCCTCCACACGTGTCATTTCAAGGAGATGATGCAAGTCTGCAGCCACTGTGGTTTTAATTTTTAACACTCTCTTAGCTTCCTTTCTTTGTTGAAACTTCTGTCTCTGTTCAAGCAGCACCCGCGAGCGCCGGGAGCGGCAGCAGCACCTCCAGACCATCCGCGAGCGGGAGGAGAGGGAGAGGCTGGAGATCGCTCGGGAGAGACTGGAAATTGAAAGGCAGCGCCTGGAACGGGAACGAATGGAGAGGGAGAGGCTGGAAAGGGAACGGATGCACATCGAGCACGAGAGGAGGAGGGAGCAGGACCGGATCCAGCGCGAGAGGGAGGAGCTGCGGCGCCAGCACGAGCAGCTGCGCTACGAGCAGGAGCGGCGCTCTGCCATGAGGAGGCCCTATGACATAGATGGCAGGTAAAGCCACCAAATCCTGATGATGTGTGCTGGTTTGAAAGCAAAACCAGTGAGACTCTCAGAGATACAATTTAATAGAAGAAGAGAGGAAAAAAAAGGTTAAATAAATGGAATGATACACCTGTTGGTCAGGGTGTTTGAAGCAGTCGGGAAGTCCTCCTGGAGCAGCAGATGTGGTTCCGCTGAAGCAGAGATGATCCTGAGAGAGAAGGGTCCAGTGGTGATGAGAAGGTTCCAGTCTTTCTCCAGGAATCCAGATGAGATGTTCTTGTCAAAGCAGTGATTCCTGTAGAAACGTCTGGTAGCTCTTGTCTCCTCTGAGAGTCCAGTGGATAGAAGCTGCTTGTGATGTCTCAAACCCTGGGTTATATCCAGGTGGGAATGCTTGGCTCCTCCCCCTGGGCAGAGCATCTCCCAATGGGATGATCTCATTCTATGAGTCATGCAGTGGGTCCTTGATGGCCCATTAAACAGAGATAGCTCCCGGAGGAAGTTATCTATGAGTCATGTGGCAAGGCATTGTTGGGCTCCTTAACAGAAGATAAGGAAAACACTGCCCCACCTTGGCTCCAACGGCTCATGGGGATAGAATACATACCCTGGGCACAATTTTATGTTGTAACCCAGGACATGATGCCAGTGGGAAATGTCACTGCCAGGTTCTGGCTCATCTGCCTGGACTGGAAAAAGCCAGACACGCTCTCAGCAGTTGTTGGTTGCATTGAGATGATGGTGTTTAATAGCCCGGGTTTTTCAACGCCCTTTTGAACTGAATTGCCCTTCTGTTGGTTTGGAAGGAAGAACAATATCAAAAAACTTTATCTGGGCTGAATTGAGCCTGTCCTTCCTTTCTTTCAGGAGGGATGATCCATACTGGCCAGAGGCAAAAAGAATGGCTATGAATGACAGGTACCACTCAGACTTCAGTCGCCAGGATCGCTTCCATGACTTCGATCACAGGGATCGTGGGCGGTACCAGGAGCATTCAATAGACAGGTTGGTGTCTTACCTCCACTGCTGCCTGAAAACAAAACACAAAAATATGTTCTTAATGTCACATTCTGCTGCCCTTACTGTGTGCTTAGTTTGTATTTTATTTTTGAAGTGTTACTTAGTGGCTGGGGACTTTCTCTTTGGAAACCATGAAAAGATTTGTACTGTGCCATGAGTTAAAGCTTCTGGCAGGCTTGGTCAGAGTGTTTTGCAATGCTGTTGCACATATTCATAGGATTCTGAAAAACTTCTAAAAAATATTAATAAGCACCTAAAATTTTAACAATAATATTTTGATTTATATGTTAGGACTAACTGGGTTTCCTAGGAATCCAAAATATTTTCCATATGTTCCAGCTGTTTATGCCTTTAATGGATAGTATGGCATAATGTGGGAGCAGGATTTTTCATCTGTGTTGTTAAATAAATGGATTTTTATATATTGCTGTGTGTTCTACTATCAGTCTGATCCTAATTGTCTGTTTCTAGGAGAGATGGATCCAGGACAATAATGGGAGATCGGGATGGACAAGTGAGTTGCTTTATGGAGCTACAGAAATATCTTTATATCTTATAACCTGGTTTTCTGTAGTGTGTGTGTCAGATTATATTTCAGTAGTTGAGAATTACATTATATCTACCAAAATATGTTGGAATAATCAGATTGTCTTGTTTACTACAATAAGATGAAATTCAATTCAAAGACTTGTTTATTATAAAAGACATAGTTATTCTGATAGAAATCAAAGCAAGTGAGTTGTGTCAAAATACAGTATTCCAAAAGATTGCATAGAAGAGGCAAAGGTACAAAGTACAAACTCATTCTGTGAGGTTACGTGGCAATAGCAGCTGAAGTGTAGAGATATCCATGTTTGAGGGCTGGGAGAAAGACCTTCAGGGCTCATTCAGGCAGTGACAGATGAATTTTATGGAGTCTAGAATCCTCAGTGGCCTTTACTGTGAGGTTTGGAGGGACCTGGATAGGCTGGAGAGTTGGGCTGAGAGGAATCCTGAAGATCAAGAGCAGCAAGTGCAAAGTCCTGGGCTGATCTTATCGAAGTGCATTAATAACTCATGGGAGGGAGGATGTGGATAAAGTGTAGCCAGGTGCCACTCAGTGGTGCCCATTGACAAGAGAGTCAGTGAGCACACACTGAAACACAATTCCAGCTGAAGAGGATCCAAATCCCCTTTAACTGGGAGCACTGGAACAGGTTACATGGAGAGCCTGTGAAACCTCTAGCTGGGAAGTTCCTCAAAACTCTCTGGGAGACTCTGCTGGGAAAGCCTGGGACCTGGCTGACCCTGAATAGATCAGGAGAGTCCCAGATGATCGTGAGATGGAGTGATGACAGCTGAGCAGCTGGAGGCAGTGAGCAGCTCTGTGCTGTGCAGCCCTGTGAGAGCTCTGTCCTTGCAGCATTACCCAGACGAGCGCCACGGAGGCCCCGAGCGGCACTCGCGGGACTCGCGGGAGAGCTGGGGAAGCTACGGCTCCGACAGGAGGATGAGTGAGAGCAGAGGGATCCCCCCACAGTCACGGTTGGTACTGAAAACGCCTCTTCTTGTGCACCTAAGGAGTATTGCCATATGTCAGAGTTGTTGGAAGAGGTTCTTTTCTTTCCAGCTTTCACCAAAGGCGTTGCTGGATGGCCTGCAGATGATTTGATGCCTTGTGCATCAAAATGTGCACTTACCTGATTTTAATAAAAACTTCACATCTTAAAGTCCTCATGCTTTGCATTAATTTTAACTGACATTCCTGTCAAAGCTTGCTATTTTCAGGATAGTGGTTCTCCCCCAATATCTCATTTATTTGTCATCTTAGTTGGTTTGAGTAGAAAGATTCTTCTGAGATTTTACTTAACAGATAGCAATACAAATACAAGTATCACGTGAGCCTTGGTGAAGTATTTGAGTAAGTTTGTGACTTAGATTCAGGTGTAAAAACTGTTTTCATGTGCTGTGGCTGGTGTGAGAGGATGGGAATTCCGTGTCTTCACAGGGATGGACGCGACTGGGGAGATCACAGTCGGAAGTTTGAAGGGCACCAAGATCGTTCCTGGCAGAGCAGCGTGGATGGAGGGATGATAGGGCGGGATCACGAGAGATGGCAAGGTATGGTTCTTGCACAGCTCCTTAGCTACGCTGTGTAAAGAAGAAAATGCAGATATTATCCTTGAAGGAAAACTCTTGGTGTGGATATAAAGGAAGCATTTGAACTTTTTTAGGTGGCGGTAGAGGCAGACCTGGCCACGTGATGCATCGTGGAGGCATGTCAGGGTAAGAACTTTTAAAAGGAACAAAGTGTTTGTTTTCCTCTTAAGGGACATTTCTTCTATTTAAATTGGCCAAAGAAACATGGGAGTACCAGTCATCTAATTTGTTACTTAAATGTCAAGGGATAATAAAATATCCCCGTGATTTTTATGTAGTGCATTTTATGGAAAAGTGAAAAGAACACCCATTCTAGCAATCTGACTATACCAACATGAGAGAAAATTACAATGTCTGAATCCCTTTTGCAGGCGTGGCAGTTTCATGCAGGGTGGCAATCAGAGTCAGATCATGCACGGAGGAGGAATGCAAGGAGAAGGATTTGCTGGCCAGGAAAGGGCAAACAGACCGAACGATCCTCGTTTCAACCGTCGCTACTGATTGTGTTTGGTTTTTAATGCAAGGTGGCAGGTGAAACAAATCTGTTACCCAGGGTTACCATTAATTGTAACTTATGGGCTACTGTAAGTGTAATTTTTTTTTAAGCTGCTGCCATATTATGTCACTCAATCCAATGTGAACTCATTTGTTTTGTAAGGTGTTGTTCATATGCCATTTAAAAATGTTTGTTAATGAAGCATTCCATTTTCCATAAGTAAACGCCAGTTTACAGTTACTTGCTTTGTTTCAGTGGTCCCTGTCAAATGGATTTCTTCAGTTATGTGTTAAACCATAACTTTGTTTCAAAGATGAAGTGTCAAAATGCCCTACAGGTGTCCCTTTGCATTCCAGGAAACAGTGAAATACTGTGTTTTACCTCAGAGCTGTCAGTTACCAACCCATGTAACCATGGCTCATGTGCCACCATGAGAGAACCTTAGTGGATCACAGCTACCAAAGTTTGAATGCCCTGCCACTGCAAAATTGCCACAGGAGCTTGTAGGGCAAGTGGTGAAGAATTCTTTTCCTCTGGTGTCATGTGCAATATAATGTCTGAAAAAGGAGTGACATTCTGTGATAGCAGCACAGCTTTTGTAAGAGACAGCACAGAGATGCTTGTGACCCTCTTGCAGGTGCTTCTCAGGATCACTTGATTTAGCTTCTGATAGATCAGGGTAGTCCAAAACTCTACCAGCCCAGTAATTCTAGCAATCCATAATTTCCTTAGAAGCAGGCATTGGCTGTGCTTTGGCATAATTGTGTTGAGGAACTGACATGATCAAGGTTGGTGCAAATGATCTTTGTCATATCCAAGTTAAAATTTGTCTATGTGCAGATATCTCTGCAGCCACGTGACATTAACCTTACCCTAAAATGGCTTTTATGATGCCAAGGGGAAAAAAAATCCTGTTACTTTCATTTGTAGGGGTTTTTCCCATCTTTAGAGAAGGGTTTTTTATGAGTCACCTGAAGATGTTTTTTTATTCATGAGTGGAGAAAACATGGCAATGATTGCTTTGGAAAGCAATCATCAAAGGGCAAAGAAGTGGTACAGAAGATCCTGAAAAGCACGGAGAACTCAAGTTCTGAGCATACCAGAGGTGCAGGATTCTGTCTGCTCAAAGTGGTTACATTTGGTTTGCAGCAAAAGCCAGAGAGAGGAAGACTCTCCAGATAAATGTCAGAATTTCATTAGTGGCAGGTTTGGCCCAGTGAGATGGGGGAGGTAGACTTGAGCAAAGCTGTGCTGCTTCAAGAGCAGTGGACATTGGAAAGTTGGAGAAGAAATGGGCATTAATAGAGGTTATTTGGGTTCTGGGGTGCAGTGAAGCATCTGGCACCTGCAGGACACAACTCCAAGGTTTACAGAGCTTGAAGCTTCCATCTGGACCATCAGGGTTTAAGAGCTGCTGATGGACCCATCCTTCAGGAATTAACTTAAGCACTTTTTAAAGCCATCTGCATCTTAGCCAAATCCTCTGAAATCTCTGGGCAGTTGGCTTCATCGTGTATCTATTTGTTAAAAAAAGAAACAAAACTGCAAATCCTTCTTCATCCTCCTGTTTTAAATTTCCTTCCTGACTTGGGTAAGGACTCATCCTGCTCTCCCCTCCTGCTGTTCCCTGTTCTGCAGCTGTGTTTTGGCTCATTCTGTAACTATAACAATCCTATCAAAAAGGGTTAAAAACACACAATCAATTTGTAACTTTATTTTACAATACTGGTAATATTGTAATTAGTGTAATTAGTGGTCCTCCAGGCCACTGGTGCTCTTTACATTTTGCCTGTGAATTAAAAACCGACCTCGTGAAAGTTTTCATCCACGTTAAAATGAAAATATGCAGAGTCTGCCAACTGGGGCATAGTGCAAGCTAACAAAAGGTTTCATGCAGATAAACTTTGCTCATTTACTCTCCCCTGTGCTTGTATAATTATCCTAAGCCATCTTTCACAGCATCTTTTACTGTTACCTTGGATTTTTAATTTTTTTTTTTAACTCTAGCTGGCTTGGTTTGAATTAGATGGCATTCACCTTCAGCTTCGAAATGATCTATTTAATTTCCAAGCTTTAGAACAGAAGCTGTTCCTCAGCACTCAGCCATCACTTCATCACAACTGATCTGTGATTCCTGGAGCCTTGGATCAGTGCTAAGACAAAGCAATTATTTCACTCTGCAGGCTAAAACCAACCCAAATACAAATGGGAGTTCCAAAGTCTTTTATTGTAGCCCTTACACGGCCAAGCTGCCCTCCAGTGGACTGAGAGAATCCTGAACCCTGGAGAACGTGTTCACTTCACCAGCTCCTTCACATATTTCCAGCCTTCCACTGTGTATTCACAGGCCCTGGTGGGAGCTGCAGACAAGGCAGACATGACACTGTGCACTCCTGCAAGGGAAGCAGAGAAGAATTAGCCCAAGATCACCCTCATTCAAGCCAAATTTCCCCCTTTCCAACACCACCACTGTAGATCTCTTTAAGCCCTGAGCTTTTGTGACACAGAAATTCCAGCGTCAGGGCCTGTACATGAGTTAAGGTAAGACTGAGCTCAGTTCTTTTAAGTCCTGTTTTATTTCTGGACTTGCCACAGACTCCATGGGTGATGCTGGACATGTCACAGTTATTCATGGGTTGTGTTTCCCCACAATTACATGATGACTCTTTGCTGCACCATAAAAACTGTGTATTACTAAGTATTTATGCTTTGGCCTTCAAACAAAAAATTCTAAAATTCTAATAACAATGGGAATGAATGCTCATCCCTTCTGAAAAGCCAAAGACTGAGTTCAGACCCAGTTAGTGAGCAATTACTTTACCTTTATTCCAGGAATTAGAGAAGGAAAAGTCAAATTTTGGAGTGCGTGGGAGCTAGAAACAAAGAAAGAGACAAAATATCAGCACTCGAGGGGTTTCACTTGGAATTCACATCACCCTGGCAAAGCCTCTTGACCTCAGATCTCAGAAATACTTAGGTGCCTTAGGTAATCCTCAAAAGAAACCAGACATGATGCTGTAAGTCTGGGCTTTGCTCTTTCCTGCAATACAAAGCAGGTGCAAAAGGTAGAACATATAATTTAGGTGCTCCTGAAAAACAAAACATCTTCATGGCTGTCTCTGTTATAGTTTTCTCTAGGAGGAAAAATGCTTTTCAAACTTTTAAGTAAAGTTTGAAAAGCAAATCCTCTTCTTTATTTAGGATTTTAAAAGCTTAGAACTAGTCATAGAGGAGGGGCCTCTTCAAGAAATTTAAATTCAACTTGATGAGTTGTTGGCAATGTAAGAAATTGGGAGGTTAATACTGTATTTCTTAAAAACATGTAGGATCCTTCAGAAGGATCCTTAGAAATACCACTACACAGTGAAATACCTCCCAGAGCACGTTTGCAATCCCCTCCTTGACCCTGCATAGGCTGGTTACCCCTCTCCTTTGAAATAACATCTGTGAGCAATGTCTCTGCCCCAAAATTAGAATTTTATCCATTCTCTATATCCATTTCAATCCTCTTCAAAAATATTTGCCATGTGAAATCCAGTTTCAACAGTAAAACTCCTGCCAGCCTCACTGGAATCAGAATATCACCCCCATTCTTTTCCCTTGCTCATGCAGAGGAGGTGTCTGTGTTGCAGGGATCACCTGAGCAGCCCTTACCTCCCAGCCCAGGTAATTTGTCCACTCTTGGATAGCTGGAGGCAGCGTTTCTTGAGCTTTTTTGAGTGCTTCAGCACCTTCTGTGCCACTGCCCAGCAGCCCCTGGTCATATGCCACATACACAGCACTTCCAGCCAGGCTTCCCTTGATCAGAAACCTGAAAGAATTGAACACAGAACAGTTCAGTTCGTGTTCTGACCATCCAGTGCATCATCTCTCAGTGGTTGTGACTGCAATAAAGAAATCTCATGTCTTACTGCAGGCAAAAATCAGCAGAAAAATACCCAACAATGTTCCTTGCCTTCCTAGGACAACTATTCCCTGTCAGCTCCTTGAAACTACACCTAATTCATATTTTAGCAGTGATGGTTTTCAATATAATAATGAGAAAGTTCCTCAAGAGCATGTGCCACTTTTTAAAGCCTGAGAATCGCTGGTGTATTCCTCAGCTAAAAGCAACTGAAGGATTTTGCAATGGGCAAGCCATCCGTGTTAATGCTGTGGTTCTTCCTGATAAATTATCTAATTTATCTTCCTGATAAATTATCTTCCTGACATTTATCTAATCAATCTGACAGATACCAATATCTTGTTAAAGCTCACTGCAGCCCAGTGAACACCTGGCCATGGTGTTTGCATTGCCGAGGCTTTTAAAGTTTCCCTGCATGATGTGCAGCCACCAGTTTTCCAGCCGTGACGGCAACCTACAAAAAGGAAGATGGGAAGAGAACATTTGGCCTTTATTGGCAGCTCCATTATAAATAAGAGATCTGAGGTGACTGACTTTCCCAGACTCACAGGGCAGAGAGATGTTTTCCCTTTAAAAAAGCAGCAAAAGCTATTGCACAAGGGGACAGCCCAAAACTTGGCTGCCAGCGGTACTGCAGTAGTAAGACACACGACAGATGCAAGAGAGCTGACGAGAGAAGGAATTTTTTAAATCGTGTATTCACACGCATTTCGGGGAAATGGGATTTCTCCGCTAAAACGCCCGGTTCCCCCCAAGGATACCCTTCTGCACTCCCTGTGGGTGTCAGCCGAGCTCGGCGCTGTTCCCGGGTTTATGTTACGTGTCCATGCTCGTCCCCAGGCAGCGGCAGAGCCCTGCCCGGCGTGTGCAGACACACAGCGGAGCTGCCGGCCGCGGGGGCAGGCGAGGCCAAGGGCGCGGAGCGAGGCGAGCGGAGCCGAGGGGCAGGGCCGGCCGCGGGCCTGGGGACGGCCCGGGGAGCACTGAGGCCCGGCGGGCGGCGTGAGGCGCGGGCCGGGCGGGGAGTACGGAGGGGGAAACGCCGTGCGGAGGGTGCGGGAGGGCGGGGGCCGGGCCGGGCCGGGCGGGCAGGGCCCGCGGGACTCACTTGGCGGCGGGGAGCAACCTGGCGGCCATGGCGGCGGCGGGACCGGGACCGTCACGTGCCCGCGCGGCCCCGCCCGCGCCGCCGCCGTGAGGGGCGTGAGGGGGCCGGGCAGGGCTGGGGAGCGTGAGGGGACCGGGCAGGGCCGGGGGAATGAGGGGCGTGAAAGGAGCGGGCAGGCCGGGCAGGGCTGAGCAGGACCAGGCAGGGCTGAGGAGCGTGAGGGGACCGGGCAAGGCTGAGGGGCTTGAGGGGGCCAGGCAGGGCTGGGCAAGGCTGAGGAGGTGAGGGGTGTGAGGAGCGTGAGGGGTGTGAAGAGGCCGGGCAGGGCTGAGGGGCGTGAGGGGGCCGGGCGCGGCTCCTGCGCCTTTGTGGCGCTGTCCCCGCTTTGGTCGCGCTGTGTCGCAGCGTGGTGGCAGAGCAGCTCATCCCGCTGCTCTTATCCAGACAAGGCTCTATCCTGTGGGCTCTGCCGCCGCCTCCCTCCCGAGATCCGGCTGCTATGGGGTCACTGCTGCCAGCTGTCATCAGTCTTTAATGAATTAAAAGTTCTTTAAGATTAGACACGAGGGGTTTTTTTCTCCTCTAGGCTCGCGGTGTGTGGAGGCTGGCTCTGAGTGCAGAGGCGCTTTGGGAGTTGCCGGTGAAATATCCTTTTTATTCTTGAGCAAGGTGGCTGTGGCTCCCAGGACAGAGACCCCTCAGCTGGGCTCCCGGTTCTACAAAAGCCTTTACGTGCCTCTCGCAGGCTGGCTCCGGGCATCAGAGGAAGGAGAGCACAGTATTATTGTGGCTGAAGTGCCCAGCTTCAAAACTTCACTTTGTTCCTCTCAACTTAGAGTGATATGAAGCCAATTGGAAAAGTGCTTTTTGCTACAGGGGTTGTAGCTGGGTTCATAGCTTTCTTCTGGAAAGACGACTTTAACCCAGGTAGGCTCGCCAGGGGGATGATTTCAAGCTGAAATATAAGTCCCACAAAAGAAGAAGTTGAATTTCCTAACTTTGACTGATGGTCTCATTCCTGTAGTCTTACTACAGTTGGTGGCCCCAAAGCAGTGTTTCATTCTCAGAAACAAAGAGAAACTTGAAACAGAGAGGAAGAAAAAATGGTCTAAGAGCAGGCATCCTGCTGTCTCTGTGGGGGGAAAATGGCACTTTGCTGCTGCCTTGCTCTTTTTATGTTTTGGTTGTAAATTCCTTGGTGTCAAGAACCATCTCTATAGGTGTGCAGTGCCTGGCACAGAGGGCTGATGGCAAAGAGTAAATGATATGCAGAAGGCACATAGCCTAGTTTCTGGTTTGTTGTACAGCTTCTTAGAAGGTGAAAAGCAACTCAGTTCTTGAAAGATTTTGGTCTAGCAAAGCCAGGCAAAGGCCCTGTGACACAGCTAGCTGACATCATCATGTCACTGCATCATCAGTCCTGCCTCTTCTAGTTTTGGAGAAACACCAAGAATTTTGAGCACTTAGGTGCATCTTTCTTCTTTAAAGCTCTGCCAGTAGTTAAGGGCAGCTCCTCTGCTGCTTTCTTCACTTACTTCTGTATCTTTTATTCTCTTTTCCATAAAAAAGAGAGCCTGTCTGGCGCCCGTGTTCTTGTGACTGGAGCCAGTGCTGGGATTGGAGAGCAGATAGCTTATCACTATGCCAGATTTGGTGCTGAAATTGTCTTGACTGCCAGAAGGGAAGCTGTGCTGCAGAAGGTAAGACCCTCATCCTTGTACGGGGGAAGACATCAGAGATTCAGGTTTTTATCAAACCAACAACAACAACAAAAAAATTAGTTGTCAGCATGATAAATTTTCTTTCTGAACTGTTAAGTATAAACCCAGAGGACAAGCTGGGCTGTACAAGGAGGTTCAGTGCCTGAGCTTTTAAGTGCCTGAGGATTTATTTATATGGAGGGATGGTGTGAAGCTGAATCAGGGAGAGTTCAGGTTGGACATTAGGAGGATGTTCTCCACTGAGAGGGTGATCAGTCACTGGAATAAGATCCCCAGGGAGAAGTGGTCATGGCACCAAGCCTGTCAGAGTTCAAGGAACATCTGTGCCACATCCTTAATGATAGGGTTTGGTTTGAGGGAGTCTTGTGAGGAGCAGGGATTTGGATTTGATGATCCTTATGGGTCCTCTTCAATTTGAGTTACTCCATGAACTACAATTCCTCTGCAATATTGTGCAGCTTTTCAGAGTCCAGATTGTTCTATTTGTAGCTGTTTTGTTAAAAACTCAACACTTTTTGTAGGTTAAGTGCTTTCTGACCAACTCAAACAGATGAGACTTCTTCATCTGTACTTTATGGGATGGGACAATATTTAGAAAGAATAACTCTTTAGTTGTGGGGTTGTGTGACTCCCAAGGAAGGTTCTTCACTGTGAAATGGTGCAAAAGGCGAGTTGGGGACAGTGAGCATAATAATAGTTCCTAATGACTGGAAGGCATTATTTCAGCAAATAGCTAAAACTGCATATCATTGCCAGGCACATGCACACACTCAGCATAGCAAAGGAAATGTGAAAGATGAATTCTTTTCCATGGGCAAAAGAAAAGAACTTAATGTAAAGCATAACCCTTGTTCCAGAAGATTTCTTCTGAAAAAGATTGGGGTTTTCTCCAGTGAATCTTGATCCTGTCCCAAAGTAGATTGTTTAAGCAGACAGTTAACTCTTTGCAGGATGCAGACTCAAAGTCTGGATGCAGAATGAGCTCTCCATGGCCCAAACAGCAGTAGATTTTAAATTAAAGTGTGTCTCTGTCCAGAACTGACTCTCACTGTAGTATGTGCTTTATGGTGCCTTTCCCCCTATTCTTTTTGCAAACAGTTTAATCTTTGGGGTGTGTTCTTTTTCAAGGTGATGGAGAAATGCCTGACACTCGGAGCAAAGAAAGTATTTTATATTCCTGCAGATATGTCTTCCCCTTCAGAGCCTGAAAAGGTGGTTCAGTTTGCTGTCCAAAAGCTGGGTAAGCATCCTGGGCATCTCTTTGGCTTTCAGGTGTGTGCACAGTTCTCATTCTAGTAGGAGCTTCCTGCTTCAGTTCCCTGAACTGAGAAAGGTGTTAAGGACGTAGATGTACCACCAGAATTAGGTTCTGAGCCTGAATCATGCTGAAACATAATTTCAGGGAGTTGTTGTCAAAGTCAAACAGTTTTCCTTTCAGTTCTACTCCCGAGGAGCAGTCAAAGCTGCTCCCAGATGGGCATATTTAATCTGTCTTCATGGTAAAGCACTTCCCAGCCTTCTGAGCGAGTGGTTCAGCCCTCCTGGCATTTCTGAGCTCCCTGGTGGAAGGTCAGGGGATGGGCCCCGTGTGTGACTGCTTTTCCTGCTGTCCCAGGGGGCCTGGATTACCTCGTGTTGAACCACATCGGCACCAACCGTTTCCAGGAGTGGACGGGAGACGTGGAGTACACCCGCTGGCTCATGCAGGTGAGGCTTCCCCCTCAGCTGGACCTGGCTGAGCCTGGCAGCTCCTGGGACAGCTCTGGGAAGCTCCAAGGCAAATCCAAGTCTGTGGCAATGGTTGAGAACAATCCTTTTGCTTCATTCCTGTTTGCAGTCAAGCAGTTTGGAGGCTCTGTTGCTGGAGAGGTGTTTTGCTCAGATGTTGTACGTTTGTAAAGAGAAATGTTTGGGAAGAACTTCAGACTTCTGCCCTTCTTACCTCCCTTTAGCCCAGGAGTTTAGGATTAATGGGCAGTTCCAGGCAGTTGTGTTGAGTTCAGGAAGGTCTGTAAGTGAGCAGCCAGCACTTCCTACTGCTCTATGGCATGTGCACAATTGCAGAACACAAAGTTGTTTGAAATGGTGTCTGCCATTTGAGTCTCTGTCCACAGATTTAGAGCTTTCTTGTAGAATCACCCTGGTGCCAAGTTTTGGGGCCATGGAAATGAAGAGCTGTTTTCTTGATTCAGTCTTCATTCAGGTGGCTCATACTAGTTTCTATTTCATTTTGGAAGGAAGCTTTTTGCTGGAGAGTGGGAACTTAGGAACATAGGTAAGAAATTCTTATAATTTAAGAGAGTAGTCAAGCTCTGAAGAGTATGCAGAATTTTGTGCCTCACTGTAGTCTGAGCTCAGTCAAGAGAAACTTAAAAGGGAAGCAGACTGAGACTCTGGTGTCTTTGATAGAGGTTGCAGAGTAAAGAATAGCACAAAGAAAAAGCAGGGACAGCTAATTCTACCTTATCAGGAAATCTGCATGTTAAAGCCCAGGAATAATCTTTGCTCTGAATCTTCTTCACTGCATTTCCTGGAATCTGAAAAGACTCCCATTTGCCCCCATCTTCAGAGATGATTTTTCTCACTTGATGTTTGAGAAGGCAATTCCAAACCATTCTCCTTTCCATATCTGACCACTCTATTGACTTTCTTGGCCATCCTTTCAAACACTCTTGCTTCTTCTGTGTCTACATTTATTATTCCAGGTGAATTTTTTGAGTTATGTGGCTCTTGCAACAGCAGCTCTTCCCACCCTGGAGAAGAACAGAGGCGCTCTGGTGGTTGTTTCTTCCCTCACAGGTTGGTGGCTTTACCTGGAATAATTGCTGGTCTCATGGAAACAATGATTCCCAGTACTGTTCATATTTCTCTGTTGTTCAGCTCCTAAACACATTTTCAAACTGTGCTTTCCATAGTATATAATAATATTATAAATATTATATATATATATAATATTATTATATGTATTCTAATATATAAAGAGAGACTCACCTGAACAGAACATGAGTTGATACAGTATGGCAAAACCTGAATCTTTCCCCAGATTCCCTCTCCATGGATCCTCCTTACACCCAGTTTCCTGGTGTTTTCCATTCTCACTTTTCCCTTTCCAGGGAAAATGCCCACTCCCTTCACCACCTCTTACTCAGCCACCAAGTTTGCACTGGATGGATTCTTTGGCTCACTGCGCCATGAGCTCATCATGCAGAAGAGAAATGTGTCTGTCACACTCTGCATCCTGGGCCTGATTGATACTGCTTCAGCACTGGAGTACACCAGGTATGGATTTGTCTGCAGGAATACATCTTTTCTTGAAAGCATGCAAAAAAAAAAAAAAAAATGCACAACAGCTCTGTTTAAGAGGGTGTGTTTGGGGAGAGCACGCCTGCCTGGGCAAATCACGGGGCTTGTTCATCATGGAACAGGAGCAGGCAGAGCCCTGTGGGGTCAGCGAGCCCAGCTCAAACCCCAGCAGGGGCTGCCTGGCTTTGAGTTCCCTTGCATTCCCTTGCAGGGGCAAAGTGCACCTCAGTGCCTCCCCCGCTCCCGAGGCCGCGCTCGCCATCGTCCGGGGCGGAGCCGCTCGGGCGCACGAGGTTTTCTACCCGCGGTGGCTGCAGCAGCTCTGCTGCCTCTGGGCTCTGTTCCCCAGCAGCGGGAACCAGGTGCTACGGACTTTCTATAACTACAGCAGTCCCTAAGGGATGCCCAGTGTCATCTTACAGCCCTTCCAAGCACATTCCTGGTGTCAAGCGGGAGCAGGGCAGCAGCGGTGGCAAAGTCTCCTTTTCCTAAGGTGACTCGTGGTCTCTCATCCTGCTTCAGCCAAGGTTCTGCTGCTGCTACCCACCAGTCAGAGATCTTTCCCACTGCTCACTCTGCCTTAGCCCTCCTCCCTCAGCCTCACCTGGCTGCTTTGACTGCATCCACCCTTTTCTCAGCCCCAGCTCTGACCCCTGTCTGTCTGCACAGGATGTCCTGGTATGTCTGTACATTCCTGGGACACCCTCCTTCCTCCACCACTTCATTTCGGATTCCACGAACCCTCCTGCTTCCTCTGAGTAATATTTTAATCTCTATTTTAATTAAACAAGTTTTTAATGTGTTGGTATGATGTGTTGATGCTTCCTCTGTGAAGAAATCTTGGTCCCGTGGATTCTGTGGGCCAAGGCCTCTTTGCCGACCCCATGTGACCCATTAAATTAGCCCAGGGCTTTGGCAATGCCCCCAGGTGTAAGCATTACCTAAACACAGGTGCAACTAACAACATGAAGTAGAGCCCCAGTTACTTAGCAAGTAAAACTTTTATTAAATAAATTTAGGATTTTTTTTTTTTGACCAGAGTGAGGAATTTGACATTGACAAAGCTTGTATCGCACCTGTAACATTGTACAGTCACATCAGTAACTGTGATGGAAGAAACTGTAAATGCTTGTTTTAAACCAGCTTGACCTAGGATTCCCAAAGTCCTTTTTTTTTTTTTTTTTCCCATTTTGCATTTGTTCATCTTTTTTCTTTTTTTTTTCTGTTTTGTTCAAAATTAGACTAAGTTTAAACTTCATGAAATTACTTGTAGCAGAAATAAAGTACATTATACAAATCACATACATAATAGATGTTAAGTATAAAAATGGTATTTACAATAAGTAAACATGGACTATAGAAACACACAGACTCTCACAGCTTCATTCACCTCTCATAAACTCTCAGCATCAGACACAGAAGGGTGGTTGAGGAGATGTGAAGGTACTGAAAGGACTGTGCCACAAACACCTGTAAAGGGCAAACTGGAGGAGAACGAGAGTTGGCCGAGATTCTCCAAAATCCCCATAGCTCACTTCAGTATCAATTGCACCAACTTTGCCCCACCAACTCTCTGTCCCTATTTCAATGTGCTCACACACCCTCACACACACACACCAATGTCTGTGGTACCTTATCAAACTCTGGAATATTGAAATCGTTCATTCCTAACCACTCGGGGGTTTGTTGGTCTGTTCTGCCTTGCTTTCCTTTCCTTGTTTTTGTAGGAACTTGAAGAGACTGTTTCAAACTGTTCAAGGGATGTGCCTTGTCAGGATGACACACACCCCCCACTCCCAGGGGATCTTTTTAAAATCCAGTTCTGAACTACATTCTGTGCTTTAGAGTTTGTGTATATAGTGTATAGAGCTGTCCCTACATATATATATGTGTGTATATATATATGTATATGCTGCATAATGTATAATCTGTCTCTTGGAGGGGGTGCTGGGGAAAAAAAATCCCAGAATGGAACCCTCTTTCATCCTATTTTCCTTGCATCTGCTGGGGAAAGCTTTGCAGTGGGTGCACGAGGAGAGTCCTCCTGCTGAATTCAGAGGGAGAAAACGTCCTGTGTCATCTGGAACGAGAACTGCCCACTCCCCAGTGCTGGGATCCGACACAGGGAGGCAGTGTGCAGCCCCTGGGAGGCTTCTCTAGCTGTGCTGGAGATTGCATCTGCTCACTCTCTCATCTTCTCCTGCCTTCATCAAGAAAATGCTGTTGCCATGGAGAGCTGTGAAACACGGATCTGTGCCATGTGTGGGGAGGCAGTGCATTTCCTCTAAGTAAGGGGACTGGTTTCCTGTGCTTTCAGCCTAATCACGGAGTGCTCAGGGTAGGGGCTGGCACCATCCCCCAGGAGCTTTGTCTGCAGAAGCCCTTGGAAAGGTAAGACAGAGCTCTCCAGATCCTTAACCAGGCTGGTGCTAAGGTGGATGAGTGACTCAAGCTGAGCAGCTGACTGTGCCCTAATCTTGGAGGAATGTATTTCTCCTTCTTGCTAGTGTTGAGCAGAGAGATGTGCTCGCTCTCTCTCTCTTTTCCCAACCCACCCCCAGCCCCCTCTCTCCAAAATGTTCAGGCCTATCTGCAGTGCTGAGAAGACACTGTTGCAAAGGCAAACCCCGAATTTCCAATACCTCTCGCAAGCAGTCAGTCTCTGAATGGAAAAGTTTGGTCCTGTGAGCTAGTTTAAAAAAAAAAAAATAGAGACTGTATATATTTATAGTTATCTATGAAAGGGCCAGAAACAGAGCAGGAGGGAGGGAGGGACGGAAGTAAATTTCCACACATCACTGCAGTAACCTAGAGACACACCATGGGTTTGCTTGGTCCATGTTCTCCAGCCACACCCCGAGAGGAAGGGCTCCGTGTCCCAGGGGCTGCTGGTTTGCTGGTCCCTTTGCTTTGCACCACGTTAGCAGCAAATATGCGAGTCCAGGCGTGGCAAGAATCTTCCTCCTGGGCAGATATTGAGCCTTCTCTTTAATTGCATGTCTTGGAGAGGAGGGGAGGAGGAAGATGGGGTGGGTAAGGTGGGAAGCCGAGGAAGGAAAGGGGTGGTGTCAAGAGTCGATAAATTTACTGGCCTCTCTGAAAAATCAACCTGAAGCAGAAATTCTTCCTCTGGACTTTCCCTTCACCTGAACAGAAAGGGAGGAGGGAGGGAATTGGGAGATTAGGAGGATATCTATGCACACCTCAGGCTTTGAGCTGCTGCTGCTGCTGCTTAAACCTGGAGGACTCTGACCCAAATCAGATCAGCCCTCCCTTGCTCCCCATTTGCAGGCTGGCAGGTGCTGGCTCTTGGACAGCAGCCCTTCAGGGTGTCACCTCTCTGCTTTTCTGTGATCCCTGTGAATCGTGGGATTGTCTCTTCTTACTCCAGAAAGCATTATTTGCAGACTAACTTCAGGGCCTGTGTAACAACTGAAAACTACCAGGGTTTAATACCTTTTTAGGCAGTCAAAAGCTTTTTGGGAGCAGTTGGACAGCAGAGTAAAACCTTGCTTAGACCACAAACAGGTCACTGGGACCATCTGCCTGTCAAGGTGCTGAGGGCACTCACAGGCCTTGCTGAACTTGACCAGCCCCACCTGTACTGTCTGTCCACTCTCTGCCCACAGCTCCAAAAGTCTCCTTACAGCTCTGTGCCATCAGCCTTTGTCTGGTACACAGCGTGGAGTGCCAGTCTCCTCCTGCCCATGGATCTGTCCTGCCCATGGGTCTGTCCTGCCCATGGATCTCATTACCTGGCTCCAACCCCTGGACTGGCTTCCCACCTTGATGTTCATTGTCATTAGAGATCTGCCTGGCAGTCACTGCACTATGTCTGTCCCTGTTCACCTTCACCAGACCCTGATCTGGACTCTCTGACTTGGCTTTGGGCTTGCCCCACTGCCACAGATTTGCCTGATGATTGTTGAACCTGGCCATCACCTCCAGGCCTGCTCTGGTCACCCTGCTCAGGTGAAGCCTCTGCCCCACCAGCTGTGTCACTGCCTCCACTCCTGGCCTCCCACTCTGCAGGGAGCAGCTGGAGCCCTGACCAGAGCTGTGCCCTGCTGGGGGCAGTTTACCTGTGCTGCAGAAGTGACTCCTGCTTGCTCACTGCTGTCAGTAGGGATGGTTGGCATCCTTGGGCCGTTTTAACTGCACCTTCAAGCGTTTCATGCCAATCTGGAAGCCATTCATGGCCTGGATTGCAGTCTGTGCACTGGATGGGTTGTCAAAGCTCACAAAACCTGAAGGAAGGACACAGGATGGATGACAATGGCACTGTTGGTGCCATGCTCACTATGAGTGTCATGGTTATTGATCATGCTTCCCTTGCCTGCACTTACCAAAACACTTGCTCTGATTGGTGGCACGATCCATGAACACCTTTGAGGAGATGATATTGCCAAAGGGCAGGAACATCTGCATCAGCTCGTTGTCTCCAAACTCCTGGGGGAGATGGTAGATGAAGAGATTGCAGCCTTCAGGACCTGCAGGTATGGGGGCAATGGGGAAGGACAAAACAGAAAGCCCCCAAAGGGCAGGGGAAGAGAAATGGGCTCAACTCACAGCACAGCACTGGAGGAGAGCCCTAGCACTGCCTCCTTCTGCTCTGACCTCCCCTTGCTTGTCTCCTTCACTGGTCCATGAAGGGATCTCAGGGCTCTTGAAGAGCCACTGGGAGACTACACAAAAGTAGAGTCTCTGGAGAACAGATTCTTTCAAAGCTTGCCTAGCTCCTACACAGGGTGCTGTGCACAACCAACTCTGTGAGGGTCTGGGGTGCTGTTCTGCTGGAAGGAAATCAGCTGAGGTGAGAGCTCACAGCTGTTCCAGTCCTAGGAAAGCTGCAGACACTGCTCTGTGGAAGCTGCTCCTGTAGCACTCCCTGCAGTGCTGCCTTCAGTCCAGAAGCCACAGCCTTTACTGGAAACCTGGATTGCCACACATCCAATCTATGGGCTGACCTGGTCCTCTCCATTCCCTCACTTGCTCCTTAGGAGCACAAGAAGCTGCCCTCTTGCTGACACTTGCTCTACCAATCAGAGAGAGAATGCTTTTGCCTCCAAATTCTATTCAAGCCAGTTTTGAAGTAAGTTGAAAATAAATTCAGTAGGCTATGAAGGCTGAAAAGAGAGGAGAGTACATTGGAGAGGCTGGTTGATTGGTTTCACTGTGATTCTGGCAACAGCAAAGAGAGGGATGAGTGCTCTTTGCCCCTGACTGCATAGGGAAGGTGCTGACTCTCAGCCCTTTGGTGTGAAAGGTGTTCAAGGGCCTACTGCCCCTTTGCACCTGGCAGCACCTGGCCACACGTGAGGTCAGGAAACATCCTGTGATCCTTCCCAGCCCACTCCCTGCAGACGTGGTTGTTTCCATACCCCAGCTCCAGCATTAAGTATCAGCGGACAAAAATCAGCGCTGTCTCCTCTCCATTGGCTCTGTTGTGCAGAAGAGCAGCTCCACAAATCCCACCCAAGCCCCTGGACACCCCCATTCCCACTCTGATCCTCACCTTCTCGCTGCTGCTGCTGCAGGATGGGAGGCTGCTGAGGGATGCTCTGTGCAATGGGGGTGATGGTGGTGGTTGGATACACAGCTGTAGCCCAAGGAGACAGAACAAACCATTTACCTGAGGATCTGGTCAGCCACACAAGGGCCTGAGGGAGACAAGGGAAGCTGGTACCTGCATACTGCTGAACTCCTGTGAAGGCTGGGTGCAAAGTCTCTGCTACTGAAGGGCTCTGGGCTGCAGAGAAAAACACAATCAGAAGCACAGCAAAGGCAATCACTCATGCATTCTGTGTGTGTGTGTGTAGTGTTGTTTCCCACCCTCGCCTCCAAGTGAGTCTCAGTGCCTGGCTGGGAGGGAGCTACAAAAGTGTGGGGAACCCAGAAAAGAGGAACTAACTGCAGGTCCTCAGGTCTCTGCATGGTGGGTTGTTTTTTTTTTACTGCTCTCAATACCTGAATATGGCACAAGGCCGTTGGTGTAAACTGTTTCCAAGGTTGGGTGCCCATTTGGGAATGGTACCACTCCAGTGAATCCATTGGAAATGGGTGCCACCAGTCCTGGCATGGCCGCTGTTCCCAGGAGAGGTGGTGAATGTAGCCCTGGAGAAGAAGAGAGGACAGCCCATAAAAGTCAAGGTCCCACAAAGCCCCCACTCCCTCCTCCCACCTGCCTGGCACGAGTGCTGTGTATGAAGCCATTATCTCATCTATTTGGCACGTGGAGATGACAGACTGCTGCCAGAGCCTTCACAAAATTGAGAGGCAGCACTAGTGGGAAGAGTGTGAGAAGAACTGCCAGTCCTGAGTGCTGTCAGAGCTTTGGGGGGGAACATCTTGGTGTTTGCACAGCACCTGGCATGACACATGCCTGTTCTGACAGGGGTTTGAACCCCATATGCATTATTGCTGTGGGATGATGATCATGAACAACAGCACTGCTGAGCTCAGAGTCAAGTGCAATCCTGGAACCCAGTCCTTTACTGAAACTGCAGCAAAAATGCACGGCCACAGGGCAAGAGGCTGTGTGTTGAACATGCGAGGGTGTCAGGGGGGCTGCAGGAATTCGTGCAGAGCAGAGACTGCCGTGCTCAGAGGCTGCACTGCTGGAAAGGAGCGAGCTCATGCAGCTGCTGAGCCTGGAGGTGCAGAACTGTTTTACCTGGGTGGGCCCCGTGCCCAGTGCTGGGGCAGGAGGTTCCCTGGCCCTCACCTGACGCTGGTGCAATGGGAGCAGCTGGCAGCCCGTTGAGACTGACGGCACCGATCTGCTGGATGTGGCACGGGGAGAAGGCGACGCCCGGGCTCAGGTAGCTGCCGTGGGAGGTGGAGAGAACCGTGGTCTGCTGCTGCATCAGCTGCAAAGCAGGACCGTGCAGTCAGGGCCTCCCCCTGCCAGGGCCCTGCAGAGCTGGGGGAGGCTGTGCAGACCAGCCTGGCTGTCACCTCCCCCAAGTCCTGCCACCTGCCCTGGAGCTTCCCCTGACACTGCCAGACCTGCTGGGGTGACAGTGGTGCTGTCCTCCCCTGCTGGGGCCCACGAGGTCCCTGCAGCCATGCACTCACACAGCTGCTGCCCCTGCCGATGTGGGACAGTGGCCTGGCCACCCATGAGAGCCCCCACGAGCTGGGCACAGCTCCCTGTCCTGCAGGCAGGGGACACAGCTCAGGGGGATCCCAGTTCCCAAAGCCAGGGCCACAGCTGGGCAACCCATGCCTCTCCCTCTCTGTGAGCCAGCAGCCTCAAGGGGTTGTGGCTGACTCAGCTGGGCACAGGGGATCAGGACAGGCCCCTGCAGAGAGGCCCTGCAGTGGGGAGGGAGCGGGTCAGGGCTGTGCTGGCACCCAGCAGCACCATCTCCCCACAGGCCTTTGCACTCAGGCACAGGCCCCTCTCCCTGGTCACTCCTCCTGGGACAGTGCCAGATATTAAATAACACAGCTTTGCCTCGAGGAACGGGCCCCAAATCCCTCTGCTTCTGCCCAGCCTCCATGAGCAGATCGTGCTGGGAGACACGCAGGGCTCGCCCTGGCACGGCCACCCTGCCGTGCAACCAGGTGTGTGCCCAGGCCCAGCTCCTGTGGCCTGCTTTGCCCTCAGAGCTCTGGCCCCTGATCCCCTGAGCTCAGTCCTCTGGCACTGGCCTGCACCCTGGGGCCACGACACACCTGCCAAGGCAGAGATGCACAGCACAAAAGGAAAGGTGCAGGGGTTGGGAGGAGGGTTAAGAGAAGATAAAAATCCTTCTGGTCCTATTTGACCATCAGCGGGAGCGTAAGGTGCCCTCAGAGTGCAGTGGCAAAAAAGATTTAGTTCTGGATGCAAAATTATCCAGCCCTTTATCAGCTTTGTCTTCACATCAAGCAAGAAGAGCAGGGGAGGCACAGGCTCTTAGGAAAGCAGAGTTTCTCAGGAGGAGCTGAGGGGTGACACAAGGCAAAACCCAAGTAAACAACAAAAATCTTCCTGACATTGCCACATCCCACTGTCTGCAACACAAACACACAGCTCTCCAGGAACCTACCTCTGCACAAAGGCACGAAGTCAGAAAGGCAGTTTTTTGGCCCAGGGCTCAGCTGAAGGATCTGGTGACTGAAAAGTTTGTGGCTAGCTAAACCTCCCAATTTCCTCCACACAGAAGCTGATCATGGCTTTTGCATAAAAAGAAGAGGAATTTCACGGCAGAGCTGCCCCTGTAAGCTGTAAGCAAAGCCCCAGGGTGAAAATGGCTCGAGCTCTTTTTGGGGATGGGTGAGTGCTCCCAGGCTCTGGGGCAGGGGGACTGACAGCACAGGGGTCACACTCCTGTGCCATTCCAGAAAGGACAAGCCCTGGTATCACCTCTCTGATGACCACATCTCCCCTGGAGCTGCACTCACTCCTGTCACTGGGGTCAGGGCTGCAGTGAGCGTGGCCTCCCTGGGGTCACAGGGCCCTGCTGAGCCTCTGTGCCAGAGCCCCCAGGGTGTTCCTGCTCCTGTCCCCCCACTGCCCCACTCCAGGACAGTGCAGGAACCAACACGTTTCCTACCCACTATGGGCAAATTCATCTTCTCTTTTCTCACGAATGCCTGTCCTGTGCCAGGCTCTGGCTGCACCAAGGTTCCACGAGCACCAAACTGGCACTCTGCAATTGTTCTCATCACTTACATAAAATTACCATAATGAACCATAAGAGCAGAAATAAAAGGAGGGGGGAGGTGTGAACAAATTATGTTTTGTGTTTGGAACTAATTGATTTATGATATACAAGAAATATTCAGGCATTAGAAGCACTTAGTAAATTGCTCCAGCTGCTTTTTTAAGACTTCAGGCCTCTTTTGTATTGATATTTTTTTGGTATTTGTATTGATTTTTTTTTTCATTTCCCTGACTTCACCTGAACTAACTTGTTGAATAAAATGAACTCATTTGCAGAGGCACCTGGGATAAAAACCTTATTTAAGCACTGAAATAAACTGCTTTCAAATGCTTAGCCAGTTGTACTTCCCAGATGAGACTTTTTTTCTTACAGTTTCAGCCAACATGCACTGTTTGACTATTTTAAGTACCTTCTTTTGCATATTTGCATAGATCTGAATAACTTTAGACTGAACTTAGTGTA
The DNA here is from genome assembly GCA_016584745.2 of Phylloscopus trochilus trochilus. NCBI lineage: Eukaryota > Metazoa > Chordata > Aves > Passeriformes > Phylloscopidae > Phylloscopus > Phylloscopus trochilus. The sequence continues at coordinate 3,364,629 of WQNJ02000050.1, forward strand.
TGATTATTTTATGTTTAATTTGAGACAGTTTTTGAAGAAGGTGGTTAACATAAATTTAAAACAGACAACTGAAAACAAAACGAAAACAAGCCAAGATCCAAACTTCTTTGTAAACCCCTGGGGACCACTTTGGCTTGGTAACTCAAACCCTGTGGGGACAGAGGGAGGAAGCTGTTGTGCATTAAATTTTGACTGCAAGAACCTGTGATGCCTCTGCTGCACCAGTTCACCCCAGCAGCACTTGCTCCTGTCAGCCTGGTGCAGCCACATCCAGACTGGGCAGCTGCATCTCCCAGGCCTGGGGGGGACCTTGGGTGCAGCATCTGCTCCTCCAAGCCCAAAATCAGGAGGGCATGAGGGATTTTGGGCTCCCCCTGAGCCCTGGCTTAGCAGAGGACCCAGCTCACAAGGGCTGTTCCATTTTGAGGAACCACAAGGAGATTCAGCATGGAAATCTCTCTCTTTTGCCCCCACTTTCAGAGATGTCAGATGGCATTCCAAAGGGCTGAGTCCCTCTCCCTCTGATGGTGACACTGTGTGAGTGTGGACTGGCTGGGATCTCTCCTCCACAAGGGAGACCAAAGACGGGGATGGCACAAGAGAAGAAAGAGTCAGGTGTGAGGTCAGTGCCTCGGGGAAAAAAAAAAAAAGAGAACCAAACCCAGTGGAAAGTAAAAGGAAAGGAAGAAAAAAATCCTAAAAATGTGGGTGACAGGCTGAGTCTGGAGTCAAGGGGAAAGCCACAACAAAGCCTCAGAGGAGGAAGGGCAGTGAAGAATCAAAGAGAGCAACACAGTAACAGGTGCAACTGAGGAGAAAGAAGATGCAGACAAGCAAGGAGGCACAGCTTAGACCTGACTGCCTTCTTGTCATCAGCAGGGGTTCCTGAAGATTAAAAGCCTGAGTCTGGAAACTCTTGCTGCCCTTCCTCCTTACACAGCCTGGACCTCAAGCTGATAAAGCACCTCCTGCCACCCTGACCTCACAGTGTGATCCATTCCTGCCTGCTTCACCACCACACCATGCCCGAGTCAGGGCCATCTCTAGGACAGCAGGAGACACACCTGGATGATCATCTCATGGCTGACCCACAGTGAGATAAGCTACAACTTCTGACCTCAGGTGCAGCTGGCTCCTGGGCTGGACAGAAAAGAAGGATCCTGGCAAAAGGTGGTGCCTGGTCACAAAGGGTTCTTCAAATAATCTGTGTTGGATCAATTCTAAGTTTGGCTTGCAAATTTCCCTGAAGTTATGGAGCCTCATATGTATTTCCCTTTTTTCTCATCCATATTCTTGCCACACACTTAAAATGCATTTGGCAGTTTCTGGGGAATTTTTGAGGAAACTGCCAACAATTGAGAAGCAGTTCCTTCTGTGTCACGTGAATGAAAGGAGGGCACATCAAGGAGCTGCTGAAGCCAGAGGAGAAGAGGTCCACATACATGAGAAGAACAGGTTTATTTGCACTCCCCCCTAGAAAATTACTTTCAGTGGCAATATCTACTTTTGAGATCTTTGTCCACACAAGAATTTCTCCTGCCTTGAGCAATTTCTGAGCCTCCTTCCTTGGCCTTTACACTTGGCAGCAGAGAGCTGAAAATGACAGTCACCAAGGAGGCTCAAGGAAGGCTCCACCACAGCTGATCTGGGACTTGTTGGGTTTGGGACCTACCTCGAACATCAATGGCAATTGCCACCATGGCTCTGAGGCAAGGAGGTTGTCTCACTAAAACCCAAAGCACAGCCAGGCTGCTGAAACACCTCTGGCTCTCTGCTACCCACTGCTCCCTCTCCAGCACCTTGCAAACACCACAGTCCCACTGGCCAAGTGAGAAAACCTGGGAGCCAAGGACAGCACTGGGGGAAAGAGGGCCCTCCTGGCAATTTCAGCAGAGAAATAAACTCGTGAAGTTGGGTCCCACAGCTCTCCTGCTGCTCCAAAACCAGAGAGACACACATTTGTGCCACAGAGCCAGAGGAAGGGTTCACAAGTTGGTATCATCTGTCAGACATCACCCAGGAACCAATGCTCTGAGCTCTCCTCATGACAAGACAGAAAAGCAGTGGGTCATGACTGAGCTGTTCCCAACACCTCCACATCAGAGAAATCCCAGGCTCACTCTGAGGAGACCCCAGCTCTCCCCTGCCCCCCCGCCCCCATTTCCAGGAGAAAAAAACACACAAAAAACTGTGCAAGACAAGGCAGCCGAGCGGAGAAACGAGCCAGGAGCGCTCCCAGGTGCTGGGAAGCTTTCCCAGAGCTGCCAGGAGATCAGTTTGTGTCCCAGGGGTGGCCAGCAGGGCAGCCTTCCCCACCCCCCCACCCGCGGGGGATACTCACAGCCTGCGCATAGGCGCTGTATGGGCTGAACGGCAGGGAGAGAGATGGAGTGAAAATGCCCAGCTGCCCCACCATTTGCTGCATACGGCGGAGGGTCCTCTCCTTATCTGTGTCAGCAAACTTCACCACTAGACTGGAGGAGGCACCCTAGGCACAGAGAGGAGACAGAGAGGAGGCAGGAGAGAAGAGGCGTGGGACAGCCAGAGAGTCAGCGGTCAGGCAAGGGAGGACGGGGCAGGACAGGCAGCAGACAGGAGCGGGAAGAGGAGCAGAAGAGCAAATGTTGGCATGGAAGTGCTGGGGAGCTGCCTGGAACCTGGGCTGTGCCCTTCCCCATCCGTCTTGTCCATCCAACCCTTCCCCCTCACACCCTTCCCCTCACACCTGAGCCTCACAGAGATGCACACACCCCTGGCTGCACTCGCCAGGTGATGGTGCAGCCAGGAACACCCAGGGCATCGATGGCCACAAGCACCATCTTTCCACCAGCATGAGCTTGGCTGGACAGGCAGAGCAGCTCCTGGCAGCTGGGAATTCCCTGGCTGCAGCACTGCACTGCCCTGTTCCAGGTTGGAGATTGCCAGAGACGAGGCCACAGCTGCAGCTCCACTGGCACAGGAAGGGCCAGTTACAGGCACACAGCCCCACACAAGGCACAAAGGGCTCCCACCCACACCCAGCCCGCCCCGGGGGCCTCCTCTGCTGCCTAAAAAAGAGAAGCCAAGGAGAGCTCAGACACTGAAGCCCTGACCACCCATGTGGCTGAACTGTCAGCTTTCACCCTGCTCAGTTTTGAACTACTCCAGGTAGCTGTTGCCAAGACAAAATCATGGCCTGATTTTTGGCTCTCCTTTATTTAGCTTTTACAGCTGTGAGCGCTGCCACTCCCAGTCTGGACGAACACAGCCACAAACAGCAGCCCAGGGGACAGGATGGTCACTACGAGTGAAGCACAGATGTGCACACACACCCACACACCTCCCAGCCACACCAGCTGGACACTGCTGTTGGAGCTGTTGTGGTTTTTTTGGAGAGTGTGGGGAGGTCCCTGCAACAGGGAAATGGGACAAGGATCAGGAAGAGGGGAGGTCCCCTGGCCTTATACTCACGGGCATTGTCTGGCTGCCATGGAGTGCGTGGATTGCTGCCTGAGCCTCTGTGTGAGATGAGAACTTTACAAAAGCACAGCCTGGAAAGGGACAGAAAGAGCACAGGAGATTGCAGTGACAGGACTGCTGTGAAAGTGCCATCACGCAAGAGACAGTGTCTGTATCTCAGGTAAGGCAAAGGAAAGCCACCCCAAGGAAGCAGGGAACAAAAAGGATGACTCATCCCAAGTCCTCTATCCTGGAAAAAAGAGGAAGGGTCTCAAATTATTACTTCAATGATATACTCTACAGATGATGACACCATCTCCACCCTTGCCCCTGACCACCTCTTCCCCAGATTCTCTGTGGCCTCCTCACTGTGGGTACAAACACTTCAACCTGCAGCCCCAGGCTCACGAGTGACCCTGACAGCTCAGCTGCTCATCGTGCTCTGCTTCCCTCAGCCTCTGCCCACCTTCCCCAGCCCCTCCTGGCAGCAGAGGACTCCTCCTGCCCTGCTCCCTCTTTCTGGCTGTTTCATGGGTTCCCATAAACACAGGGAGGGGAATAAGAGCCCCAGTGGGAAGGTGAGGCTGGTGAGCACCACCCCGAGCAGGGACAAAGGGCAGGACACACAGAGGGTTCACACCTTTGCTGTTCCCATCAGGTCCACGGAGCACCGTGCATTCATCAATGACCCCAAATGGTTCAAAGAGCCGGAGCACGTCATCCTCAGACTGCTGCTTATTTAACATGCCCACAAAGAGCTTCCTGTCCCCTAGGGGCAAACACAGAAACATCAACCTTCTATGAGGCTTGCAGTCCAGAGCAGGAGGAGAGGAACACTTAAGCACAAAACAGCCTGGTGTTAAAAACATGCCTGGCATGGAAATGATTTGCTGTTGGCTGAAATGCTTCCAGGGGTGAAAATGCAGGGTCTGCCCAAGCTCCTCACACCTTCAAGGGTTTCTGTGGCACCCCCTGTCTTACCCTCCCCATTGGAAAACAAAGGATTAATAATTTCCTTTCATCCATCAGCCTTTCCCTTCAAATAATCCAAACGAAATGATAGTAAGAAAAACTGTCTGGGAAATCCCATTTCCATTGATCAGCAGGTGAAGTCCAACAGGTGCCTTAGGAAATACAGCAGACCAACCCAGGCAGGGTGATATATTCCAGGACCTTTGACTTCTGTTTCTTTTTCCTTCTCTCCAAGACCACCATTTCCTTAGCTGCCATGTAACCAAGCATCTTGATTTCCATTTGCCCTTCCCCACTCCAATCCACCCAGCTGTCTCTCAAGGCCTGGGATAAACTCTGGCATCCTGGGTCCCAGCCTGCCTCACTGTAGGATTACCCAAATACCAGACAGCTGGGTGAAGGCCAACCATCAGCTCCATGGCCCCTGCTGCCCTCTCCCCAGTGACATTGTGTACCTGTGCCACACTGGCAGGGAGCTGGAAGAATGGCCAACACATGCAGGACTTTGAGCTCAGAGTCCTCCCGGGTTCCTCCTCAAAGAGAGAAGTGAGGATTGTGGTTTTGTTGGGCTGGGTAAGTGTGGAGGCAAGGAAGGTGCAGAGTGCCTTCTCCCACTCTCTCTCAGCACACACAGGAGCCCATCCCACACCTGATGCTGTCCACCCAGCAGCGTTTGGGGTGGCATCCTCCCCAGACTGGTGTGAACAGCAATAAAACAGCACAACACTGAAAAGCCCAGCTGAAACGCCAGCCCAACCTCCGTTTTTGCCAGGAAAACAGAGCTCACCCTCCCCCAGTGCCCCAGATCTGCGTGGGGAGACACGACCCACAGGAGGGGCCGTGTCGGGATGTGGCTGGGGAGCAGCAGTGCCAGAGGATCCCTTATTGTTAGCGACAGGATCAGAGGGGCTGCCTCCAAACACACCAATGCAATGTGACGCACGTCAGGGGCAATAGCAAGGGAGCTGCTCTCTGCTTGAGAGTGCAGTGACCTGAAAAACAACAGGTCTTGGAGCTACAGCAGCAGAACAGCTCCGGGGGGGGGGTGGGGGGTGCTGTGTACGGATGCCAGGCGAGGATGGCACATGACACATTCACACTGTCACCAAGGCTGGCCCCAGCCCCCTGCCTCGCTCCTCTGGGCTCAGGGGATGGTTCCCCAGCCAGGTAAGGAAGGAAGGCACCTCCCTACTGCTCAGCCAGGTACAGATGCACTCGGCAGCACACACACACACACACACACACACACACACAGAGGCAGGAGCACTCACAGAAGAGCAGATGCACACACGCAGCACTAATGGACGAGCACAAAGGCTCACACACACACACACCCTGGAACATCCCCAGCCCCCGGGGGGACGCCTTCCACAACGAAATTCCTTAGTGAGCAAGAGGAATGTGCAGACAGCCCTGCTCATCCAGCACGCAGGCACCACAGGGAGTCACCTCAGCCTGCCCCAGAGCCCCTGCACAGGGAGGGGTGCTGGGGCTCTGTGCCTCAGCCAGGCACAGCTCTGCTGTAGCCCCAGGCAGACATGTGCCACTTGTGCTCACCACACACACAAAGCGTTAGAAGTGCTACAGCCAAGGCTCTTAACCCAGTCCCAAGCAGATACTCCTGATTTATGTAAGCAGAAGTGGCTGAAATGTATGGCTTTGCTTATTTTTTTAAGGGCCAAATTTCCCAGCTTCCCCATTTTCATGATTCCCTGGGTAACTACACCCATGGGAATTTCATCCCCTTCAGTTTTCCTTGTGATTCTTTCTACATTTCTCCCTGCACCTGCATGGCAATGGCTGCCTTTGGAGACATTATTTCAGCTGATTGAGTCCATTCAAATTGGTGATGCCCAATAATCCCCAGCCAAGGCACAGGAGTTCATAAAGCAGGTGCTGTTCAGCTGCCCTCTGTCCAGGGAGACAGCACCTGCCCCACAAGGGCCAGCTCGGGAGTGCTGGTGGTCAAACCAAGCAGAAAACAGCACACAGAGAAGGTGAAAAATCTGATTGGAAGAGAGGGAGAGGGGAAAAAAGGGACTGGGCAGGAACAGATTTACTGGGCAGTGAAGAAGAGCACGAAAACTAAAGGAGCAGCAGCTCTGTGCTCTGACTGACATCACCTGGTGCCAGATGTGAGCCCAGTGTGACCACACCAGGGGACACTGGAGCTCTGCAGGGCTCCCCCTTCCTCTGCCCTGAATCTCCACTGGCAACCAGGCCTTTATTCAGACAGGTGCAGCTGCAGCCTTTGTGTGGCAAACATGGGGAGCTCCTTAAAAAAAACCATCAACACAGGGGAGAAATACCTTGGGAAACACTTGTACTGACTTTAGGTGCTGTGAAATAATCCTCTGTTCTTTGAATTAGCAAGCAAATAACTGTGGGCTAAGATCTGACAGCCAGGAATGCATCTGGTGGTCTTGCTATTCTCTTCAGGGACCCCTGGCTGGCTGGGGCAGGGGGTGTTGAGACATCTGGGAAAGTCAGTTATCCTACAACTTGCAATCAAATCAACATCAAATTACCAGTTACTCATTATTTTCCACTTCAGAGAGCCCTGAAACTTCCTGGGTAATTCCTGTGGTTTCTTCCTCACACCATTTCTGGTGAATCAAAAGCATTTTTCTTTACCCTGCCCTGTGGGAAAAGTCCACTGAAACAGTGAACAATGCTCCATCCCTGCAGCTTTACAGGTCTCATGTTGTCTGACAGGGCCCACTAACAGAACCTTTTGGAAGTCCTGCCTTAATGTGGGAATTTCAGCTTTCCTTTTTGGAATTTGGAAGGAAAAAAAAAAAAAAAAGCCAGTCTTTCTGGCTGTGCAGCACAGGTTAAAACTGTGACACCTTAGGGACTTCAGCTATAAAGGCAAATATAAACACACACACACCTACGGGTTTGGAATCTTTTCTGAATGCCCAGAACAGCAACAGTAAAGGGGAATGAAATCACTGACAATGTAAGATTCTTTTCACAGTGAATCCTCAGTGAATGCTCCTGGTTCTGAAGATCACACGTAGGAAAATGATCCAGCCTGGTCCCTTTGGATGCCCCTGCAGCAGCTGGGGACCTCTGAAAGGGCTCCTCTGCTGCTGACCTCTCCCTCTCTGCCTCTTGGAGCCCAACCCATGATCCGGGATCCTCTCGATTCCTCAGCTTCCCACCAGGGCTGTTCTCCCACAATATCCAGGCTGACTCATCCCTCCCCAGCCCGGCTGGAATGCTGCAAACCCTTTCAACCTGATCTGCTATCAAACCCTTTCCCCTGAGCTGTGATCCTAGAGCCTTGGATCCCAAACCCTCTGGCACTATCAGGGCTGATCCCAAAAACCCTCTGGCACTCTCAGGGCTGATCCCAAACCCTCTGGCACTCTCAGGGTTGATCCCAAACCCTCTGGCACTCTCAGGGCTGATCCCAAACCCTCTGGCACTCTCAGTGCTGATCCCAAACCCTCTGGCACTCTCAGGGCTGATCCCAAAACCTCTGGCACTCTCAGGGCTGATCCCAAACCCTCTGGCACTCTCAGGGCTGATCCCAAAAACCCTCTGGCACTCTCAGGGCTGATCCCAAAAACCCTCTGGCACTCTCAGGGTTGATCCCAAACCCTCTGGCATTCTCAGGGTTGATCCCAAACCCTCTGGCACTCTCAGGGTTGATCCCAAACCCTCTGGCACTCTCAGGGCTGATCCCAAACCCTCTGGCACTCTCAGGGCTGATCCCAAAAACCCTCTGGCACTCTCAGGGCTGATCCCAAAAACCCTCTGGCACTCTCAGGGCTGATCCCAAACCCTCTGGCACTCTCAGGGCTGATCCCAAACCCTCTGGCACTCTCAGGGCTGATCCCAAAAACCCTCTGGCACTCTCAGGGCTGATCCCAAACCCTCTGGCACTCTCAGGGCTGATCCCAAACCCTCTGGCACTCTCAGGGCTGATCTCAAACCCTCTGGCATTCTCAGGGCTGATCCCAAAAACCCTCTGGCACTCTCAGGGCTGATCCCAAACCCTCTGGCACTCTCAGGGCTGATCCCAAAAACCCTCTGGCACTCTCAGGCCATCAGCTCCTTCAGCTCCCCAGCAGGGATTCCTGCAGCACTGGAAGCTCTCCCCTCCCCTCCCCGGCACAGCACACCCTCCCTTCCTGCTGTTTTCCCCTTCACTTTCTCTACAGCTCCTGATTTTCACCCTCTGATTGGCAATTTCCCGTGCTGTCCAGCAAGCAGGGAAATTCACTCTGATCTCTGACTGTCGAGTTCCCATGGAAACGTGCTCTGGGCACCATCAGCCAGGCAGGCAGCAGGAGGGAGCCAGCACAGAGCACGTTGTTGATGAAGGTACCACGGGAACGAGCCAGGGGTTGAGGCTGAATGTTGTGGCCGAGAGAGAGCACACAAGGACTGGACAGAGCTCCTACAAAACCAGTGAATTCAGGTCAACAGCAGGCAGCAGCCAGGATCAGGGAGAGAGGGAAGCCCAGTCCTGGCTGTGGATGGGATGCAGCAGATCTCCTCGGGAGGCAGAGAGAGCTTCCTTGTCCCTGGGCAGTGCCAAAGGGCTTGGTTACCTTTCCTGGCCCATCCCTGCAGCCCTGAGCTCCAACAAGCACACAAACTCCTCTGCCCCTCTGCTCCTCTCCTCCTGGCCCTCCTGGCTCCCAGCAGAGAACAGGGAAAAGCTGCCAGTGTCTTGCCCAGAATCACAAGTCCCACTCTGAACTAATGCAGGCAGCAACTTTTTGGTAGTGAATTTCTTCTGCAGGGTGCAGGAACGCTGAGCATCCAGATATCCTCACACAGCCCCTGCAGGGTTTGGCCAAAACTGCCCCTTTGGCAGAAAAATTAGCATCCCTCAGACCAAGAGACAAATTCTGGTGCTCTAACTTCATGTTCTTAATTCAGGGTGCTTCACTTGAGAAACGTCAGTCCCTGGTGAGTATAAAAGAGGTTCCCTTCAAGGATAATGCAGAGCAGTGCCTCCCTGATGCATGCAGCTATTCCCTTGATAAACTCCTAATCCATACACTTCTGCCCTGCCCCAAATCTTTCTTTTACCTCCTGCCAGTGTGGGGCTATTGCTGTAGGAACAGTGCTCTTCCCATATCTGTAAAGTTGTTCAGCCGCTTCTCTGACAAGTGGAGCATCACGCCAGAAACATTTCAGAAGAGCAACCTGTCTCAGACAAACACAGGGTGCTGCCTTGATGCTGCTGCTGCCTCAGGAAAAATCCAGTTTGTCATGGATCCTGTGGGAGCTGCTTGTTCTTGAGCTCTGCAAGGAGCCTGGAGGGAGGTGCACAGGCTGCAGGAGACAGGTGCTCAGACTCCAAAGGTTTCTGTTCTTGTCCACGGGAAGCAGAGTTGATGTTCTGACATTTGCAACCATTAGGGAACGTGGCACTTTTCATAAACTTAGAGATTTCAGAGTCCAGTGCCTTGGCCAAAAGCTTGTTCCCAAATCAGCACCCTGGTTTTTAACCTACTGACTGCTTCCAACTCGATTTGATAGAAGCATCAGAGATGTCACATCCCAACACTTAATATCAGGTGGGTGTGTAGAGAAGAGCCCCCAGAAGTGCAAAAGAGAGATGCAGAGATGGCCTCAGCCCTGGTTACACACCAGAGACTTAAGCTGCACTCACCAGACACACAAACTTCTTTTTTTTTTAAAATCAATGCGTTAGGGAAGGATTGACCACCCAATGGTTGAATCCAGAGGCAATGTCAGGTGTCAGAGAGAAGCCAGCCCTCCCCACACCACCCACTGCAGGCATCTCTAAAGGATCTCTCACCCACTCATAACATCATTTTCAACAGTGAGAGTGAAATACCCTGAAGACTCTGGTCTCTTGTTATTCTCTGTAGCACAGATAAGGATTTTAAATTCAACCCTGAACCAAGGGGCCGAAGTAAAATGCCCAGACTTCAGTAAAACTTAGGTGTACTATCCCTCAAGTAAATAACCAAAAGTACAGATTCTATCTTACTTAAACAGACTTTTTTTAAAGGAGTATCACACCATCATAATTACACACATTCATATAAAATACTATAAAATATATCTCATGTTCTTGACAGTGCAATAACTGACAGTCACTACAAACTGTTTGGAAATGTAAAATAAAAGCCTTCCAAATCTAAATAAAGCATGCAGGACACGCTGTCCCACAGCACAAACAGCAGCACACAAACCCTCCCCTGGCCTCCACTAAACTGCTTTCAGGGGCAGCACCAACAGCACAGGGCACAGAGAGGCAGATGTAGGAATGGAGAGAAAAGGAAAAGAAATAGATCAGTAAGGCAAGGAAAAGAAGCAAAATGAGTTAATGGATTTGGAAAGGGCTGAAGTTGCAAACCTTCTCCACCTGGAGGAGGCATTTGAGCTGCTGAGAGCTCCCCATTAAATTACCAGATTCTCTTGTTCCCAACCTTCCAGCTCTGAACTTCTCAGTAAATGCTGCTCTGACCAAGCTGGTGCCCTGCAGGCTGACAGCACCTCCATCTCAGGATCCTTTCCCTTCAGACATTATTTCCCCATCATGTGATCTTTTCTGCAACAGCATTTTGGCCTTGACAATGTGCTGGGGGCTGCAGCAGGACTGAGAATGGCAGGGCTGAGACAGCTCAGCAGTGATGGGGGAGGCAGTGGAGGGAGCTGCAGACAGGAGAATCAGCTGCAGACCAGTGAGCTGAACACGTTAAAAAGCCAGTGCTGCTGCAGGGATCTGGCTCTTATTGGGCTGATCAGGTGAAGGAATGAAGGAACCTCTTCCCAAAGGCTTCAGGAGCCCCAGTGCCACACAGTAATGTGCTGGGGCAGACACTGCCAGGCTGATGGCACCCTCAAATAACTGGGAAAGAGAGTGGAAGGGGCAGCCACATCATCACCCTCAGGACCTGCTGTGCTGTCAGCTGCCTGCTGTGTCCAGCTGTGTCCCTCCACTGCCCTCCTGCCCCACCAGATCTCTGCCACACACAGACTCCTCCTCACTGAGAAGAAGGCAGAGCCAGGACCCTGTGCTTCATTTCCTGGTCCCCCTCACAAAGCACAGGGCCACCAAAGGAGAAACAAGGAGAGATGACAACTACCTCCACGGCTCTCGCTGTCCGCAGGCTTCACCTGGATCGGGCGCGCCATCTGCAAGGGAAGGGAAATGCAGAGGTTATTGCTTGGCCCAGAGCCCAGCACACGCTGCTGAGGGCACTGTCAACAGGGCAGCAGCAGAGAGGCAGAAGGGGAACCAAGACATTGTGATGGCAACTGATGCCTCAGATTTCGGCTTTCATGGTTTCAGGTTCTGTGCTGCCTAAGGATGTAGTTTTGAGCCTCACATTCAGTGTCACTCAGCTCTCTTCACAGAACAAGCAGACAAAACAAATCTTTTCCTGCTGAGGACCAAGGACAACTTTCAGCCCAAAAAGCACAAACAAGGGTGGACTGAAGGGAGGAACAAGAAGGATGGGACCCCACAACCTGAAGCTGTAATTGGACAATTAAACCCCAATATGTAAATGAACCAAAACTTATAAAAATGTAAAATCTCGTGATCAGGGAGCCATGTTGTGTGGCCATTCCCAACCCACCCTGGGTGCAGCCTTGGTCAGGCTGTAATGCTCAGGGTGGGTCCTGGAAACCTTTTAATAAACATCTGCTTTATTCTCTAGCTCTGTCCACCCTCTGTTTCAGGTCAGCCTTCCTAAGGCATCACAACCAGTACCCTTGAAGGAGGGATCATTTTTTTTTTCCAAAAGGAACCTGGCGCTTTTCCCTGCTCAGCTGCTCGCCCCAAAGAGCAGCTCTCCTGGAAATGCCCACCATGCATAAACCTCTGCCTCCTCAGCTGCTGCAAGTGGCACAGAAAGGACTCTGAGGAAGCAGCTCATCACCATGTGACTGGAGCCTCAACAGTGGTCAGGGTGGCCTGAGGTGAGACTGTGCCTGGAAGCTCTTCCTGTGTCTGCCCTGACTCAGTGCAGGCATGGCCACGTCACCTAATTGAGCCACTTACTGTCCTTGCAGCAGGGAAGAGACACTGCCTCTGAACTTGGCTAGAAGCAGCACAGCAAGCAGGCCTGTCATGTTTCCCCTTCCCCGGCCCTCATGCAGACAGCTCTGTGCACCAGAGTAGCTCTTGGGAAGGGCAGCGCTGCTCTCCAGCAACATCTCTCATCTCTGGCCCTCAGGGGCAGTGCTCAGGTTGAAAGTGGCAAAATTCCTCTCTTTCGGGTGTGGAGAAGAGATTTCTCCTTCTCTTGCAGCCATCTGTGTCATCAGCAATAATCCAACCACAAACAAGCCTGAAGGGTAGCTTAGCTCACATGGAATGGAGACTCTCCAGGTAAGACAGAAGTAGCTGCATTAAGGAACCCACAGCTTTAAATGTCTGGTTTGAAAAGCAGGGCAAAACTCATCTGCTGGCAGGCCTGTGTGTCCTGTGCTGCCCAGAGAGGCAGCTGACAAGCTGTAGCCTCCTTTCCCAGCTAGCAGGATCCAACTGCACCAGAATATCCTCCAAGGAATGGTGCACAGGGCAGATTTCCACATTCACAGCACATCTCACTCCATGTCTCTCAGCATCACTCACAGAGGCTGACAGTGACCTGAATCAGTGACATTCATAATAAAAAACAATCAGAATATGGCAGGGAAGGCCTGCACACGAGCTGCAGGTCCAGGCATAGTCTGCCCTCTCTCTTAGGAAACCCCTGAGGAAAAACAGCAACAAAACAGAAAATGAAATCAAGCCATAGAAGTCACCAACTGAAATGTGTTTAAAAGCCAGCATGCAATATGTGGAGGGCTGTCAGTCTCCAAGTGGTGGCTGAGCCAGACTGGCCAGAAACCAGAGGCAGAGCCCACATTCCCAACAGCTGGAGGAAATCCGTGAGGTGGCTTTGCAGTTCACAGGACAGAGATGCCAACCAGGAGGTGACAGGCTGGCATGGCATGGCACAGAGCCTGGCAGCTGGGGGCTGTGAGGCTGGCTTCCCCTGGCTGATGGTTCTCAGGCAGGAGGAGCAGAGGCTGGGAGCAGGCCCACGCAATTCCTGCCTCAAGGATTGATCATGGGGCTGCTGCTAATGGCCCCAGGGATGGGCTGGCAGCTCCCCAAAGGAAGGCCAAGCTGCTGCCGTGCTGCACCTTGACAGACAACAACCCCAAGACCTGCTGAATCATTTAAGGAAGAGGGAGAGGCTGCAGGTCCTTTTCCCACTCTTGATCAGCTGCAGGGATTTGCAGAGCTCCTGATACCCTGCTGTTGCTGCCGTGTGGCCCCAGCACTTGCAGCACTGGAACTGGCCCAGCCTCTGGGCTGCTGCTCCCCACAGGAGCTGCTGAGAGCCCAGCACCTCTCTCCTGACCTGAGTGGGACGTGGGGCAGGGATTCAGGAGTCTGTGGTCAGAGATTGTTCCACAAAGCCTCCAATTTCCCTGCTGAGAGGCTGCTGTCACTGCTCACGGTCCCTGGCACCCTGCCTGTGTGAGCTGAGGCTGGCAGGGCTGTGGGAGCAGGCTGAGTGGGAGAGGGCAGGCAGCCCAGATGTGTGCTCAGAAGAGAGGGCTCCGTGCAGAGCCAGGAGAGGCAGCTGGCCACATCACATCCCACCGCTCCCCCAGCACCGAGGAATAGTTTTGTTTCCACCCAGGATGCAAAACCAGGGCTAAACTAACTGAACTGATGGGGAGGGAGAGAGAGGGACAGACTCAGATCTCAGCTTCTGTGAGGAAGCCAAAGCCCCAAAGCCATTTGGGGGTAGGAGGGGCGGCAGGGATGCTGTGGAAATGCAGTGCACACACATCCAGCACCACCCTCCCAGGGATGCAGGGGCTGAGGGCGACGAGTCGGGAAGGATGGGGGGAGACAAGGGGGAGGTTAAGTACCTGAGGCCATCTCCCTGTCCCCTCCCCCAACAGGGCTGTCACTCCAGCTCCCAGCACCTAGGATAAAGGAGGTGTTGTCATGGAAACGGTTATTCACCACATGGAACCTGACATTTGCAGTTGCCATGGAAACCAGCTCTTGGGGGCATTCCCTCTGCTTTGCACAAAAGAGACATTTTGATATGATCTCTGGGGAAGGGGCCCCCTCTACCCATCTGCCCATCCCTATCCTTTCCCCCATTCCAGGGACGTGACCCCAGGGGTGGTGACCCCACTGAACTGCCACCCTGGGTGGGACCATTGGCCCAGCGAGGTGATGTGCCCACAGCTGGGGACATCATGCCCTGGTAGGAGAGGTGGCAGTGCCAGCACTGCAGGGTGGGTTTGTACTGGTGCAGACCCAGAGGCAGCTCCTGGCTGGGCCTACAAGAGGAAGCAGGGCTGCCCTGTACCCCCCAGCTGTGGCCACAGCTCCTCTCTTGGCCACCTGAAACAGCACCTGGGGTGGGCACAGGAAGATTTTCCCTCTGCCCATGTCAGACCAAGCCCTGGGTCAAAGGCTGCCCATTTCCAAAGGCCTTGCCAGCTCCAGTGACTTTGAGAGACACTCACCAACCTGAGGGTGGGTCTCTGGGCTGGTCTTTGTCTGCCCTGGAAGATATGGGTAAAGAGAAGAAAACAAGATACAAGAAAATTGTCCAGATGCTGAGGCTTGGAGAAGATCAGTAGGATTGTCTGCCAGCTTCTTCCTGAAACAGGAGGTCTCCCAGCTGAGGCAGAGGCAGCCATGGTCCTCCTTGCACAGAAGTGGACACCCAGAGGTTTCCATGAAGAAGGACACCACCACTTTAATCCTAAATCTCATGTTGCCACCAAAGATGAACAAATTATCAAAGGCCTCTCAAGCAGAGGGAGTCCAAAGCAGCTTTAACTCAATCACATAGGTCTCAAGGCCTGTGTGGATCCCTGGGGGATCCTAAACTTTGTATACAGGTCTCAGACAAAGAGCTCTGTCCCCTACAGGAACACACAGTAGGGATGATCACCCCTCCCATCTGAGGGAGAAAGAGAGGAACAGGGCAGCAGGGAGGACTCACTTCTGGCTTACACAGCAAACTCTGGAAGGACAATTTCTCCTGGCCTCCAGTCATCACCTGAGGCTGCACAGTAATCACAGAGCACACCTCTGCATAAGAAAACTGTATTTGTATATACCCAGCTGGGCCCAGAGTCCAGCAGTCAGGATGTGCCTGCCTTCAATTCCCAGAGTGCAGAAGATGCACATGCATGGGCATGGATGCCTTTTACCACACAGGAACACATAGGTGAGCACACGTGTAGGACGGAGAATTCGAGCAAATGATTCATGAGCCTGCACCTGCCTCACAAGATGAGCTTCATCTTCCCTGTTCAATTATTCAGCTGAGCATTATTAGTCTTTGTTTCTTAAGAATATCACATTAACATTTAGCACGTGCTGTCAGGACACCACGGGCCCCTGCCCCAGCCTCTCACCCTCACACTTCAGGGTCCTGCTGCTGACACTGTAAGGGCTGTCAGCTCCATGACCCACTGCACTCAGGAAATCCTCTGGAGCAGCAGTGGGCACCAGATGGGCAGCAAAGCTCCTACTGCCCTGCTCCAGCTTCCCACTCACATTTCCCTCCTGGCTGGATACACAACTTCCTGAACACAGCTGTCCCTACCCTGCTCACAGCCCTCGCAGACAACGCTTCCCTGCCTGCACCGCTCTCCCTCTCGTGAGCCTGCTGCCTTTGCTGGCTTTCTGGGGGGTTCCTGGTGGGAAGCAGAGGGGCAGCCAGATGAGGCTGAGGCCATCCCGACCCCCGGAGTGTTACACAAAGCACAGCAGCCACATCCTGTGCAGCCTTCTGAGAACAGTGAGGAGACACCCACAGGGAGGGTCACTGCAGCCCAGAGGAGCCCAGGGACTTGCAGGGAAGAGACAAGGCTGAGAGGCCTTGCTGAAAGTGTCTGGATTACATCCCACCCCAATCCCAGGATCTGGGCAGCACAGAGAAGCAGGGAACCCCACTCTGCTTGGGCTTCCCCCCTGCTTTTGAGGAAATGCTTCACCACCTTTATAGCAATCATGAGATCAAGGATCTAAGGAAAGATCCTGGCACTACAAAAGTCAGAAGAAGCTTTGATAGAGGTTTCACCAAGGCCAAAATGCACCACTTCTCTCACCACACCCCAAATAAAGACTTCTGGAGGTGAACTGGCTCCCCGTGTTTAATCAGTGCCCAGCATGAGCTGCCAGTCAGCTCAGCAATCTGGTAGCCCTGCTCTTCAAGGAGAAGACTCCCAGATCCCCCTTCTTCAGCTTTCAAACTGCAAAAGCTGGATAGAAGGAAAAAGCCCCCTGGGACAGCAGGGCAAGCCTCTCTATTAATTACGAGTAAGTGATGTAAAAGAGCCCCTTAGGTGCAATGCAGGGGAACCTCACAGTGTTAAGAGGGTCAGAAGCAGAGTGTACGAAACACACAATGCAGGCTGGCTCCTCTGGGATGTCAGAAACCAAAAGGCATCCAAGGCCATTGGCAGAATTAGGTCTTGGGCTCTTCACCTTACAAATCGTGGGCTTGTCCTCCTCTGGTCAGTTAAAAATGCCCTGCCTGAATGACCATAATCACTTCTAACTGGGCAGAGCACATAAATCTAAATGCTAATTTGTTCATTTGGATTCCGTTTCTGATTGGGACTGCAAGCAGGGATGGATTGCTGCCAGTCTCAGCGCTCAACTATCCTACTTGCATCTTCCCTCTGACATCTCAGTGTGCCTTAGCCCTGTCCAGGAGAACTATCCCTCCCTGAGAAAGAGGGCTTGTCTTGTACAGAAAACATGAGCAACATTAGTACCAAGTTCTGGCACAGCTTTACAGGCTGCTTATGAATTCACCTCATTCAATCCCACTATGGAGGAGACAAGGATAATTACGAGCAGTGTGTTCCAGGTGGAGGAACTGAGGCATGTGGTGATGAAGATCATGCAAAAAGTCTGTGGCAGAAGCAAGATGTGAATCCCAGAGTACAAACCACACAGCTTCTGCCTGCATGGCTCAGCGACATCTTTTAGCATAAGCAAGGAAGATTGTTGGAGGGCTGATGAAACTGAAAACCCAAAAACTCATCTAGAAAGTTCATCAAGACCACAAGAGATCGTTCTGGCCTCCAGAAAGCCATGGGCCTGAGGACCCAGGCAAAGCTGGGTGCTCAGACCCACAGTCCTGTGTCAGCTGCAGCATCCTCCTTCAGCATCTTGCTTCAGAGACTTGTCCAAGATTGTCACATTTGTCACTCCCACTGAAGCAGAAAGTGCTTAGCAGGCCTAAGGAATGCTTAGGGCTTAAGGCCTGCAAAAAGCAGGAGTAAAATGCTGTGAGATGGGTCACTAAGTGCAAGAAAGCTGCACAGGGAAAAGCTGGGAGCACACACTCAGCTGGCTTTGATCTTTCCACTGGAAAGGACACCCAGCACCCCGTGCCTTTCCCTGTGCACACTGGTGCACATTCAGGTGCTCCTCTTTGTACAGGCTGCAGCCTCCAGGAACCCCAAAAAACCAGGGGAGGGCTGAGCCTGGGGCAGCAGTGTCTGAGCTATGGACACAGCAGCTCTGCAGAGCATGCACAGGCTGTGCTGGCAGGTTCACAGGCTGCCACTGGGCTGCTGCAGCCATGCCCTTCTCCTGCCCCACGGCAGGGGAATGACAGGGGCCAGGAAAAGACATCTCTGCTGATGTAACAGAGGGGACCAGGCACAGGGACCCTCTGCCTGCACACGGAGCCGCTGTGCCAGTTCCCTTGGCAACCACTGACACTGACAATCCCAGCGGAGCAAAACCTCTGGTGATAGTGACGCACCCACGGGAAAATCCACCCAAAACGGGCCCGAGCCCCCAGCACCACCAAATGAATCCCCTGAGCCACTTCTGGGCTGATATGAGATAAGCTGTTTCCCTTTAGGGGTGCTGGCAGACTGGAAAAGAGGCCCCAGGTGACTGAGGATGCCCCTGGAGACAGTCAAATCTCATTTGGAGAAGGCCCTCAGTGATCTGGTGTAGTCAGCCCTGCTTTGAACAGAGACCCCAGAGATCTCTTCCACCATAAATTATCCTCTGATCCCATCTATATCCATATTCACAAACACTTGTGTGCAGGCACACACCAAATGACCCCACAGAGGTGGGAATGTGGAGCCTCACTCAGGAGGGTGGTGCCTTTGCAAGGACGAAGGTCTGTGTGGGCTGGTGTGCAGGTACAGGTGAGTTCACAAGCACAGGTAACTGAGATCGCCAGGGAAGACCCAGCTCTGGGAGGCAAAAGTCAAAGCTTTGTGCTGCAAGGAGATGCCAGGGCCTGGCTGTGCAAAGGGCAGCAACTTCTCTGGGGAAAGGAAGACCCCTTGTGCACAGGACAGAGCCTGCACGTGTCCACTTGGTCAGCATGTGGGAACGGGTGCTGATCCTTCATTTCACTGTTCTCCCAATTCCACAGGGAACAGGAGGCAATGTCTGCCTTGGCAGCTTGCTCTTCAGTGTAGGCATTCACTGGGCAGCTGCTTTGCCTCACTGAGAGTTCTCAGCCCCTCAAGCCAAACCCTCAACAGCACAAGTATTTTCAATTCCCTCTGCACTGAACAGGCACTTCTGCTGCTTCTTGCCCAGGGGCTGCTTTAGCCCAGCATCTTCCTGTCCTGGTGCTGCCATTTCCATGAGATAGCCTTGGCATGCTCTCTGTACTTTTAACTGATAATGCTGCATGGCTCTTAGGAACTTGCAGGTATTGCCTATCAAACCTGCAGGACGGACACGGGAAAAACTTCTCCACCCTGCCCTGTTCAAGGGTTCAAGCTGCAAAGATTAGCAAGTGGGGCCCGGCTTCAAACCTCAGTCAAACACTTAGACCACCCAAAACTTTCAGAAATACTGGTCCAGGCTGGCTTCACACCAGCATTGCACAAACGAGAGGGGAGGGAAGAATGAGATGCCCTGCCCTCAACACCAACATCCCTCCAGTCACCTGTGCTCCCTCCTACCACCACGGGCTGTGGATGCTGACAGATGGCCCAGGTGAGCCCTTGCTCCTGGCAGCACAGGACACAGCCTGCCCACAGGGATGCCCTCTGCTCCAGCTCTGCTGGGTCTCTGCACTAATGCTGGTGCCCAACCACCTGAATTAGTGCTGCAGCATCTCAACCCCTGGTGCATTCCCAGAGTCTCTGTCTGCTCTCATGCTGCTGCTCTCTGTAATTTTCCATTCCTGTGTCCCTGCATCCATGAGTTCTCCCTATGATGTAGCCACATTTCAGTACCCTCATCACTGCTCTTAAACTGCCCATATTCCCAGCTTGGATCAATACCAATTTCTGCCACTTACTTGCCTACCTTTCAGCAGGCCTTTCTTTGTTCTGCATAGAAATAAAACTGTAACTGTACCTTGCTGAAAGAATTACTTTTTTAAACCTCCCCCCCTCCACTTCCTCCCTCTATTCTTCTTCCTCTTCTTCTTCAGGAGCAATTTTATGTAATTTGCAACTGTCTGGCTGCAAATGAAAAGAGACATAAAGCGTTTCTGCGAAATATTGAAAAGCTGGATGCTTTTCCCTCAAATTTCACTTAGCAAGAGGCTTTAACTTGCTGTGTGATCACTGTGTGTCATTAATAACCTCTCCAATTCCTTTCAGAACTCAGCAAAGTGAAGGCACAATCACGAATCAAAGGCATGGGTTATTGAGATATAATATCATTTCACTGAGGCAGGGAGGAGTGTGCCAGGGAGTGGGGAGAAGGTGAAACACAGCACTGCTGGGCTGGCTGGCAGCTGAAGAGGACACTGGATTTAGGAAAAAGCCTTAAAGGCCTGATTTCAACAATTCAGCAGCTCTGAGGGCAGCACAGGTGAGTTAGATAATACAATAGGCAGCTGTACAGGTGAGACTGGTTGAGTCACCATCAGATGTGTGGATGTGGCACTTAGGGACATGTTTTAGTGCTCTTGGCAGTGCTGGGTTAATGGTTGGATTCAGTGATCTCAGAGGTCTTTCCCAAGCTGATGATTCTATGACAGTCTTGTTGCTTTACACCCTGAGCACACTGGCCCATATAAAAGATTGTGAAAGCCAAAATTCTGCCTACCTCAGAAGAAGATGCTGAGCTTTACTGTCAAAAAATAAGCTTTTGTAGGGTTTAAGTTCCAATCAGTTGCCATACATCCAACTGCATTCAATTTAGAAACAAAAGAGAATTTTGGCCTCACACAAAGAGAACTTGCCCCAGATGCCACAGTGGGGGACCACAGTGATTCCTACTGACATATGTGGAAAACCTAAAATATAAATATAACTATATATAAAAGCTTAGGTAAGCTACACTGCACTCATGGCCCTGCAGGTGGGCTGACATCGCTGGCATCAGACCTGGAGGACCTCAGCAACACCTCTGTGGGCCCAGACCTACCCAGTGACAGCCTGGAAGAGAACCCAGAAGTCCTGCTCCAGGTCCTTCAGAAGGCCTGAGAGTATCTCAGAAACCATATCAAAGCACTTCCATAACTTTGTTGTTACCAAATCCTCAGTCTAGACCAAGAAAGTCATTTGTCTCTGTTCAGGTCCATGGACTGTTGAGTTCAACCACAACCACTGAGACCAGCAAAGGAAGGTACTGTGGCTCCTGTGGCATCTGCAACTGCTTGGTGGTACAACAGCAAGTGTAGGATCAGCACAAGATCCTTCCTCTGCCAGTTTGATCCTTTGCTGTCTCTAAACCTGCTGAGGCTTGGTCACTTTGCATTCAGGTGAGAGTTTGAAACCCCTCAGCTTTCTTTCTTCTCCTGCTGTGCGCAATACAAAGGATATGGGTAAAAGAAATCAGTTGTTTACCAGGCTGTGGCCCGCTGACTAAAATCTCAGTGGTGTGATCAATACATTCTGTGCTCTGCCCTGACTAAACTCCTGGGGATAGGCTTTGCCCCAGAGATCATCAGAAGATGATCTGATCCAGATGTGAACGTACAGAGATGAAATTTTACATCCTCATTCCCAAAACTGGGAAGCAATTGCCTGGCCCTCCTGTCTGTGATTCATTTGCAAAGTGCTGCCTGTGATCAGCTGGGCCACAAGGCACAGGACACCAGCAAAGCATGGCTGAAAGCTACCTCAGCTCACCCAGCCCACATCCATGCCAAGTAACCATCTCTGAATGACCAAAGAGAGAGAGAATTCTGCCTTCTTGGTCACTGAGGGACTGAACAAAAGAGAAACTACATGTGATGAAGTGGTATATTGGCAGCCTGAAAATAGACAGCTCCAAATGCAGCACAGCTCATCTTCATCCTAATCCTGAAACATAATTACACCACACTGCTCATTAACTGTCTCCAGACAAGTATGTTCAAAAGTACTCACCTACCACAGACTTCTTAGTGTTCCCATGCAGTGTCTTACACCTCCCTTAACATAAAAAGCCTTTAGATCACCACATCATAGATAAATTGCTGCTTTAAACACTGCTCCATGCAGCTCTCTACAACCCCTGAGAGCACAGACAGCAGAGAACACAGTGAAACATGCAACAAATCCCCGATGTAGAACTGTAGCAAAACTGAGATTGCCTTGAATCCACCAAGCCTCACATGAATAATTTTTCAGAGACACATCTGACTTCCCCACAGCACTGTACCATGACTCCTCTCAACTGCACCTCCATCCTTTGACTTGCTCTTGCAGACACTCTCATCTCTGCCCTGGACCAACACACGAGGTTACACTGCTTTAGTTCAAAAATCCGACCATTTCCCATCACACAAAAACAACTCAGGCAGATTTGTGCTGGTTATCTGTGCTCTTCCCCCTGGCTGTCCTGAGATAAGGACCCTGTTAAGTGGTAATTAAATCACATGCACTCCAGCACTCAGGTGCCAGCACATGCAAAAAAAGCACAGGTAAACAAATACAGAAAAGGATGTGTGTGTTTGTGTGTGTGTGTGGAGGTCTTGAGGGCAGCTGGGAGAGGTGAGGGAAGCTCTTTGGACCTGTATGGGTTAAAGAAGAAATGTTATGGTTAAGAATTCCTAACCACCCTCCAGAGACCCCTGGTTTACATTAATTATTCTGTTGCCTTGAGCACTCAGGGCCTCCTGTGAGCTTCTATCTATAAGTACCCAACTCCTCCTCCTACTCACCTCCAAATGAATCCTTTCAATGTGCTTGATCAACCCCCTCAGTACAGCAAGGGAACTGCCCAGTCAAAGCTCTTTAATCATACCAAAATGGGAAGGGTAACAATCCAGAACTCCTTTCAGCTCTCCAGCAGGTCCCAGGGAGGCAGAGGACTGCCAGGCATGGAGGGACCTGTTCCACAGTGCCCAGCCTCCCTCAAATCCCACTGAACTCTGCTCCCAAGACCAGGTATGGTGTGAGTAAGACCCAGGAACAGACCAGCAGCCCTTCTCTCACCTAAATAACCTAAATTTCTCTTCCAAATAATGGCATGTGGCAAGTGTACTTTTTTTTTATTTTTGAGAGGCTGATCCAATTCAGCCACTGCATCAGAGCTCGGTCCAGGCATCCTGCAGGGCAATGGCAGAGTAGAACTGGATGCATCAGGAGGTTCTGCACACCTGGAAAAAGGCTCTGGTATCTTATCTCCTGCAGGTTTTTCAGCAATGCCCACTGTGCACCCACACACTTCACCCCAAAGCCCTCAGCTGCCTAGTGACAGGGACAGAAAGCTGAAGGTGTCCTGTCACACCAGAGAGCAAAGAGCAGCACAGACACAGGCCTGGCCAGAGAAAAAAAAAACAACAAAAAACCAGCAGCTCTGAAGAACAGCACTGTGCTTCCACTCTTACATCCCTGTTATAACCCCTGAAACACCCTTCTCTTCCAGAGGCAGGAAAATTGATCTAAGCCACTTCTCACCCTCGCTCCCTCCCCTGAAAATTCCCCATCATCCTGCCCACGGCATCAGCTCCAGACAATTCACTGGGACTTACCCCTGGCAAAGTCTTCTGCTCATGCAGTGCTGTCTGGGCTTTGATGGCAGAGTCTCTGGCACAGTATGTGAGGAATGCACAACCTGCAGCAGATACAGCGAGTGTCAAGTTAGACAGGCACTTGCAGATGAACATCAACACAAATGTTACATAATTTGGATGTGTCTAAAGCTCCAGGAAAAAAAAAAAAAAAAAGGACAAAGAAACAACGTTAAAGGACTTGCAGGCCACACCTAAAGTCTATTAAGAGCTGGAAAAGGGTCCCAGTGACTCAACGGGGCTTGACACAGGTGTTGAACAAGATGAGACACAATGGGAGAGCAAAAAGCTGATCTCGTTTGTGGCAGAAAGAGTCCCAAACACAAGGATCAGGAGAGAGGCAAGGACCAGCACGATTAAAAAACAGAAAAGAAGCAAGGAAAGAAGAAAAGTACCTGGGATTTTAGGCTTACACAAAAGCTCCGTGATCCAGATTCACAAATCAGGGGAAGCTCAAGCAGGAGAGGCCTGACCTTGTGTGCTGTATGATGCACACAAACACACACCCATGTACACATCCACCACAAGGGCAACACAGAGCCCAGCAGAGCATCCTGCATTCTGCAAGGGCCAACTTAAGAAGCCAGATAAAAAGCACAGAGAAAAGGCCAGATCCTGACATTCTTAGTCAAGATATGACTCAACATCTCAGCTGAATGCTGGAGCCAAGGGAGGAGGGGAGGAGTGGTAGCCCCTCCAGGAAGAAGAGGGATCATCTTTGGGTGCTCTGATGCTAAGAATAAGCAAAGGAAAAAATCTGGCTGGTTATCAAGAAACATTTCCTAGCAGAAAGAGATTTAGACTGTGGAATGATCTCCCCAGGGAAGTGCCTGGAGCTCCATCACTTGAGTTGTTTCAGATGAGGGTAGGCAAAGCACTGGAGAATAGACTCAGGATGCATCTGACCCCCTCACTCATCCCCCTCCTATCCACAGTGGCATTTCACATCCCAAGCAAAGGCAGGACGAGTCCCTCTGGCTTGCTGATGAATATCCCTGTCTACACTGCTGTGCTGGGGCTGCAGATGCATTGTTAATGGCCAGAGAGGCCCATTTTTCTGTTTCCACATTCTTGTGCCTGGCTTGGGGTACTCCAAAGCTGCTTCAGCTCTCCATGGATTCAAAGGCGGGTGCAGGGCCTGTCTGTACCTCCTCCCTCTACCTCAGTGTGACTCCAGGGTACACAACATCCTTAGGCCAGGCAGAAGCCAGTTCCTCAGGACAATCCCAACCACAGCAACACAATTATCCTGCTCTTCCAATCCCAGCTCCAAGAAGCTGCTGCAGGTAAGCACATTGCATCTGTCCTCACATCTCTTGCTAAAGTGAAAAAACGTTCCACAAACAGCACACAAGCACTAGATATCTCTGAGAGGTCATTAAAGCTCTTTATTGCCCAGGTTTTGAACCAAGAATGCTGCACCAAAGTCAAACGTGGGACCAACAGGTAATTTAACAAATGCAGTGAGGTCAGGAAGAATGCAGGGAAACTTCAGTGCTCCTGGCAAAGGCAGCTGGCTCTGTTGTGGTGGGGAAGCTCCCCCATGGACTGCTCTGACATCAAGCCTCAAAAGCAGCTCTACAACCAGAGAGACCAGACTCTATAACCTCTATATTCTATTTCTAACAGATTTGAAGGCCTGGTCACCAAAGCCTCAAACACAGATACCCAATTCCACCTGCTGCTCCAGTCTGCTGCTTTGCAAGTCATACAAGACTCATTCTAAGATAATTTGGGCCAGGTTCAGCTCACAAAACTCTGAAGTCAGCAGTTGGGAATAAGCAATTTATTCCACTAAAAGCTTCAATGCATTGGTACCATGCCCACGTGCAGGGAAAGCACCAACCTTGCCTCAGGAGCATCAGCCATCAACCTAAGAAAACTCAGGATAGGAGAGGAGTTATGTCTACATGAAGCATGCAAACCCAACCTTGAGTGCCATATTCCAGGAATGTCAAAACTGAGGCAAAGCACACTGCCAGGCTCAAAAAAAAAAAAACAAAAACAACCCCAGTCCACGGGAGGACAAGCTAAAAATGAGAATTGGGCAAAGACACACCATTTAATGGGGATAAAGGAGAGACACTCCTCACACAGGGAGGTACTGTTATCATGGCAGATCAGGGATTTGTAAAGGCCAGCAACAACTACATCCACCAGCACCAAGGTAAAAAAGTGCTGTGAATCCCCTCCCCAGAGTCCTCTGGTCCTTCTCTTCCCTACAGCAAAGGCAGTAACACTGTTCATCTTTTAGCAGCTCAGGCACCAAGAGGCAGCAGCTTCCAGAGACAGAAACATCCTGTGGCTGTGAAGCCTGAAGATGCCTCACTTCAGCTCCAACCCAAGGGCAATCCCTGCTGCTGCTCTGCTGTGCAAGGATGTGGGCATTTGCTCAGCAGAAGCCACTTGTGCTCCTTCTCTTCACTCAAGCTTGAAGCAGCACTCAGGCAGCCTCGAACATCCTGCCTGGACTGGGGCTACAGGTACAGGACAGCCTGGTCCACTGCTCTGTCCACGAGCTCTTCATGTCTCTAAGCTTTGAGGTTTGAGGACATTCCTCTCACTCTTACTTCCCCAACAGCAGGAACCTGGGAAGCTGTACTGGCTCTGGAAAGGAGGGAGCTAGAGACGTCAGCTGTGCCTTTTGGAAAATATGGTTACTGCCTTTCACAACCAGGCAGAGTGCAGTAGCCAATTCCATTCTCTTTGCAAAGTCCTGGTCAGAAATACAGGAGAAGATTTGGCAGAACCACTGTGCTCTAAGCCAAATATTTGGGGAAAATAAACTTCCTTCCAGAAGATCCGTTATCTCTTGCACACTACCTCTGCAGCTACTCCTGGGATGCTGTGACAGGATTCTGCTCACCATGACTTCCATGGGTTCTTTGGGCTCCTAAAACTTTGAGCTTGACAGAGCCACCCAAGGATCTGCTCAAGAGTGAAGAGATGTCCCCAGAGGTGCAGAGGGGCCTGTCACTCTCACTACGTTTTCTCACTTCCACATTTCCTGCTTTAGTTAACAGCAAGCTCAGACAGACAGGCTCAGCCCCCTTTGGGCACTTCTCACACCAAGTCAGCTGTGCCTGCTGAGACACAGGACGTGGTGTTAGAAAGTGCTCAGGGTGTTAAGAAGCCTCAGCCTGAAGGTCCCAGGCACCCAGGCAGTGCCAATGACCCATTCCCAGCACTGGGATGCAGGACAGCACCCAGAGCACTGTCTGCAAAGCCAGGCCACCATCATTCCACCAAAAATCCCTCTGTGTCCCATCAGTGTCAGTGGCACCACGCTACTTCCACGGGCTCCAGGAGGGTCTCCAGCTCCCTGAAAGCAGAAACTCAGCCTAGTTCCACTTGCAAGAGACTGCATTAAAAAAAATACATATTCTGTGCCTGATCCTCCCTACAAACACATTGAGTCTGGAATTTACAGTCCCTTCAGATCTTAAGTATTACTCCACACATCAGCAGTCTAAAGCCTTGAGCAAGAAAAGGCTGCTGGTTTGCAGGAGGGAGGGATCTCTAGATTCTGCTTAGCATCAGAAATCACATTAAATACTTCAGCAGGGGAAGCATGGAGTCAGTGGGGAGCTAATCTACAAGCCTGCAGAAGCTGAGTCAAAACTGGGCTGCCAGGGAGGCAGATTGGGCTGAGGATGTTGTTGTATCCTTGCCCTCTGGAAAAGCCACCTCTCTGTCCACAGGCCTTGGAGAGGGCTGCTCCTGCCCCTGCTGAATATTCTCCTGCAGTTCAGTTTGGCATCTCACACTCCTTAATCGCTCCACTTTCCCTACCATGAGTGCTCCTAGGAAACCCATCCAGTTGACACTTGTGAAGGAACTGCCTTCTGCCTAATCCTGGAACACAAGGCCAAAAATTTCCACTTGATTCTCCCCACTCAGCCTCCCCTGACCCATTCCAAAAGCCTGTTCAAACACCTCCCCACTCTTCCCATGAAAATATTAGCTTTGAGACAAACACTGCCATTAACATGCAAATGTATCTGTGATTAACATAAATAGAAAAACTGCCTCATGAATAATATTAGGCTGGAACAGTATCAGCTACCAGTAGCCAGGTTGCTGAGACATGACTAGTCAGGTACTAACAAAACCATTTCATAGCAGAGCCCACATCTCCAGATCCTCTGCCTCCACTGAATTCTTCCATTCTCAGCACCCATACAGGACCAGCTCTTGGACACTGCAGCCCAACTCACATCCTCCAGCCCCTGGCAGGCCTTTTCCACCCTTCCTTCCTCCCTGGAGGCAGAGGTGGCTGCCCAGCTCCATGTCAAGCTGCAAGGGAACACAAGAGGACACGCTGGGCTTCACCAGCAGTGCTGGCTCCTCACACAACCGCTTCCTCCCCTTTGGGGAGAGAAAGGGAAAAAAGCAGATGGAAGCTGCATGTGAGCTGTCAATTGGATCTCACTGCAGATCAGGAACATGGGGAGAGAAAACCGAGAACTGTTAGAACTGCCCCAGAAAGGTGGCTTCTGTGCAGTGCAGGAACGAGCTTGCGGCCCCAAAATGTCCCCTGCTCAGGGGCTGTGACAGTGCTCCAGGCCACTGCAGCTCCTGGGTCAGGCCTGGCACCTTCCAGGCCTGCTGATGCCAGCAGCAGCTCCTCACCAGGATGGCCTTCCTTGCATGGAGCACAGGCCACTGCAGCCAAAGCTGGTAAAGGAGAGTGATCAGGCACCAGGGTGGGCTGGATCGTGGGTCTCGTTCCCTCGCCGCACGCTAAACCCCCACGCACTTCCTTGCGAAGGGATGACTTCTCTGGAGAGGCTGCTCCCAAAACAGGCTCTGCATGCAAACTCATGCCACCAGGGAAGGAATCCCAGCCTCTCACTTTGTACAAAACAGGACGGGGAGGGGCAGAGGGAACTGAAGGGCTGTGGAAACAACCCCACAATAACCTCACATCTCAACAGCCTCTTCTGGACAGAACAGCCCCTGACCAACAACACCTACATCCACTCAAAAAACCAAAATGTTAGAACCAAAAGGATGTATTTGTTTTGCTGCAGAAATTCTGCTTTTAACAGCACGTTAATATCACACACACCTGGCTAATACCACTGCTGCCCCCTCTAATTTCCATACCTAAGCAGATCCCTAAAATTTGTCTCCTGCCTGGAAGCTGACCTCAGACCACACAGTCTATATTTAAGATGTCAACTGCAATGAAATGTGCAATTGCCTCTTGCCTTGGGCCCATTCTCCTCCTTGCTGGGTTTGAAACCTTGCAACTCACCATCCCCTGGCAGCAGGTTTGGATGCAGTTCCTTGCACACAGAGACAAAAGCACATGGCATCCTCGTTTTTCACTCACAACCAGACACACTTCTTCAGCTAAATTCATGCCAGCCCAGCCCCCACAGGCTTCAACGAGAAAGTGTTTTTCTTTTGTGCTGGAGTTAGATTTGGCCTTTTGTTTGAAAATACACTTGTTTTTCTCTTGTCCTCTCCCCTCTCTGTTCAGTCTAGAATGGTTCACGTTGCCAAGGCATTTGATTTTTTTCCTACCCTTCCTCCTAAATCCGAGGCACCAGGACTGAGCGTGGCACACTCCCTCCAGCATCCACCAACACATGGCCCCATCACAGATCATTTTAGGGCACAGCAGCCCAGGCTGAGCACCGACAGCTCTCAGGGTACTCCCTGTCCGTTCCCCTGCAGGTTGTTCTACCTGTGCCAGGGAGCGAGGCTGCCATCACCCCCCTCGGATCTCACAGCAAACAACTCCGTGAGTTCCCTTCCTGGCTGGAGCCGTGCTGGTCACAAGATCCCAAACACCTGCTGGGGTGGGGTAGAGCCGCTCCGCCGAAGGGAGCTGCCACGCCGAACGCCACAGCTCCTCAGTATAAAAACACAACAATAAGCGAGGCTAAAGGAGCCTCCTCAAACTTTTCAGCACCCACTAAAGGGTCCTTCAGCGAAGGAAGACCCCTCATCTCCCCGTGTGCCATCAGGAAGGCCCCTCACCTACCCCAAACGCCACTGACAGCAGCACATTCGCGGCCAATATTCTTTGTTGCACGGATTTTAAATCCGCAGCGCCGAACCCTCGCCCGGGGTCGGTGTGAGCCCCCTCAGGGGACGGCCAGCAGCCCAGCGAGGGTCCCGCTGCGGCCCCCGCGCTCCGCAGCAGCCTGGGCCCGGCCCCCGCTGCCCATCGCCGCCTTTGTCACCGCACCCCACGCGGGGCCACAGGCCCGGGGCTGCCGGCGGGGCGCGGGCCGCGGCCGGGGGGCTCGGCGGGGCTCCGCCGCGGGGATGCCGGACCCTGCCCGTGGGCGCTGGGGATGCGGACGCGTTCCCGGGCAGCGGATCGGGGGCCGCCAGCCCCCGCTGAGGGATGCGGGGGGTGTGGGAGAACAGCACACCGCGGTGGGTCACGCGTGGACCCAGCCGGGGCCCGCCGCCCCTTTGTGCGCGCCGCGCCGGGCTCACCCTTGTGCATGCCGGTGTAGCGGTCCTTGAGCACGGTGAGCTCGTAGATCTTGCCGAACTGCTCGAAGAGCGGCTTGAGGTCCTTCTCCTCCAGGTTGCGCGGGATCTGCCCCACGAAGAGCTTGATGGCATCCAGGTCCTTCATGCTGTCGGGCTGCGCCGGGGGCTCCGCGCCGCCGCTGCTGCTCATGGGGGAGGCTCGGCGCGGCGGCGGCGGCGGGGGCGGCTGCGGCGCTGGCGGGAGCGGCGGCGGCTGCCTCCTCGCCTCGCCCTCGGTGAGTCTGGCCATGCCCCGCGCCCGGCGCGGCTGCGGGCGGGCGGGCGGGCGGGCGGGCGGGGGAGGCAGCGCGGCGGGAACGGCCCCGCCGCCAGCGCCGCCGCCGCGGCGCCACAAAGAGCCGCGCCACAGCGCCCCCTGCCGGGCCCCGCGCCGCCGCGGCCCCTCAGGAGCGGGGGGCAGCGGGGAAGGCACCGGAGACCCCCGGGAGCGGCCCGGGAGGGTCACTCGGGACCGGCCGGCTGGGCCAAAAGGGTGGTGAAAGCGGCAAGGCGGCAGTGACCGCCGCGAGGCCCGTCCCCGCGGGCCAGGGAAGGGCTGTGTTTTTAGGGCCCAGGAGCGCTGAGGGCCCTGGGAGCAGGGGAGAGCTCTGAGCACCCACGAAGGCAGAGGCGCTCCACATCCGTGTCAGAAATTAGCATTCGCCCCATTTTTCTCGGTGCCTCAGCACCAGGGTCTGGAGGCGAGGAGAGTATTTAAAGCAGAAACTTTTGTAACGCAGCCGCGACCAAGCGGCGAGCACGGCCACGAGCACCAGGGCTGGAGGGGGCTGAGCTGGAAGGGGAGGTCATACACGGCCTCAGGTCCACAGCCTCGGGCAGGATTCTCTCTGCCCCTGCCTTTCTAGGGAAAATCCCCTTTCTACCCAGCAGCTCAGCTCCCTCCTGAGTGGGGCTCGGTGGAGGCATCCCCAGCCCAGGCCTGTGTCAGACCGTGCCAGATGGTCAGGAGCTGGTTGTGTATCCGTGTTGAAGCAGCCATTAGAGCTAACGGGACCCGCTCTCCCTCCCCGTCTGAGCCTCTGGGTTGCTCTCCCACCGGCTCCTTCAGCTCTGGCAGACACCGTGAGGCAACGAGGGGATGTCAGCGCTCCAAGCAGCGCGGCCCGGGTGGCCCCGGGGCTGTGTCACCTCTCTGCCCCACCTCTGTCACGCCAGGGTGACGCTGAGGCACAGCACAGCCGAGGCTCCACCGGGAGCAGCCGTGCTGCAGGGATGCAGCCCAGCCCTGCTCCGCCGCCCACAGCCACACGCTGCCTGCATCTCCTACAGAGCATTCCCTCTGCAGCGTGCACGGCTTTTGTCGTCACACCACACATTTCAGCCTGTCATGCTGCCCCAGCGTCCCCGAGGATGAATACACTCCTGCGGCCTCGTGCTGGGAGGAGGGAGGGGGGTGTTGGCTGGGTTGTTTGCGGAGAGAGCTGTGGCAGAGTCAGGTGCTCAGCTCCACTGAGCATGCCAGGCCTGTGAAAAGCGCCGTGGTGCAGGCACAGCCTGGCCTTGCTTCCCCTTGCGTAGTCTCTGCTGAGAGCTTTGCTGCCGTGCCCCTTTTCTCCTGCCCTGGATCCTGGGGAGGGAGGGCGGCAGTGAGTGGAGAGGTGACCCTACCACACAACACAACCAGGGCGGCTCTGTGCTCCCACTGCAGCACAATTCAGCATTCTCCTGCCTGCTCCCCAAGCCCCATCCTTCCTCCTACCCTCTCCCCACGGTGCCCCACATGCCAGAGCCTCCAACCCTACCCAGAGCTCTCAGGGGTGATTTTACCCAGGCCCCTGCACCAGGGGATGCGTGCAGCAGGTCTCAGGAAAAGTCAGGTTAGGAAAATGGGATGGTGTGTTACCAGGGGAGGAAGAGGGGCTCCAATCCTCCAGAGCAGAGAGAAAAACTGGGAATACTGGTCGTGTATGAGTACCCACCTGGCTCCCAGGCTGAAGCCGTGGCAAGAATGAGAGAGGCCCCCGCAGAGCCAGAGGGACTGGGGATTCCTCTTCACTCTCACGCTCAGCAGAGCTACAGCTCTGTACCCTGCTCTCTGCAGCACTGGCTGTTGTGCCCAGCTGTGTGTGGAGCTGCCAGAACACTCACTGAGGGCCAGCAAAAGAGCCTGGAATTTGCATCCAGGCTTTTCATGGAAAGGGACTCACAAAGGGCCTGCAGCTTTCTGCAGCCTGGCCTGAACCCAGGGATGCTGCAAGGTGTCTCAAGGCTGGAGAGCTGTCTGGTGTTTGATGGTGTTACCACTCCTAAAATTCACCCTGAAACTCCCCCAGGATCTCCCCACACCGGTCAAACTTTCTGTTGACATATCTTGCAGAGAGGCTGCCAGGGTTCTGCCATCTATTTGGAAGCCACGGATGCATCAGCTGGGAAGCCTATGGCAAGTCAAGCTGTTCTCATTTCTAACAGCTGCAAGCAGATAAGGCAATGTTCAAAACAAGAAAGCTTTATGGCAACAGCAGCAATCCTCACCTTGGATGAATCACACCTAAGCAAGTAAAGTTTTCAGGCACCTTTGCATGCCTACCCTGCTTTTTCACATCAGCTGTTGCAGCAAAAGCTGCTCTAGGCTTTTGTTACAGCTCAAGGGACCCAGTGCCTCGGGTAGAAAATGTCTGTTTAGAAGGAAAGATAAATCCAGTCTCTTTTGGAGTCTATGAATGGACATACTAAAACCACCCCGACTGCAGTAAAGAACAACAGACATGAAAATATTGCTGGTAA
The DNA here is from genome assembly GCA_016584745.2 of Phylloscopus trochilus trochilus. Taxonomy (NCBI): domain Eukaryota; kingdom Metazoa; phylum Chordata; class Aves; order Passeriformes; family Phylloscopidae; genus Phylloscopus; species Phylloscopus trochilus. The sequence continues at coordinate 3,397,214 of WQNJ02000050.1, forward strand.
ATGAAAAACAGAACAGCTGTCAATCAGCACCTGGGGTTTACAGAGCCAGACAGAGAATTATATACCAGAGTAACAGGATTAAGGGGAATATAAAAGGAATCTTAGCACCAAGACAGAGAAAAAGGGAAATGACAGGTCAGCTGTGCAGAGGAAGAAGAAACGTGTTGCATCTGTCATGGAGGAATCTACACAAGAGTGCTAGAAGGAGCACAGCAGAGCTCAGATGCACAATTCCCAGGGGGTGAGGGAACAGATTCTGCCCAAACCTGAGATGCTGCTTCAAAAAAAGAACTGTTAGAAGAAAACTACATACTATGCCCCAAAAAGTTTCTCTTTTGCAGAGAGACATTTGCTAGCCAGCAAAAAACACCCAAATTATTTTCCTTACACACATCTAGACTTGCCTGGTTTCTTGTGGCATTATGAGTATTTGTATTTAGATGGGGCAGCTTAAGGTGAAAGGTGAAGAGGTCCAGTCCAGTGGCCCAAACCTGAGAAGGGCTGAAACAAAGGATGCAGGAACAGCCAGGTACGTTTTGCCTTAGGAGTGCCTGCCCAGTCCTTCCAGCTCCTAAAGGCGCTGAGGAATGGAGAAAATACAAGCTGGAGCTCTGAATTTCTACATCACCTAGGAGACACCATTTAAGGCAGAAAATCCTCACCACAGCCCAGGGGAAAAAAAAAAAAAAAAAAAAAAAAAAAAAAAAAAAAAAAAAAAAAAAAAAAAAAAGAAGATCCTTTAAAACAGCCTGCCTTTCCTTACCTATTTGTTCCCCAGGCAGAAGAGCCAAAGGACTAGGTAAGACAGTCCTGACAGAAGATATCCAAGCAATAAGACAGTATCTCAGGGAGATAAAAGTTATTCCTGTAATGTGATTGCTTCTGGTCTGGTGTAAAAGATGCTGCAGCCAGACTGCCAGCCTAAGAGAAAAATAACGTGTGTAAAAGGATATAACTTGCCATCAGCTTTTATCCTCTCTTGTCCACCAAGACCTTGCTGTTTATCTTTCACTGAATATGTGTTTTACCAACCAATTCAGAGTTAGGGAGTTTTAACATTTTAACTTTGCAGGAGCCCAAAAATTAACTAAGTTTTAAGGCTTATGGATCTTTTGACCCAAGGTGCCGCAGTGGGTGAATTGGAAGTGACCATCACAGGTTCCAGATATCTTTGTGATCAAGAGCAGCTGTTCTTTGAAGATTGATTTCAAAAACAAAACCAAACCCAAATCAGCAAACAAAAACACACCACCTTGTGGAAGAAGTTTGGGTTGTGTGCAAACTGTCTCTTCCAATGCTTGGAAACAAGCTGGTCAGGAACAAGGGCACACAGCCATCCTTTCCCAAATAATGAGAGGCAACTCCTCAGCTTTACAGCCATGCAATATTCAATTGAGCTGAGTTCAGTTTGGACCTGGTTTTAATCAGCAAAAATATTAAGCTCTGCTGATTTGATCTGGTTTCTCCCTCTGCTCCCCAAGCTCTCCTGGAGCACAGAGACTGTTGTTTCTGTCACATGCTGTCATCTGGGTACTCCTTAAAAATAAAAGGACTGAGCATTCCTAACACCTTGGGGTCATCCCTACAGCATCTGCTTCTCACTCATTTCTTTCTTTTTGGTGAATTCTCTATGTTCCTGTTACTCCCCATTAGGCTGTATTAAGATAATACATTAAAAATATCCCACAGGAATAAGCCCACAACAGGAGCAGCCTGGCTTCAGGACACAACCTAGTTGTCCTCATGTTCTCACTTACTTTAGAGAAAGAAACGTGGCACCCGAATAAAGCAGAGAGGATTAGAGGAGAATGTAGCAATCACCAATCTACTCATCTCCACCCCTGCTCCCAGCAGCTACACCACTGAGCCCTTCAAATATTTTTTCAGAAGTTTTATGAGGATTTCTTTTCTCCTGCTATCCCCTAGTTGAAAGGCAAACCCAAGCAGTGGCAAATCCAGCCTCTAGAAAAGCACATTTCCCACTCAGGACTCCACCCCACATCTTCCACAAATCCCTGGGCTGTTCCAGCTCCAGCAGCTCCAAAGAGCAAGGCCCTTTGTACCTCCTACTTCACCAAGGTGCTGTAAGTGTCAGATATATTTAAGAGAATGAAGCATTCAGATACTATGGAAACCAGGGCAAGAGAAAAACCAAAAATAGATGGAAGACGCAAGCTGTTTTAAGGTCTGGAAAAGCCTTGCTGAGGAAGGCTGTGCTTGCTGCAGCTGATTGCAGAGTGGGATCCATTTAGAGCTTGAGCATAAAATATCCTCTCTCCAACCTTTCCGTAGTTTGTCATTTTTCTCTGCCACAGGGAAAGGGATATTCTTTGACTTCCCCTCTGTTTAACAGGCCTCCTAATTACCAGCTCCTTTGAATGATTCATATTCTAGTGTGCCCTTCCCATGACCTGGAGTAGGCTGCTGCCTGACTGCTTCTGTAGAGCAGGAGTATTTGGGAACACACCATGAGGAAAAACCACCACAGAGCACTCTCCTAAAAAGGGAAATCCAACAGCAACCTACAGAGAAGGGTGCCTGGAACTAAGAGTTGTTTGCCTCTCCTTTTAATGATGCTTTTAACAGCTGTGTTGTGCTTATTCAGCCTCTACAGACAAACCAGTTTCTAAAGCAGGATAATACCTTCACTCAAAAAAAAACCAACCCAGGATGGCATGTGGAGGAAACACAGAGGATGCCAGTGTGAGGAGTACAAACCATCTGACTCAAAGATGGTCAACCAAATGGAAGTCAGTAACAGCATTTCAGCATCCCTATCCCTCCGTGCTACCACAGAAGCACCATCTGAGAATAAAACCTCAAATTGCCTTTCACGAGTCCCACAGTCCCTTATGGGCTATTCTCTAGTACAAATTCCCACTCATATGAGCTGGGAAGAAATTCCAGGAAGACTTTACTCCTCACAGCAGTTAAGACACCATCCTTTGAACTGCTCAAAGGAAATAATGCCAGCTCTTGCTCTGTTAAAAAAAAACAACAACAACAACAAAACCTGTTGCTAACAAGAAACCACTGCTGTGGCTTAAAAAATAAAGAAGAATTGGTTTCTTTTTAAATTCAGCAGACATAAGGTCCTCGGGTCTTGTCCCTCTCCCTTACAAAACAGACACTGTAGCAAAATTGCTGCCTGGGTTTCCAGTCAGGTATTGTCAGCTTGTTTCTTTTGGGTTTGTTAAAAATCACATGAAAGAACAGGGGCCTGAACTTTATCAGGGGTCAAGAGATCTCTGGAAAAACAGCAGAGACAGCATTTAAATTAAAAAAAAAACCCAAACATTTCTTCATGATCTCTATTTTAATTGACAGATCTTCTGTCTTACATTGTGGGTGTGCTTTTTCCCACCTGGAAGGAGCCCACAATGCTCCTTTCCCTCTCTCCTCCCAATGGCACAGAAAAGCTTGAAGGCTTTGCTTCCCATTTCCATTTTAGAATACACACTTCCCTGCAAGAGAGTAATTTATACTTGTAAATTCTCAGAAAGAAATTAATTTCTGGAATGAAAACCATGCTTAGTCATGCAATAGGTTGGACTTGATGATCTCAGAGGTCTTTTTCAACCTAATTGATTCTGTGAAGCTGAAACAAATTCATCTGCCCTCACACAAAAATCTACAGCAAGAACCAAAGGGTTCCTCAACAAACCCCACTTAGACTCAATTTTTTGCTAGGCACAACCTCCAGGGCAGGTGAAAAGATTCCAGGGCCTGTGAAATTCCAGGCTAGTTAGCAAGTCACTGTGAAAATCCCAAAGCAAAAGGTCTAAGTTAAGTGTGGCTCATCAGCTGAAAAGCTCCAGAGAAAGATGTGTCCTTCTCCATCTGCCTTTCCCTGCACCACAGGCTGCTCTGACGGGACACTGAAGTTATAAAGGGCCAGGATATCACATCATCAAACACTTGCCAGAAGAATAAGGGAACACCTAACAGCCCCATTGGAGCATCTTGGTAAGGATTCAGAAGGTTCTTAACTTTTCTGTCCCCAGCTGCAGGGAAGGAGAGATGGATTTACTTCTGGGATGTTCTCCCTGCCAAGCACAGCTCCAACCATTACAGATTAGGGACAAACACACAAAATGTCACCTTTTTGACAGGGCCGTGACCAGTACAAACCCACAAGTTTGTCAGCTAGCAGGGGGACACGAGGAAACATCAGGGATGGTGTTTCCAGCCTCCCCTCCTCCAGCATGCAGCTCTGCCCCTGCCAAAGGCCAGAGAAAGGACTGGTGATCAGAGTCCTGCACAGCAGCTTCCTGCACTGCTCCGAGCTGTCCTGCCAAGCCCCAGGTCTCACTGCAGGCTTACACTCATCCTTTGTGCTTTTCTTCAGCTGCTGCCACCCAGGCTGAGAAAGCACTGAGCCCTCCAGTGAGGTTTGCTCAGCTCCCAGGCCCTCAGCGTGGCAGAGGTCTCCCTGCACCAAGAGCCAGGAGTGGGGTGGCTGCCACAGCCCTGATCTCCATCCAGGGAAAGCAGCTGCACCTTCTTCCTCTGTGCTCCCACACCACCCTCCCTGGCAGCAGAGAACTCCCTGATGTCCACAAGTACCTTCCCTTCGAAGCAGGGCACTGACATAATTACAGGTTGAACTGGGTGATCTCAAAGGTCTTTTCCAGCCCAGTTAATTCAGTGATTCTGTGGTAATAACACGACAGAGCCTGTGTTAAACCCAGCCCTGCCACGAGCTGCCCTTCAGCCTGGAGGGTTTTGCTCTGTGTGCCAGAGGGCTGTGATGGGACAGTGGGCACCCCAGCTCCAAAAATGCTCTGTTACAAGCAGAGAAGGTAGAGAGGAAGAGCTGTGTAGAGAGAACAGTGATGATACATTTCTAAAGCAGCTCTTTGCCCTCCATCACTGGAGTACACCCTCCTCTTCAGTGCCTTGTCTCAGCAGTTCTTCTGTCACCTTCCAAGCATTGGCCTTGGTTTTCAACCTTTTCTCTGATTTAGAAAACATTTCTTTCTTTTCTAGAAAGACAGATCACCACTTTGAACAGCCTGGTCTGAGGAGGAACCAGGACCTCAGCATCCTCCTGGGTACCTCGGCATCTTCCTGGGTACCTCGGCATCCTCCTGGCTACCTCAGCATCCTCCTGGCTACCTCGGCATCCTCCTGGGCACCTCGGCATCCTCCTGGCACCTCGGCATCCTCCTGGCACCTCGGCATCTTCCTGGCACCTCGGCATCTTCCTGGCTACCTCGGCATCTTCCTGGCACCTCGGCATCTTCCTGGTACCTCGGCATCCTCCTGGGTACCTCGGCATCTTCCTGGCTACCTCGGCATCCTCCTGGCACCTCGGCATCCTCCTGGGTACCTCGGCACCTTCCTGGCTACCTCGGCATCCTCCTGGGCACCTCGGCATCCCCAGCAGCAGCCTCAGGGACCCGCGGACAGGCAGCCACGTGTCCCCGCCGGCGGAGGGAATGGGAGCAGGAAGCGGAGCCCTGGAAGGGATGGAAGGGGATGCCGAGGCCACACCTGCCCCGCCCGTAGCTGTGCCAGGGCCGAGCCCTGAGCCCCGCTCCGCATCCCGGGGCCGCCGTTCTGGCCGCGCCCCGCCCGCACCGGGAGATGCTCCCGTCACCTCGGGACCTGCGGGCAGCGCTGCCCGGTGTCACCGCCCCGTGTCACCGCCCCTGTCACCGCGGGGACACCGCAGAGCCCCCCACGCCGGTGGATCTGGGAGGACCTTAAGGAGAAGCCCTCAGCCCCCCAAAATCAGGATGAGCATCAATCCAGCGCTCCCCTTCCGCCACTGCACACCTCTGACCGCCACTTGGACAAACTCATGCTCAGGGAACAGATCTCTCGCAATGGTTGTAATTTGAATAAATAGTTTAGTGTTCAAATAGGCAAAGGGTATAAGGACAGAGGCACAACAATCTCCACGAGCACACAGGGCTGGCTGCTGAGGTAACCAGTTTTTCACAGTACCAAAGGTGTTTTGCATAGAAACTTTTAATTGCTTCACATGAGCACAAACCTTTAGAACGAACAGGAATTTGCTCACCTCAAGGTGCTGGAATCATGCTTGGAGTGTGTAAATGGTTTTTTGTTTCTGTCATACTATTTTACTTTTGACTAGACAGGATGAAGCTTTTAAATACATAGATTTTTCTCCCATTTTGTAGAGGTGTCTATTCCTCCAAATAATGCAAGGAGATTCCATTATTTTTTTTTTTTTTTAGCAAATAGTTCTTTGACAAATCTATCCATCAAACCTATTCACTTGGTTTATTTTCCAAGGGAAAAAGGGACAAACAAATTAAAAAAAAAAGTTAAAATACTTAAATATTATCACATTTATAGTCCTAAAATATGTAAATCAACTGCATTGAATTTTCTATTAGCTTTTAAATATTCACCTCAATATACATTTGTTCTTCAGGGCACACAAGAGATAAATAATTGAGTTAACATTGCTAGATAAATCAAATCTTTTTCCTGAGCTGCAAATATTCCAGATTATAACCTTGAAATTGCTATGCAGTAACTACAAATGGAAACTAAACAGATCAAAGTGAGCAAGCAGGAGTCCACACTCAAGTACCCAGAGGCCCAATTTTTCTGAGAAATCCAGGAGCAGCCCCAGCATTTCAGACTGGTGAATCAAGACCAAACAAAATGTAAAACCTCTGAAATGTAAAACCCAGCTTAACCACGGGGTGCAGGAGCAGCCTGGGATTTGGGCTTGGGCCATGAACAATGTCAGGGCACGAGATTTAAAACAAACAAAACACCCTCAAAGCCAAGCCCCACAGCAAGTTTGGGTATAGCTGTGGTTTTGAATGTCTGAATAGATTGTGGTGACTTTCAGCCACAGATAGTGGGAGACCTAATTCCATTCTGGCTTCAGGATTTTCTCTGCACTGAGTAGAGGAGTTCACATTGCACAGCATTACTTCTCTCCCAACAATAAACCAACCCCTCTCATTTGGGAGATGAACTACAATAATCCAAATTACTCCCATGCAATTCCCAATAGTGCCCATGCAGCTGGAAGTGGACAGCAGGAATTAACAGCTTCAGTTAAACCCTGCTGGAAAACAAGGGGTTTTTTTGTGAGCTGCAGACCCTGACAGCACCAGGACAAGTGAAGTCAGATAAATAGCAAAGAAAATGGTTTTCTGGCTAGGAGTATCAACTGCTAGCCACTTGTGTGTATGTGGATATAATGCTTTCCATGCTCTTTCCTACAGGCCAGGCAAACTCCTCAAAAAAAAAAGAGGATAGGTAAAAAATAAGGGCCACAAGAATCAGCTACACAGAGCTCTTCTGCAATGCTGTGGAGAACTTTTATTTTATCCCAACACCTGTTGGATTTCTGCCTTTGTGTTGGTGACTGAATTGATCAGTTATGCTGCAGTGAAGATCAGCTCTTTGCAAACTTCTCCAAGTTGCAAAGACTTACCCAAGGAACCAACAATGTGGGAGCTGAGTTCAATCCCAGGATGGGCACTCTGCTCCAGCCATGAGGAAATTGGGATTTGAATTCAATCCCAGGATGGGCACTCTGCTCCAGCCATGGGGAAATTGGGATTTGAATTCAATCCCAGGATGGGCACTCTGCTCCAGCCATGAGGAAATTGGGATTTGAATTCAATCCCAGGATGGGCACTCTGCTCCAGCCATGAGGAAGTTGGGATTTGAATTCAATCCCAGGATGGGCACTCTGCTCCAGCCATGAGGAAATTGGGATTTGAATTCAATCCCAGGATGGGCACTCTGCTCCAGCCATGAGGAAATTGGGATTTGAATTCAATCCCAGGATGGGCACTCTGCTCCAGCCATGAGGAAGTTGGGATTTGATTATCTCAGATTCAAGCACAACTGTTTCAGTGCACGTGCACTTTGATCAAAAGCAGAAACTCTTTTTATCTGTTGTAAAAACTACTTTTTATGGCAGCCAGAAAGGGAGACACAAAAGGATTACAGGACAAACTAACCTTGTGTGGGAGAGAGCAATGTACCATCCCAACTGGCCCTCAGGTTTATGAACTCTCATTAATCTTATCCATCTTTTTTTTTTTTTTTTAGGTTGTTTCCACTGGCTTCTGGCACTGCATCAGGAGTGTTAACAGTTCATTGCTGAGACCACACAGAGCTAAAGTGTTTTCTTTGTGCTACAGCCTCTGCAAAAAGACTGGGTGGAAGTTTTTGACTCTGAACTTGGAGCTTCTCATCTGGAAGACTGAATGCTGACAGTTTCCACAGCAAGGAACAAGCTCCAGGTCTGTTCTGTTCACTCTTGCCCACTACTGGCAAATTTTACACACATCAGTTCAGGCTGCAGCAGCATTGCTAATATTATTTTTCTATTTTTCTCAGCAGACTGAGTTAATGATTAAGACTGGTGAAATAATCTGCTAGACTGGAGAGAACACCACCTCCTTGAGTGTAACACACCAGAAATGGATGCAGCAGCTGGAGGGCTCAAACTACTCCCAGATATTCAGAGTTCTTCAGAGAGCCACTGTACCAATGCATGTTCTAAACCTACCCAGCCCAGGGCATGCAGCTTCCCAGGGCACAGCAGATGCAGTCTTTATGGGCAGAGCATAAAAACCAGTGGAAAACAATCAAGGCTTGCCTTCCAGCCACTCCAGCAACTTCTGAAGTCATTATAAATTCATTTGACAGAGGAGTGCCATGAGCACTTGAGGCATGCAGAGAGACACATTTCAAATGAGCACTGAGGAGATCAGGAAGAAGCAGCTTTCCCTGTGTGGCTGAGAGCTCTGGAGTGCTTGGCACCATGGTGAGCTGCTGACACCAGCAGGCTTTCCTGGAAAAGACAAGACCCTTTAAAGAACAAGTTGCTACCTATTGAAAGTAGCAGAAAGGACACATCATGCAGTAAGGATACTCCAAGAAGGAGATTACAGCAAAATAAACACAGGAGGATGGAAATCAGTGCTCTGGTGGCCATCCAAAGGACAGTCACTGGCCACAACAACCTCTCTTCTAACAAGCACGTGCACAGCAGCTGTGTGCAAACAGGAATCCACAGCTGGAATTTTCCTTGCATACACCAGAAAAAAAAAAAAAGTCCACCTCAAAAAGCTATTCAAAAATAGCTTTTCAGCCCCTGTAAGATACACTGCTTTAATTACAAGTAGTAGCTTAAATCAAAAAAAGCTTCAAGTGTCAGTGGCTTCTGAAGAGACAATGGCTTATGAAGAGACCTCATGTACACAGAAGAGATTACAGAAAAGGACTCAAAACTTGCTGGGTGGCAGGACAGTGGCTCAGGTTTATCTTCTAGAACTACAACTAGCCTAGAGCTTGTAGCATATCAATATATTTTCCAGGTCTGAGCTGCTCTTGTTATCAATGGAACCAGCTTGTGTAAGGACGTGGAACAGCACAGAACATGATCCTGCAGCAGCTGGACTATGGAACACCCCTCAAAAATCAAGCAAGAGTTTAGCACAGAGTGGTGGCAGCTGTGAACTGTTCAAGGAGCAAAAACCTCCAGAGAAATCAAGTACACGGCAAAAATGCATCCTCCAAGAGAGACAGGAGAGAACCTGTCCCTGGCAAGAAGCCTCATGCCAGAAACCCATCCTCATCTTTCCTCATCCTGGTAATAACAGTCAGGATCACTCACAGTGCACCTCCTAAAAGGGGGTGAGTCTGAACAAAATGCAAGAAGGTGCTTGCTGCAGACACTGCTTGCTCAGCACAGCTCCCTAAAGCCAGCAGTGAACTCAGGGAAGAGGTGCCATAAGGAAACATGCTAATTGCATTCTCTTTAATTTGCATGTGGACTTTTTGGTTTGGTTTTTTTTTTTTGTTTGTTTTAAACAACTGCTCCAAGTCCTTGTTTGCTGGGCAGAGATATCACGTCAGGCTGTAGTTTCAGTTTCCAGGCTGGCTGTGTGACAGTGTCCACGAAGGTGCTGGACTTTGTGTTACACTTGGAGAAGCTGCTCAGAAGCAGACTGCAGGAATTGCTGAAGCCTCTCAGCCTCTCCCTCACCAAAAATGCAAAGGAAAACCAGACACGGTGCAAGGTCAGGGGAAGAAGGTGAAGAAAAGCACTTCAAAGGTGCACAAGAGTTAAAATTTCATTTTCTTTATGCTTTCCTCCCCTCTATACAGTAGCAAAGAGGAGACAAAGGAAGAGGAACAGCAGGGTTCAGTGGAAGGCAGAAGGTTCCCAATGGGCTCACCGATGGCTCAGTGCTGCTGGGTGGGGGGACTTGGGGCTTCACTGCTGCTTGGTTTTAAGGGATAATCTCTGTATCATCTTGTAAAGGAGACCAAAGTGCTGGAAACAGAAGGGAAAAGAAGTAACCATGACAGTTCTGAACACACAGAAAAGCTCAGCAGAAGGCTTAAAACAATAACAGTGTGCAAATGCAGGGGCTGCTTTGCATCAGCCACTCATCCTGAAGATGGAGTGGGACTTGATGGATGAGGAGGAATTATGGCAAGTTACACAGAAAATGATGGCTTACAGAAGTGTTTGTGCAGGTCTGTATCACCTCATTGTGAAAATGTGCTAAAGATTTTTTTTTTAATGCAATTCTGTTCCTTCTGAAGGCAAGGAGAAAGCTTCAAATTTCAACACATGCAGGTTCCTGGTCTCTATAGAAACACTGCTGCCAGCAGTTTCAGGAAGGTAAAAATAAACCAGGCAAACACAGAGATTCCCAGCAATTCACTATTTTTTAACTGGATCTTCTCTTTCACCATTTCCCCAGTGACTTAGAAATTCACTTAATTCCTCTTTTGATTTTGCTGGGGTTGATTGCATTATGATTTGATATTTGACAGATGTAACATGATCCAGGCTTCAAATAATTCCAGATTCAGATAATGAGAAGTAATGAAGATTGCTAATAGAAATCAAAGTGTGTTTTTCCTCTTGTTTATATTCTTACACTGAGTTTTTAAATGCTTCTGTTTTCCCTAAACAAATCACAGACACAAATAACACAAAGTGATCAAAATTGAGTGTGACCTAAAAAGCTTCCCTTTCATTCCTGTCCTTCATGAACCCAGGCAGGAACAAAGCCTTGGTCAGACTGTCTTGGTTAACACTGACACAAAAACATTACATTTAATTTGGCTGGCCAAGGCATGGAGTATCACATTTCCAGAGGTATGGACACAGGATATATTTATGGCTTCATTGAAAAAAGAAAGCAAAACTCTGAAGATGCATTTCTAAGCTGCATCCCAAGTCCAGGTATTTCCTAAGAGTACAAGCTACAAACCTTTAAATTGCCAGGGTAACTAAAACTTGTTGTAAAGTTTCAGTTTGGAGCCAAAATAGGTTAGCATGTGAGTTATGCATGCCTTGACTGTAAGAAACAGCTCTAAACAACAAGTTTGCACTAGAATGGCAAGAGACTGCCTTCAGCACAGCCAAGTGGCATTATTGTTCCAGCTTTAGTGCTGGCACGGTGTGAATTCCTCTGTCTAACTCGTTTTACAAGGAAAATGATACATCTGTGTCTCTTACAAATAACACATCTGTGTCTCTTACCTGCACTGCAACATAGGCAACGCCAAGGTAGGCTGCAATACAGACAGCCAGGAGCAGGTCAAAGATTGCTGGCTTGACCCTGCAATAAGGAAAAGTGCACATGAAATTGCTACAGCAGCTCCTGCCAGGGGGTGAGACAACAGCCCAGCATGGCCAAGGGAATTCCATACCTGTATGCATTCATCACCTGCTTCAGCTGGTCATAGAAAACAAACTCGGGGTCCCTGTGCAAAGGAGAAATTTTTCAGATTCTACTGCACTTCTTGACCCTGCAGTGAGGAAAACCCAGAGCTGTTCCCAAGGAGTTCACCCAACCAGAGACAGGTGAGCATGACCACCTCCCACACTGGTTTTGAGCTGATTTTAGTCATCAGGACTTTCTTTCCCTACAATCAGGAGCCTAAGGACACAATTCAGAACTCATGGCTGTTGTTCAGCTGACTCCAAAGAGGCTGAACATGAAAGATTCCTCCCTCTGTTCACTAAAACAGCTTCAGCCCAAGCAGCTACAACAGGATGGAAGCTGCCTTTTTGTAATTAACCAAAACTGAGTCTTCTCCTGCTCTCAGAGAGGGATCAGTGGAACCAAACAGTTTAAAAAGAAGCTCTTCAGACAGAGGGAGCTGCTGGGCCTCGTTCCTGCGCTGTGAGGGATCATGAGCACCTTTCTCTGGGAGAACACCAAGCATGAACCAAAACTGACAGGAGAGCAGGAAAGAGCAAAGCTGCACGTCAAGAAACCAGGAAAGCTAAAGCTCAGAGACAAAATTGTGTCCAGGGGGAAGCCAGTTTGCATGCCCTGGCTGGTCCTTTCATGTCTTTTCTTACCGTTTGTCTGCCTTCACGTGATGCTGCTTGACATCCTTCAGGTAGCGTCCCATGTAATATTCTAAGGTGTTGAGGAAGGTGCTGTCTTTATCAATCAGCTGGGCAGCCCTGGGCTGGCTGCTCAGCCAGTCCATCACTGACTCCAGTTGCTCCTGCTGGATTTCCTGCAGAAGAATACCACCAGAGAAAGGGAGTCAACCACACACCAGAGCTCTCTCCCTGACTCTAGGCTCCATAGCTTGCAAAAATAATGCACTGTGCTTACCATTTGATCTGTGAAGATCTGCATATCTGCAGGTGCTCCCTGCAAGGGAAAATGAAAAAAAAAAAAATAAAAAAACCAGCCCAGATTATTGTTGAGTTTGGCTGGGCAGGACAAGTCTGGCCAGCACGGCACAGTGGGCACCTCTTACCTTTTCTGTTAGATTGTAGATGACCCTTGTCAAAGCCTCAGCAATGATCTGAGTATTCCTGGTCAGTGCTTTAGTGTCTATTCGTGCCCTAAAGCGAAAGAGGGGATTATGGACTTGCCAGTGGCATCAGCTTTCTCTAGAAACAACCCCTTTCCCACTGCATCAGGCATGAGCCTGAATCCAAGAGCCCAACTCCCAATGCTCATCACCCGTGCCCTGACCATCAGAACAACAGCAGCAGCTGTGAGGGCAGTTTGGCTCTCTGGGCTGGGTTTGAAGCGGTTGTGAGGGCAGTTTGGATCTCTGGGCTGGGTTTGAAGTGGTTGTGAGGGCAGTTTGGCTCTCTGGGCTGGGTTTGAAGCAGTTGTGAGGGCAGTTTGGCTCTCTGGGCTGGGTTTGAAGCAGTTGTGAGGGCAGTTTGGCTCTCTGGGCTGGGTTTGAAGCGGTTGTGAGGGCAGTTTGGATCTCTGGGCTGGGTTTGAAGGGGTTGTGAGGGCAGTTTGGCTCTCTGGGCTGGGTTTGAAGCAGTTGTGAGGGCAGTTTGGCTCTCTGGGCTGGGTTTGAAGCCCAGCCTGCCCTGGCCAGGGTGCCTGACCTCCTGTCCATGATGCTGTTGCGCAGGCTGTCCCGGTGGCTCTCCAGGTGGGAGATGGTGAACGCCGGCAAGCGCCGGATGGCGAAGCGCTCGTGCTCCCAGGCCAGCATGTCCTCAGCCAGATTGATCTTCTTGTGCACCATGGAGAACTTCACCTCTGGGAACTGGCTGGCAACAACCTGGGGACAAGGGCAAGCTGTTCAGGGGTGTTGCCACTGCAGAGTGCCACCCTGCACTGCCCTGCCTACACCCACTTCTGGGTGTTCCAGAATGTAAGGTGCAGATATTATTTAAGTTGGATTTTCAGGTCAAAAAGAGCTGTTTTAATGTCTGTGCATGGGTAGCATTTGCAGATCTAGTCTGCTTTGCTCAGGACTGTGGCATGAGGATTTGTCTGCACTTCAAGCAACCCTGAACGATACATGAATTATTTCAATAGCACACCCTTTCTTCACATCTTCCTTCCCCGCATGGAGAGCTGCATAGCAACTCCCAAGTTCCCAGGAACCTAAAATGCTTTTCCTTACCATCTCCAGTTCTCTCAGAAATGCATGCTGCAAGGTGCCCTCCTTGGGAGGCTTTGAGACATGAAGGTGAAGGCTGTTGCCTCTGCCCAGAGTGTCAAGGCAGAGAACAAATGCAACATTGTCCTGCAGCAGGCTGGAATCTGGAACAGAAAAATCCAAACTGTTATTGCTACATCTTGTGCTGGGACTCCTACCCCTCTAAAAAAGCAAGGCTCACACAAGGAGATTCCCACAGGAGAGCTGACAATTACAGACATTTAACACAACCAGCCCCTTACTCACCAGTGTGGTCCAAATTGTCCTCCAGCCACCGCTTAGTTCCTTGATAATTAAACTTGCCACCTCCAGATGCAAAGAACAGCAAGTTGTACCTGCCCATCAAAGAAGCCAGAGAAAAGATTAGCATGCTGCACACTCCAAGAATTCCTGCACTCAGCCTTGGAGATGTGGTGAAATCACAATCACCTGCAGCTGACATCCAAGGCAAACTGTCCATTACCAAACACTTCCCACACACCACAGACTCAGGTAATGGCTGGACAGATCAAAAGTGGGGAGTTTCCAGTGCTTGAGGATGGAATCTGCTTCCCACATCATCCCCTGCACTTGTCAGCTACACACATTTAACCCCAAACAGAGCAGTTCCTTACCCAGCATGGGTCCTTCTGTAGGTGTAGAGGCGAGAGAACAGCCTGGCCAGTTCCAGCAGCACTGAGATTCCACTGCCATTGGAGTCAGCCCCGTGGGACAGCCACTGCAGGGTGAGGTGGGACAGACACAACGTGACAAACCTACACTGACCCTCAGGTACCAGAGCAGCTGCAACACAGCACAGCACTGCACTCCACTTGTAACTGCCCCACAGCCCTGAGGCCAAGAGAAAACACGTGGGCAGAGGGAAAAGTGACAGGAACAGAGAGCTGCAGGAAGAAAGAATACTCACTGGAGCCACTCCAAAGGAATCGTAGTGGGCAACTATCACAACAGTGGGCAGGTCTTCTCCACCCAGCCCTGTCAGCCTTCCCTGCAGAGGAAAGAGAGCAGTGTCACTCCCCATCACCTCTTGTGTGCCTGTACAAGGACAGCCTGACTTCTACATGGCTGAGTCTGCCATGGCCTCAGTTGTGAGGATTTCAGATACGTGGCTGAGACTCCCCTGACTTGCCCTGTCAGACCAAATGTCTGATAAAGTCCCAATAAAAGAAGTCACCTCATCAGTGTTGCCAGTTTGAATCCATACACAACTCACCTCCACACTGGGGATGAGCCAGTCATTGATAGCTTTGCTTTGAGCCCCGCTGGTCACCATCTGGAAGCCATTGGCAGTTGCTGTGTGCAGCAGGACTGGAATAAAAACACAAAAAAACCCCACAACGTACACCTGGGGAAGTTTCATCCCTTCCTTTCCCCTGCTAACTCAGCTTTGGAGAGACCAGCTTTAAACCATTTAAGCCCTCTCACTTGTCACTGGTGCTTATGCAATGACACAGAATCTTGGTGACAGTGCTTTTTCATTCTGTCCTAAAATCCCAATATTTTGGGCTGGTCAAAAACTTCCTCAGCAGCACTAAAATTAGTCAGAAGCAGCAGGTCAATAAGACAGTCATATTATTTACATGGAAGCATCAAACTGACTTGTGGTCAAACAACAAGCTTCAGCTTCTACCAACACACCATCATCACTTAACATTCTCAATGTTGTTTTTAACCTAGTTTTGATTTCTGCCTTACTTGCAACAGTGTGGAGCTGACAACTTCCTGCAACTGTATGTCCAAATACAGTCAAGTAATGCTTTCTTACACTGTGCTTTTCTTCCACTGAATCTCTAAACACTTTGACAAAGGCAGAATAAACACAAAGGCGACAGAACAGTGTTCTGGTGTTCTGGTTCATGGTGCAGATGACACAGCAGACTCCTCCCAGAGGTGGAAACAGGCCTGTCTTCCTCAAAACATTTTTCTCCTTGCCAGAACTCACCTTCTGCAGCCGAGGCAGAACCCTGTGATGCAGAAGCAGCCCGTGTTTGCTCATAGATAGACAGCAGCTCCTCATCTTCCACCGCAAAGTAGACTGGCACGATGGTTTCCATAGCAAGCATTTCTGGCTCTATCTCCATGAATTGCTGAGGGTTTAAGCGAGACACAAACTCAGCATCTGCTAAACCACGAGAGGTGTGGAGGCAAAATTAACAACCCAAGCAGAGAGAGAGAGAGAAGGTTTATAACTGGGACACGATTTGTTGTGCGTTACAACAGAAGCCCCCAGCCCTGCAGCACGCCAGCTTTCCTCCAGGGGAAGAGAAAGCAAAACTTTTCCGTTTACCCGCACGACATCCTGGGGGACAGAGGAGATGGATCGTGGCAAGATGATGACCACAGCCCCGGCTGACTGGCGCAGAGCCTTCTGGTACTGCTCGTAGGAGAAGTCCACCAGCCGCATCATGACGCAGCGGCGGCTCAGCACGTCCGCCTCCACGGTGCGCGCCTCCGTGTTCAGCACCGCGCTCCTGGTGCCTGCCAGCAGGGAAAGCAAAGAGGGCTCCTAAGGCTCCAGCATCAGCCCCTCTGCTCCAGCCTGCCTCCTGCTCAGGATGGTCCTGGGGCCGGTCTGATGGGCTGCAGAGCAGGCGGAGGCTGCAGAAAGCTGAGTTTGCTTCTTCGCCCGAGAAGGAGCGGAGGTCTGTGGGCTCTCCTGTGCAGCCACGTCCTGCCAGACCCACCTTGTTCCACACCACACGGCCTCACCTTCCAGTCTTCCACCTCAGCACAACACACAGGCTGCCTGTTTGCTCACCTGCACCTAATACCTGCAGTCAGCAGCACACCTGGACAAAGCCTGGTCTCTCCAGAGCCTCCCCCAAGCTGTGCAGAACCACCTGATGAAAGGACACCAGGCTGCTCCATGTCACCCCAAGGGCTGCTCTCACTCAGCCCCAAGGAAGGTTCTGTAGCTGGCAGAGTCACAGAGGAGCAGACTGCTTCTCAGGGCTCGCCCTCTCCTACTCTGAGTGCCAGCAGATCAAATCCCCCACGTGGAAATGCAATCCCCTGGGAGCACAGCAGGCTGCAGGCTCGCCAGAAGCTCCTGCATTCCCCAAGGGAGGGCCAAAAGGACACCTTGTGCAAACAGAGAGGGTCAATTCCACCTTACAATGGCACTCTGGCACCTCCACTGGAGATCTCATCTTTCTGGGTCCCCACAGGGGACAGACAAGTTGCTCCAGCCTCTGTCAAACAGGAGCATTGCTAAGAACTAGATTTAAACCCGGCTTAGCTTAACCCTAACCTTATAGTTTGGTCTTGTCAAAGGTCACAGAAACACCTAAACAAGAAAAATCTACATTTCCCCTGAACAGTATCAAATGCAGAGGCAGAGCCCAGGCACAATGTAAATTCTCCCCACAGACCTCTGACACTAAACAAACATTAACAGCTTCCCCCCCCTCCAACACTGCAACCAGAGAAAAACAATTCAAAATGAGGATAATCCCTCCACCACTTCCAAAGGAATGATGTGTAAACACAGCAAAGTGTGCACCCAAAGTTCTGCTCTCTCTGAGAGCAGACATGACAGTGTTTTTCTGACAGGCTGATTTTCTGTAGTTTCTCTGCAGAGAGCTGGTTAATAATCACTCACTTACAAACTAAAGAATTCTCATTCTATCAGTATTAGAGGGAGTCCAGGCTTGTTCTTACATTGCTCTATGAGTGATGCTGACAGAAACCTCTCCCCTCTGCAAGAAGAGGCTGAGCAGCAACCTGCATTTGGCATTTTTGGAAAAGAATACGAGAATGTGGAACAACAAACCAGCCCAGCTGGTCAGAGTGTGGTGCTGATAATGCCAAGGTTATGGGTTTGATCCCTCTGTGGGTCATTCCCTTTGAGAGCTGGACTTGGTGATTCTTGTGGGTCCCTTCCAACTCAGACTGCCCTGAAATGCAGCTTTTATCCTGAAGGACATCTCAGAACACACAAGGAACAGGAAGAGAAAGGGAGCAGGAAGGAACAAAGGAAACACACAGCTCACCAAGCTAAAAGGCTGCAGGAAAAGAAACAGCAAAAAAAAAAAAAAGTTAATTGGAAGCATCTTAAAAAAAACAACACCTGGCTTTTCAAGAGGTCACAAAATTGTGAGGACTTGGGTAGGGGGGACACTCAGGCAAGCAAAGTCAAAGCCAGCTGAATCACATCCCTGCTGCCCCTGCTCAGCCTGCCAACAAACAGCACCTGAGAAAAGAGAGTCCTACCCCCAGGCAAGGGCCTGCCTTGGAGCTACTGAGGCTGTCAGCAAGAGAGGCCTCGAGACGTGGACACGTTCTGAGAAACTGCGATGGAAGAACCCAGAAATAATTTCATTTATTCAGATGCCACCAGAAGGGTGAAGTGTTTGAGGAGTACACAAGCACAGCTGCATTTCGTAACCTGTATATTTGAACTTACTAAGACCTGAAAGAATGAGAGATGGTGTCTCATGGACAGCACAAATTAAACTGTGAGGCTGTTCATTGTTAACTCTACAGGAAGAGTCACTCACAGACAGAGCACGTGCCCTGGCCTGCAATAAAATTTTTACAGAAGACCCAGAAACAACCCTTGATTCTGGGTTTGTGGGCACACAGGGGAGGAGGCTGAGGGTTGCAGCATCTCAAGGACTCGCAGAACAGGGTGTGTCTCTGACCCAAAGAAAGGTGTTGCACAATCAGCAGGCTGCAGGTAAGAGAAGAGAGGAAGTAAAGGTCAGTTGTAACACGGGAGAAGGACGAGCTCTGAAATGGAGACACTGGAGAAACACAGAGCTGAGGATGAAGAGAATGAAGAGCAAAAAGGACTCAGCCTGTCAATAAAGGAGTCAAAGGCAAAAGGACAAAACTGAGCTCACAACTGAGTCTAGCAGAATGCAGGAGAGATGCAGCTGGACCCCTCAAAACACAGAGCCCTCAGCCCACAGACAGGGGTCCTTGGCTACCTCTAGGTCACCACGCTGGAGCTCCCAGCCCCTCTCCTCCTCATGCCGAGCCCGGGCAGTGAAACCCAGCCAGACGGGGCCCTCCAGCGGCCTCCCCTGCCCCCGGGACAGGCCCCGGGCCCGGCTGCTGCCCCCGGGACAGGCCCCGGGCCCGGCTGCTGCCCCCGGGACAGGCCCCGGGCCCGGCTGCTGCCCCCGGGACAGGCCCCGGGCCCGGCTGCTGCCGCC
Organism: Phylloscopus trochilus trochilus; assembly: GCA_016584745.2. NCBI lineage: Eukaryota > Metazoa > Chordata > Aves > Passeriformes > Phylloscopidae > Phylloscopus > Phylloscopus trochilus. Next base: position 3,416,287 of record WQNJ02000050.1, read on the forward strand.
CCCCAGAGCCCCCCGAGCCCTCCCGCGGCTCCCCTGGGCCGGGCCGCCCTCCATGGCAGGCTTCCCGGCCTACCCCGGGCTCCTCCCCGGGCTCGGGGCTCCCTCCCCACGGCCCCACCACCCCTGAAGGGCCCGAGCCCGGCCGGCCCGTGCGGTTCCTCACCGTAGGGCTGCCCGCCCAGCTCATACTGCTGCATGCGGTAGACCGTGAACTCGTGCGCCGCCTCGGCGGCGGGCGGCGGCCCCAGGAGCAGGAGCACGGCGGGCACGAAGAGCAGGACGCTGAGCGGGAGGCACGAGGCCTTGAGCACCGACTCCAGCACCTCGCCCGCCTCCTCCAGCATCGCTGCCGCGGCCCCGGCCCGCACTGCGGCCTGCTCGGCACGCACGGCGCGCCCCGCGCCGCATGCCGGGAGCTGTAGTTCTGGCGCCGCCGCTAGGGGCGCTGGGAGTTGTAGTCGCGGCAGCCGGCGCAGGCCGCGGTACCGCCCCGCCTTGGCCTGCAGGGGGCGCCCTCCCCGCGGCCTGGCGGTGCCGAGCGCCCCCTAGCGGATGGGATGGGAATGGGGGATTGGGACAGGACGGGATGGGATGGGATGGGGATGGGATGGGATGGGATGGGATGGGATGGGATGGGATGGGATGGGATGGGATGGGATGGGATGGGATGGGATGGGATGGGATGGGATGGGATGGGACGGGACGGGACGGGACGGGATGAACACAATGGAGCATCCATTCTGCTCTCTTCCCCGGCTCCCTTTCTGGGACAGGCTGCAACTTTCCCGGGGCCGCTGGCTTCTCAGCATCAAAGCACTGCTCTCTTGGCAAAAGGCAGCTCCTCGTTCTTGACAGCTCTGCTATGCAAAAGCAGCAGAGAGCCAGCAGAGCTTCTGCAGGAGCTGCTGCAAGCAGGGGCAACTCCAACTCGAAGGTGATCCTGTGCTGGAGAAGGCAGGACTCTTGCTGCCCTGGCATCTTGGCTTGCTGGGAACAGAAGCAAGCAGGAGGTCTTCTCTGCACACAGCAAACACAAAGCAGAAGCGTGCACTCTGAAAGAGGTTTTCCCCTCCCCAGGGATCCCGAGGAGTTCGCTGAGGAGAAGCTGCAAAACTGCCCAGAGTGCTCGTTTGCCCCCGGGAGCCCCTGGAACACTTATTTGTGATGTTGTGTACAACCCACTTACAGCCTAAGGGAGAATGAATTCATATAAAACAGGACAGTGGACATGGGGAACAACTTTTGGATGAAAGGAGGCAGGGTTAGGGTTAGGGTTAGGGTTAGGGGTTAGGGGTAGGGTTATGGGCCTCTCTAGGGTTAGGGTTAAGGTTAGGGTTAAGGGTTAGGTTCAGGGTTTAGTTTAGGATTAGTGTATTCCATTCGTTAATACTCAGGACAATGTTTCAAACTCCTCAGTGTAATCTGAAATCCTGTTCAACAAGTTAAAGCCCATAGTAAGAATAATTAATGGTTTTCTGAACTTCTAAGTAGCCACAGCTTTTATTTTATAAACTCTAGGGACCAGCAACATGCTCGAAGCATTACCTCAGCATTAATATTGATTTATAAATTTTGTTTCTTCACTTAAAATTAAGTCAGTAGGTTAAGCCCTTTCCTTGCCAATGGCTTGAAATTCTACAATATTTTTTCACTTAATATAGAAAAATCACTCGCCTGAGACAAAAACACTTTCATACTGAGCTTTATTCCCAGAGCCAGCAATGTGAAACTGGAGATTCAGAAACCTGGCTTATGAAGATAGGGAAGCTGTGTAAAAGCCATTTCCAGTCCTTATTTATTGTCACACTAATTTTACGTGGGTTTGCAAACACTGTAAATCCTAAGTGCCTCATCTATTGCTTTTCATTCCTGCTTTCAACAACCAAAAGTACACTTAATGTAAACCTCTTCCTTTTCACTTACCATAACCCTGACCCTAACCCAAACCCCTAATCCCTCCTAATCCTAACCCCCTAACCCTAACACCCTAACCCAAACCATAACCCCAACACCAAACCCTAACCCCAAACACTAACTCTAACCACTAACCCTAATCCATAACCCATAACCCTTACCCTAACACTAACCATAAACCCTAACCCGAACCCTAGCCCTAACCCAAATGCTATCCCAAACCCTAAGCATAACCCTAAATACTAAATTTAACACATCACTTTATACCTTAAACTAATCCTAACCCTAACGCAAACCCTAGCCCTTACCCTAACCATAAACCCTAATCCATAACCCATAACCTTTACCCTAAAGGGAACACTCACCATAAACCCTAAACCCTAACCCTAAACTCTAACCCTACCCTAATCCCAACCCTTAATCCCGAACCCCTAACCCCCTAACCCTGACACTAGCCCCCTAAATGTAACCCTAACCCCTAACCTCAATCCTAACCCCACCCCAACCCCAAACCCCTAACCCTTACCCCTAACCCCTAACTCCTAACCCCTAACCCTTAACCCCTAACCCCAAACCCCTAACCCTTACCCCTTACCCCTTACCCCTTACCCCTAACCCCAGCCCCTAACCCCAACCCCCAAACCCTAACCCAAACCCTAACCCCAACCCCTAACCCTTACCCCTAACCCCTAACCCCAACCCCCAAACCCTAACCCCAATCCTAACCCCAACCCCTAACCCTAGAACCGCCCCTAACCCTAGGACCGGAACCCAGCGCTGCGGGACGCGTTTCCCGCGGACCTCGATCGCCGCTTCCCCCAAGCCAGGCGTGAGCACGTTGATTGACAGCTCTGGCGACCAATCCAAAATATTCTTTTGCGCCTCAGCCAATGGGAGGGCGCCGTGGGCGGGCGCGTGTGGGGCGGCTGGGCCGGGAGCGAGCGGGGCTGGCCGTGAGTGGAGGGGGGGGGCGGTTACCGGGGTAACGGGGGCCGGGGGTCGTCAGGGGATGGCGGGGCCGGGGAGGGCAGCCGGGGGTCACAGCGGGGCTGGAGGAGCCGGGGGTGAGCGGGGCCGGGCCCCAAACTTGTCTGGAGGGGTTGGGGATGGGGCCGCTCTGGGTGTGAAGGGATGGCGGTGGAGCCCAAGCTCCTGTGAGGGGGCTGCGGCCCCTCCTCGCCATGAGGGGCTCGGGCCGGGCCCCTTCCCCATCCTGAGGGGCTCGGGCTGGGCCCCATCTGCCTGTGAGGGGCTGGAGCTGCGCTCCCTCCCCACCTTGGAGGGCTCAGGGCGGACCCCGACCCTTTCTGAGGGTCTTCCCAGCTGAGCTCTCCCCAGTTGAGCTGCTCACTCCCCTCCCAGCAACCCTGGAACCTCTCCCCTCATCTCAGCTGCCTTGCAGTGTGCTCAGGGTGGCCTAGGAGAAGCCCCTTCCCCATCGCCCCCTTTTTAAAACTGCTGGGACAATCTCAAAGGCTTGGAAGGGCTGCTTTTGAGCAGAAACACTGGGATTTAGAGGTTCACGGGTGAGAAACCCCTTTGTTTTTCCTCCCACAGAGTCCTGCCTGCTTTATATAATATCTTTCATTGTTTGGATGCCTTGTTAGGAGCCACTAATCCAAGCAGGAGCTGAGTTAATCCCTTGTTGCAGCAGTTTTGGGGGCTGGGGACACAGCCCAGGTGTGCAGGAGGAGCAGGTGAGGAGAACCACTAGCTGTTCCTGGGCTTCCTTTCCCTGAGAGCTGCTCCAGCCCCTTTCAGGGATGTTGGATGTGGGTGCTCTATCTGAACTCAGGAGCTTGAGGCTTTGGAGGGGGCTGGTTTGGGGAAAAAGGGGAGAAAATGAGGTTGAAGGTTTTCTGGGGGCAGCCAGGTGTGTTCCAGAGGTGTGAGCTCTGGAAAAGGAGGATTTTATCCCTTCTCTCTGCCTTGGCACAGGTGTGGGTGGTGCCTGGGCACAGATTTTGGGCTTGGCCAGGCCTGGAGTGAGTCACCTGCTGGATTGTGAATTCCTCTCTTTGTTCCTTAGAGAGGGACATGGCACAGGGCCTGGGGTGGCAGGACAGAGGGAATGGCTCCCCAGTGCCACAGGGATAGGATTTTGGGAAGGGGATAGATGGGATAGTGGGAAGGGGATAGATGGGATAGTGGGAAGGGGGTAGGTGGGGTTTTGGGAAGGGGGTAGATGGGGTTTTGGGAAGGGGGTAGGTGGGGTTTTGGGAAGGGGATAGATGGGTTTTGGGAAGGGGGTAGGTGGGGTTTTGGGAAGGGGGTAGGTGGGGTTTTGGGAAGGGGATAGATGGGATAGTGGGAAGGGGGTAGGTGGGGTTTTGGGAAGGGGGTAGATGGGGTTTTGGGAAGGGGGTAGGTGGGGTTTTGGGAAGGGGATAGGTGGGGTTTTGGGAAAGGGATAGATGGGGTTTTGGGAAGGGGATAGATGGGATTTTGGGAAGGGGGTAGATGGGGTTTTGGGAAGGGGATAGATGGGATAGTTGGAAGGGGATAGATGGGATTTTGGGAAGGGGGTAGATGGAGTTTTGGGAAGGGGGTAGGTGGGGTTTTGGGAAGGGGATAGATGGGATAGTGGGGAGGAATTCCTCCCTGGGAGTGTGGGGAGGCCCTAGCCAGGATTTCCCAATGGCCACCACATCCCTGGAAGTGTCCAAGGACAGGGCTTGGAGTCCAACCTGGCCTCAAAGACCTCCAGGGAAGGGTGTTTTGAGGTGACCACAATTCCAGGGCTTTAAAATTCCTTTTGAGCACAGCTTTAACTTTTCCCTGCTGCTTCCTGTGGCTCATAAAGGAAAAATCTCTGCGTTATTCCCATCCCTAGGCAGCTCCTCTCCCTGAGGTCTGTCCAGACTGATGTCTCAGCTCTGAGCACATCCAGAGGGTCCCTGCAGGGTCTGGAATCCTGGGCAGGATGAGGATCGTGGTGGCCAAGGTGCTGTGTCTGCTGGGGATCTGTGTCCTGGTGCTGGCTGGGGCTCTGCTGCCCGTCAGGATCATCGAGGCCAATTACGAGAAGGCTCAGCGCTCCCGCAAGATCCTGGCCCTCTGGAATTCCTTTGGAGGCGGTGTCTTCCTGGCCACCTGCTTCAATGCCCTGCTGCCCGCTGTGAGAGGGAAGGTGAGTCCTGATGAAGTCCTGGATTAGGGATGTCTGAGCCTGCAGGATTCCAGGTGGGAGTGGGAGTGAGGGGTCTGTGCCCTGCCGGAGCCACCTGAAACATCTCTGCTGTCTCACCAAGGGCAGCTGTGACAGCTTCCTGCTTACCCCCGTGGAAAAAGTAGAGATTTTTGGGATACAGAGGAGGCTGTGGGGTGTGAGGATCAAACAGCAAGGCAGAGATTCCCTGTCCCCTGGTATCTGAGGGAGTGTCTGTGTGGGAATACCTCCATTCGGAGGGATAAAGGGGATGGATCAGCTGTGGATCTGTGTCCATGTGGGAATGGTTCCCTTCAGGGCAATAAAGGGGATGGACTAATTGTGTTTATGTGGGAATGTTTCCTTCTAGAAGGATAAAGGGGATGGATTCACTGTGGATCTGTGGGAATGTTTCCCTCCAGAGGGCTAAAGGGCTGGATCTTTTGCTCCCTTCCAGCTCGATGAGGTCCTCAAGCAGAACAACGTGACCACGGACTACCCGGTGGCCGAGACCATCATGATGGTCGGCTTCTTCCTGACCGTCTTCGTGGACCAGCTCTTCCTGACCTTCCAGAAGGAGAAACCCTCCTTCATCGACCTGGAGACCTTCAACGCTGGCTCGGACGTGGGCAGCGACTCGGAGTACGAGAGTCCCTTCATCGCCTCGTCCCGGGGCCGCGCCCTGTACGGGGAGCACGGCCCCCACTCCCACAGCCTGAACCTCCCGGAGCTGTCACACTGCGGCCCCCGGCGCCTGCTGGGGCTGGTGTTCGCCGTCTGCACCCACTCCATCTTCGAGGGCTTGGCCCTGGGCTTGCAGGAGGACGGCGGCAGAGTGGTCAGCTTGTTCCTGGGAGTGGCCGTGCACGAGACGCTGGTGGCCGTGGCCTTGGGCATCAGCATGGCCAAGGCGTCGCTGCCGCTGAGGGAGGCGGCCAAGCTGGCGGTGGCCGTGTGCCTGATGATCCCGCTGGGAATCGGCGTCGGGATGGGCATCGAGAGCAGCCGCAGCGCCGCGGGCGGCGTCGCCTCCCTGCTGCTGCAAGGCGTCGCCGGCGGCACCTTCCTCTTCGTCACCTTCTTCGAGATCCTGGCCAAGGAGCTGGAGGACAAGAGCCAGCGGCTGCTCAAGGTGCTGTGCCTGGTGCTGGGTTACGCCGCGCTGGCCGGGTTGGTGCTCATCCCGTGGTGAGCTGGGAGCCTCAGGAAGCAAAGGGAGCAAAGACCTTACCTCTCCCCTTCCACCGGCACTGGGAGGAGCTGCCTCTTTCACCGCTGGAACAGCCCAACCCAGGTGGCGTTTCCATGATGAGCTGGAGGAGGAGAGAATCTCTTCCCGTGTGCGCAGAGTGAGGAATATCCCGAGGGATTGTCCCTGCCCGAGGGACTACAGGGATTAGCGGACACAAGCGTTAAGGATCTGGGTAAAATCTGCTTCCAAGAGCTCCTCGAGTGTGTGTGGCTTCCTGCACTGCCCAGAGCCCACTCTGCCTCCTTCCCATCCCTCACACTCTGGGACGGGCTGGAAGGCTGCTCCAGAGGCTCTGAGGAGGTGAGGAACAAACGGGAATGGAGGCAGAGCAGGTGGGAGCAGGGATTGCCAGGCTGCACTAAGCTGCTTTCGCTGGCTTAGTTCAGAGCAAAACCTGGTTGTAAGAGCTGCCAAAAATAACATCCCTGTGGGGCTCTGGCCTTCTGCGCCCTGCTGCCTCTGCACAACTGCCAGTGCCCCACCTGGGGCTAGGGGAGCTCAGCTTTCCTAGGGATTCATTGAAGAAATGAGGCCAGACCCCTCTACCGTGCTTCCTTCTCAGCATTGTATCCATAGGCTGAGCATTCCCTAAGGAAAACCTCTGAAAATCAGAGGATGGATCCCAGGATGGTTTGGCTTGGGGGGGACCTTAAAGCCCATCCAGTGCCATGGGTGTGGACACCTTCTACTATCCCAGGTTGCTCCAAGCCCCATCCAGCCTGGCCTTGGACACTTCCAGGGATGGAGCAGATCCTCACGTTATCCAGAACCTGGGATCCATGAGCTTGCAGGAAATGGGCAGGAAACAATTTCCAGCACTAATATTTTAGGGCAAACTCCTGTGTTTTCAGCACTGGGCAGTCAGAGGGGCTGAGCAGTTCCCATCAGGGGCTGCTCCAAGGTTTTTGCAGGTTTCCAAAGGAAAGGAATCACCTCCCTTGGGAGGGAGTGGAGGTGATGCTGAGAGACACGAGCAGCTCTCAGCAGCTGCAGAGCCCCTGGGGAAGCTCCGTGTGCTGCTGCTCCCACTGGATTTGTCCTTGGGAACGAGGAGCTGGGATCAGAGGCTGGAGCTGGGAATGTGCTCCCCCCCAGCTGTGAAACACAGCCTGGCTCAGGCAGGGGCTGCATTTTAATTACCCGGAGCCTTCTCTCCTGCAGCAGCTTCTGCTGGGCTGCTGGAAGCGCTGATGGAATTATAAGGATGGCGCAGTGCTGGCAGCGGGAAGGAGGCTTGGAGCCTCCACGGTGGCCCAGCTGCAGCATATGGAGGCAGCTGAGCATCATCTGACAGATCCTGGGGCTTGTTAGTTTAATTGCTGCAACATCTCCGAGTCAATTAATCTTCCTTTGAAAACCTGGAGTGGAGTGGGGGGGGCGGAGGGAGGTTATTTTGGGCCTGGCATGACACAAACCAGCAGGATGAGGAGAACGTGATTTGCCTCAGTGTGGTAAAGCCTTGGGGCTGTTTCACCTCCCCTGGGGGGTGACCTCTCTCCCGTGGGGAATGAAGGGGGAGAGGTGACAGGGTGCTGAGTGTCCCCTGTTGGGCTGTCACCTCTGTTTCACACCCTCCTCCTGCTGCAGTTTGGGTTTTGCAGGGGGCTGTGAAGTGCTGGGGGGGTGCTGAGCTCCCCCATCCTCATTCTGCCACCCTGCGGGTGGGGGGGTTCATCCACAGGATCATCCCGTGCTTGAGGGTGGAGGAGGAGGCCCTGCTGCTCCCAATAAATTCCCTGCCCTTCTCCCCTCGCTGTCACTTGCTTTTTTTTGATGTCCCCCATGGCTGCTCCGCATCTGCTTCACGCGGCGTCCACACGTGCCTGACGTCGGTGTGGGCTGAGCCCCTCCTGGGCAGCCAAACCCCTCGGGCCAGACCCCTCCAGAGCCCTGCTGAGCCCGGGGGAGGGGGGAACAGAAGCCCCCAGCACCCCCCGCTCGGCAGCGCCGTGATTCAGCCCTGCGTGAGCGGCCGCCCCGTTGCGTCAGGCCTGGCGGGGAACTGCGGCTCAATGGAACGAGGAGGAGCCGCAGGAAAATGATCAAGGAAAACTCATTCATTCCCTCTAACGAGGAGTATCCAGGCAGCTCCGAGCACGGTGGGGAGGGGGGCTGAGGCTGCCACCCCCCAGCCCGGCCTTGTCACCTCACGGGGTGGGGCAGGCCGAGGTGCCCTGGCCTCCCTCCCCGTTCCCGTGGGGACGCGGTGCCAGCGCGTGGGTGCCACCGTGGCCCGGTGCCCGCCGGCTGCTATTAATAGAGGCTGCGGATTTTAATTGCTGCCACTCGTGGGGGGGCGGGGGGGAGGCAGGAGCAGACCCCGGCTGTGACAGGGACCATGGGAGCCCTGAAGTCACGGGTCACCTCCAGTGCCCGGTGCCAATGGTGGGACACAGAGCTGGGAAATGTCACCCTGGGGTTGTTCTGGTCCCGCTCAGGTACTGGGCGGGGGGAGGCTCAGCCAGTGCTTGAGTGTCCCACAGCCCCACCAGGACCCCCAGTGTGTGCCATCAAGGGCCCCTCTGGGGTTTTGGGGCTCTGCCATGAGCAGGTTGGTGACAAAGGCCCTGTGGTGTGTGCACAAGCTCCCAGTCTTGTGCTGGCGTGACACCTCTGTCCCCAAAGCCCGGCATCACTGCTTGGGACACCCCCAAGTGCCACGGGAGCTCAGGGCACCCTCTGCCACCTGTGCCTTGCCTGGCTGGGATGTTGGCATCAGTCTGTCCTGTCCCTGTGTCCCTTGTCACCACCTCTGGGGCTCTGTCCCCATCCACGAGTCCCTGGGCTGTCCCTCCTCATGTGAATTTGTGTCCCTACCTGTGCACGTGTCCGTGTGGGGTCCCTGTCCGTGTATCCCCATCCCCAAGTGTCCCTGTCCATGTGTCCCCAGCCTGTGTCTCCCTGTTCCCATCCCCACAAGTGTGACCCTGTTTGTGTCTCTTCTCCGTGTGTCTTCATCCCGTTCCTGTCTGTCTGTCCCCGTCCCTGTGTTTCCATCCCATGCATCCCCATCGCTCCCCGTGTGCTCCCATCCTCGCGCACCCCTGTCCGTCTGTCCCCACTCCTGTCCCTGTGTCCCTGTCCGCACATCCCTGTTTGTCCCCATCCCTGTCCGTCTGTCCCTGTCCGTCTGTCCCCCTCCTCGTCCCGCCGCCGCCGCGTCCCGTAGTCGCTCGGGGCCGGGCCCGGGGGTCCGGGGCCCCGGGCGGGGCGGGCGCGGCGGGCGGGGCCGGCGGCGGGGCGGGATCGGCTCTGCGGCGGCCGCACCGCACCGAGCCGAGCCCGCCGAGCCGAGCCGAGCCGAGCCGGCCCCGCCGCACGGGCTGCAGCCCCGCCGAGCCCCGCCGCACCGAGCCGCGCCGGGCGGAGCGGAGCCGCCGCGCCGGGGCCGCCCCGGGCCGGGCCATGCGCTGAGGCCGCCGCGCCGCCCGCAGCCAAGGGCGGATCCCGGGCAGGACACGGTGAGGCGGCGGGCACCGCAATGCGACCGGCGCGGCGGGGGCCGGGGGAGCGCGGCCGGCGCGGGGACCGGGGGTGCTGCCGGCGAGGGCGGGGAGCGGCGCGGGGGGACCCGCGATCCTGCCCCGCCATCTGTCCGTGCCCTTCTGCTGCCTCTCCATCTCCATCCTGAGCGGGATGCTCGTCCCTCCCGCCCCTTCTCCTGCTCCTCTATCTCCATCCTACCCCTCCGTCCAACCCCTTCTGCCTCTCCGTCTGTGTCCTGCTCTTCCCCTGCCTCTCCATCTCCACCCTGAGCGGGATGCTCGTCCGCCCTGCTCTTCCTCTGCCCCTCCGACCTCCATCCAGCCCCTTCTCCTGCCCCTTTATCCCTCCATCCTGCCCTTCCTTGCCCCTCCATCTTTACCCTGCCCTTCCATCCCACCCCTGTTGCCTCACCCCTGCTCTGCCCTGCCCTCCATCCTGACCCCCAGGTCCCCACCAGTGTCATCCCCAGTGCTGGGGGCCCGAGGGTGGGAGGGTGCTGGGGGGTCCTGGGGGGGTGCACAGCCCCCCGACACAATCAGGCCTGGGTGGTCCCTGCTCAGGAGCTGAGGGGGGGGCCGTGCTGCAGACCCTCCAGCACCAGGGAGTGTTGGGATCGGGGTGCTGCTGGGCACAGGCCGTGGGATCACCTCAAAGAGCCCCCCAGGTTCCATGAGGGTCTGTCCAGCCCAGCCCCTCACCTCAGCACCCCATGGCAGGGCTGTGAAGCCAGGGGTGCTTTTGGCTGTGCCATGGACAGGTGGTATGGGCAGGTGGGACAGGCAGGTGACACAGGTGGGATGGGACAGGTGGGATAGGGTGGGACTGTTGCCAGCCACGGCCAAGGCTGAACGTTCCCGTGCAGCAGCTCGGTCCCGGCCCCCGCTGTCTCCCCAGCCCCCGGGTGCCAGTGACGCTCCCAGTGTGGTGGCATCCAAGGAGCCCACAATGGGATGAGCTCCTTGGCTGCCCGAGGCCACGGGGATGGGCTCCTCCAGTTCCCAGCCTCACCTGGCTCTTGTGTTTGGGGACATGCTGGGGTTTTGGGGCTGCTTTGCGGGGTCTGGACCCCCCCGGGGTGCCCTGAGATGGGGATGCAGTAGCTGTGGCAAGGGGCTGGTTCCCCTGGAGATGCTCAGGGATGCAGGAGCTGCCATGCCCAGGGCAGCCACCAGCACGGGGCTGTCTGGGGCACTTTGCTGTCCCTTTCCCTGAACTGGGGTGGCAGGAGTGGAGCTGACTGAGGACAGTCCTTCAGCAGTGCTCAGGCCCCCTTCCCTCCTGTCCTTCCCACTCCTCCTGTGGCTGGACACCTTTGGAAACCCTATTGCATGGGTTTAATGTCCCCAAGGCTCTTTGAGGGTCCCACACACCCTGGGGACCCTCCTGGGACAGAGCTGGTGCTGCCAGCCCTGTGCTGCACTGGGAGAACCGGAGCAGGGTTTGTGCCCCTCATTTCACACCTGAGGCTGTGTCACTTGGGGGGACACCGGGGACCTTGCCCAGGTCCAGCTGTCCCCTGTGGGTGGGCACCGAGGTTTGGCAGCGTCAGGGTGGCTGGGGGGGGGGTCTCTGACCCACAGCCCACGGCCGTGTCACGCTCCTTCCCTCTGTTCCCCAACGCATCCCTGGGGTGGGAGCAGAGCAGAGGGATGGCACGGTGTAGGACAGGGTGACAGGGAGTGGTGGGGTGACAGGACACCAGCGGCATGGCCTGGGTGTGAAAGGGTCCCTCTGTACCTGGCCAGAGAGCCCAGCTGGGCACTCCAGGTGCCACCGTGACCTTGCCAGGCTGGCGACCGCCCCTCAGAACTGCTCCCACTGCCTGGGCAGGCTCGGGGGGGTCCCTTGCTCAGCGAGCCCCCCCGGCAGCCTCAGCAGCAGCTGCGGTGCCAGTAGCTGCACTGGGCCATATGGCCACAGCGGGCAGCCAGTAAAAATAGCCAAGGCGGCTGCACCCCGGGCCGGCCGGCAAGGGCGTCCCAAGGGCAGCGAGCCCAGCTCCCGGCTGGGGCTGCACCTCCGGGGGGGCCCATCTGCTGGACCCGGGGGCTGACGCCTCCCTGTCCCCCCGCAGCGGCAGCGGTGACCGTGGGGCAAGATGCCGGAGCAGAGCAACGACTACCGGGTGGTGGTGTTCGGTGCCGGCGGCGTGGGCAAGAGCTCGCTGGTGCTGCGCTTCGTCAAGGGGACCTTCCGCGACACCTACATCCCCACCATCGAGGACACGTACCGGCAGGTGATCAGCTGCGACAAGAGCGTGTGCACGCTGCAGATCACTGACACCACCGGCAGCCACCAGTTCCCGGCCATGCAGCGCCTGTCCATCTCCAAGGGCCATGCCTTCATCCTGGTCTTCTCGGTCACCAGCAAGCAGTCGCTGGAGGAGCTGAAGCCCATCTACCAGCAGATCGTGCAGATCAAGGGCAGCGTGGAGAGCATCCCCATCATGCTGGTGGGCAACAAGTGCGACGAGACCCAGCGCGAGGTGGAGAGCAGGGAGGGGGAGGCCATGGCCAAGGAGTGGAAATGCGCCTTCATGGAGACCTCGGCCAAGATGAACTACAACGTCAAGGAGCTCTTCCAGGAGCTGCTGAACCTGGAGAAGAGGAGGAACGTCAGCCTCACCATCGATGGGAAGCGCTCCAGCAAGCAGAAGAGGACAGACAAAATCAAGGGGAAGTGCAGCATCATGTAGAGCCCCGGACTGGCCCGTGCCCCCTCCTCTGGATACTCCCCCTCCCTCCTCCCCCCCACGGCTGGACGTGGCAGTGGCATCGCAGCGGGACCGTCCCCTCGTCCTCCGTGTGCCATCACTGTGACTGTGCGGGGACGCCTGCGCTCGGCCCGGGACCGGGGGTGAAGACGGGGCCGAGCCGAGGGACACGCGGCCACCCCGCTGGGCATGGCAGGACCGGGGACTCGCCGCCGGGACACTCGGACCACTCCCCCCGCACTCACAGCACAACCGGCGCCACCGGGTCCGGCCCCCGTCGGTCCTCATGGGAGGGAAGGACGGTGCCACGTGGGGGTGGCGGTGTCCCCCTTGGGGACAGTCACACGCGTCCCGGGTCCCCCCGCGCCCCCGTCCCCACGCCATAGTGCTCTGCTCCTGCGGGCAGAGACCCGGGGCGGGGGCAGCCCCTGCGCGGTGCCGGTGTCCCCCTGCCCGGTGTCCCCCGGCCCTCCTGCCCCATCCTGGTGCCATGACCCGCCCCAAGCCCCCAGCCCTGTCCTGGTGCCACGGCCCCCCCAGCCCCGTCTGTCACCGCAGCCCCCCGAGCCCCCAGCCCGGCACCGCGGCCCCCCCTGCCCCATCGTGGTGCCATGACCCCCCCCAGCCCCGAGCCCCCCGCCCCACCCTGGCGCCGCGGGCCCCCCCGTGCCCCTCCCAGCCCTGTGCTGATGCCGCAGCCGGAGCCGCCAGCTCAAGCACAAAGCATCGGGTCCGCGGAAGGTCCTGACCCAGCACAATCCTGGTGAGCTCCGGCGGGAGAGCCCCGGGCCCGCAACCAGCCGGGCCCCCCGCGCCCCCCTTCCCACCGATGCCGCGGGGCCGGGCGCTGCCGCGGTGCCCTGCTGGCGGTGCCACCCCGTCCTCGGAGCCTCCCCGCGGGGCGGCTTGGCCCCGCACCCCCGGGACCCCCCGGCCCCGCACCCCCGGGACCCCCCGGCCCCGCACCCCCGGGACCCCCCGACGCCCTCCAGCTCTGGCGCAGCCCCGCTTGTTCCCCCCCCCCCCCGTGCCGGAGCGGGGTCCCCGCGCTGTCACCAGCCCCTCGTCCCCTCGAGGTTTGTCCCCTCGCTCCGGCCCCGCTCCTTCCCCCGCCGCCACCGGGGTGTCCCCGAGGGGGTGTCCCCGGGCAGGCCGAGCTCCCCCAGCTCCCCGCACCCCCCCCCCGTCCCCGCTTTTTACACGAGGATCCGAGCGCCCAGGGGACAAGGTGACGCGGCGATGTAGCCTTTATTCTAGAAATAGTCTTCCTTCAATAAAGAGACGAGAAACGCTCCCGCGTCCCCCGGCGCCGCCCCCGGCCGGGGCGGGAGGCCACGGGAGGGTCACGGGGAGCGGGGCGCGGTGAGTGCGATGTGTGTGTGTGTGATGTGTGTGTGTGCGTGATGTGTGTGTGCGTGATGTGTGTGTGCGTGATGTGTGTGTGTGTGATGTGTGTGTGATGTGTGTGTGTGTGATGTGTGTGTGCGTGATGTGTGTGTGCGTGAGGTGTGTGTGTGCGATGTGTGTGTGTGTGTGATGTGTGTGTGCGTGATGTGTGTGTGCGTGATGTGTGTGTGCGTGAGGTGTGTGTGTGCGATGTGTGTGTGATGTGTGTGTGAGTGATGTGTGTGCGTGATGTGTGTGTGTGCGATGTGTGTGTGTGTGATGTGTGTGTGCGTGATGTGTGTGTGCGTGATGTGTGTGTGCGTGATGTGTGTGTGTGTGATGTGTGTGTGCGTGATGTGTGTGTGCGTGATGTGTGCTCGCGTGTCCCTGTGGGCAAGTGCCACTCTGCGGAACGGCCGCGGGCGCGCGTGTGCGAGTGTGTGACACGCGTGATGTGTGTGCAGGGCCGTGTATGACGTGTGGCGTGTGTGTGACATTTGTGTGTGCGTGACGCATGTGAAATGTGTGCAGGCGCGTGTGTGCGTGTGACGTGTGTGTGATGTGTGACGTTCGATGCATGTGACGAGTGCACAGGTGTGTGTGCGTGTGTGACGTGTGCAGGTGCGTGTGACACAAATGTGACGTGTGTGCACGTGTGTGCGTGCATGCAGGGCTCTGCATACGTGTGGCGTGTTCTCTGTGTGTGTGCACGTGTGTGACATGTGTGTGACACGTGTGCACGGCTCTGTGTGTGCATGCAAGGCTCTGCACGTGTGTGACGTGTTCTGCGTGTGTGACGCGTGCACGTGCGTGTGACACAAACGTGACATTTGTGCACGTGCGTGCGCGTGTGCGCGCGTGCACGCAGGGCTCTGCATGTGTGTGTGACGCGTTCTGTGGGCGCGTGTCGCGCGCGTCCCCGCGCCGCGCTCGCGCTGCGGGCGCGGGCGATACGCGCGTGAGGCGCGCGCGCGCGTGCCCGCGCGTCGCCGTTCCCCGCCCGTGCCCCGTGGGGAGGGGGCGGGAGCGCGGCGCGTGCGTCATCACGCCCGTTGCCATGGAAACCAGCGCTGCTCCTCGGGCGCGGGAGCCGCGTGGGCTCCGGGAGCGGGCGGGGGGCGGGGCGGGGGGAGCGGCGGGAGAAGCCGGGGGGGAGCGGGGCTGCCGCGGGCACCCAGAGCCCGGCCAAGGGCACGGCCCCGGCGCCATGGGCTGGATCCGTGCGGTCAGGGCTCCGTGAGGGTGGCGCAGATCCGAGGGGATGGCGGGGATCTGTGGAAATGGCAGGGCTCGGTGTGGGCAGCCGCAGACAGGTCCCTGGCGACAGTCACAGCTTTGCGAGGATGTCGGGGTTCCACGGGGACAGTCGCGACTCAGTGGGGAGAGCCACAGCTCTGTGGGATGGCCACGGATCCGTGGGGATGCTGCAAGCTCCGTGGGGACAGTCCCAGCTCCGCGGGGATGTCACAGCTCCCTGGCACTGCCCATGGAACTGTTCCTGTCCCTGTGTCCCTTCTGCGGCCTGGGGGGATCTGGGGTCCTCTGTGGGCGGTGGGCACACACGGGCATGGGGGGCACTCGGTGCCAGCCCCCACCTGCTGGGACTCTCAGGTATTTGGGGCACCATCACACCAAAGCTCAGAGCGCTTCCAGAGGCTCCACAATGCCTTGGGGACAGAAAACCTCGGCTTCCCCCCATTCCCAGGTCTCCCACTCCCCATCTCTGTCCCCTTCCACTGCTCCCCACTTAATGGGGACCTGTGCTTGCCGTGTCAGGGGACACCCCGGTCCTGCTGCAGCCCTGGGTGTCCCTCGGGGTGCTCCCAGGGATGGCCTCCATGATGCTTCCCCCCAAACCCCATCCTGAGCCCCCAAAAATCAGCGCAGGACTGGGAGGGAGGATCCTCGCAGGGCGCCTGGAGCCTCCCCCGGGTCCAGGCTTTAAACAAAGCTGCTCCTGAGCGTTAATTAGCGGGATGAGCACCGGGATGAGCCGCCGGTTCCCATCAAGGAGCCATGGCTGCATCCCGCGGCCATCAACTTCACAAAATGCCGATTTTGGGACCTAAAGCAGCTCCTGGCATCGTGTCTCACATTGGCATCAGTGCTGTGTGGAATATTTCCCTTGTGTCCCCCCCTGGGAGGACACTGTGGCCCCAGCACCCCTCGGGGGGTTCCCCCACTCCTGCTGCTGCCCATCTGCAGGAAAAGTGGATTAGGACACGGCAGGCTGGGACATATTGGAGCAAACTGGATTAAAGGGAAAATCAGCCTTCTTCCCACTAACAGGATTATGGAGTTTTCATCTCAGTTCCAGCGCAGCCGCCGGTGAGGGCTGTGCCGGGTTTGCCTGGCAGCAGGGCCACCTCCCTGCCCAGGTGGCATTTCTCCACCTGGGAAATGGTGCATGCTACTGGTGTGGCCCTGCTGCAGACTGGGGTGTGCTGGGAGGCGATGGCTGCTTCCTGAGGGACGTGGCTGTGTCCCCCCCATGGTGACACCTGACTGAGGGGACTCTTGGCCCCCCTGGCCTCGTCAGGACCAGGCACCACTGGGACCTGACCGCTTGCCCGGTGCCTGTGGCAACCAGCGGGGGAACCAAGGCCTCGATTCAGGGCACGATTTCCACTCCCCTCACATGGCCAGGTGATTTCCACCCACTGCTGATTCATCCCCACAGGTTTTCCCCTCGGTTCCCAGGGGCAGCACCTCCCCAAAGCGGGGGGAGAGCGAGGCTGCGACCCCTGACACACAAGGCTGGGCAGAGTCCGGCTGGGAAGGGCTGTGCCCCGAGATGATTTGGGGGATTTGGGATGCCCCAAGTCCTCTAGTGGGGGTCACACAGGGGGGTCTGTGGGATCTGTGGACTTTCCTGCAGGGACCAGCAGGCACGCACGCAGCCCTCGGGGTCCTGGTGGAAACAGGGGGGGATCCTGTGGTGGGGCTGCTCCTGGGGTCCCTGGGGTGCATCCAGGGCATTGATCCTGCATCCCCCTGCATCCTGCACCCCTCACCTGTCCGGAGTTATGGGGTAGGGCCAGGGCATGTGGGGGGTGTCCGGGGAGCACCTCCCCTGCCGCGTGTCCCCCCGGGGCTGGGCAGGGCAGGAGGGATTGGTGGGCAGCACAGCACCCCCTGTTCTGGGGCTGTCCCAGGGCAGCGCCGGGGGCTCAGAGGGGTCCGGTCAGGCTGCACCGAGGCCTCCGGAGGAGCACAGACTGGGGGATCCCAGGGAGACCCTGGAGGGGACCGGGGGACCCAGGGGATGCCACACCGGGGGAGATCCCTGGGGGTCGCGAGGTGTCCCCTCCCGGTGCCTCGCGCCCCGGCCGCCACGTGCCCCACGTGCCCCCGACATTAATATTAATGAGCTATCAGCAAAACCACGCCCCCTTTCCTGCCCCGCGTCCTGATTGGCCGCTTCTCCCGACGCTCCTCCGCCGGCCCTGCCCCCTCCCCGCCCTCCCTCCTCGCCGCCGCTGCAACCGAACTTGGCGGCCGCTCCCGGCCCCGCCCCCCAGCTGAACCTCCCCTTGCGCGCCGCGCTTCGCAGGCGTCCATTGGCTGCGGGCGCTGTCCGTCAGGTGCGGGGGTCGGAGCCGGCACCGCCCGCCGGCCAGCAGGGTGCGTTGCGCCGCGCGGTGTCTGAGGCGGCGGCTCCGCTTCGCGCCCGCCGCGCCCGCTCCCGCCGGTACCGGTGAGGAACCGCCGCGAACGGGGCGGGACGGCCGGGGACAGCGGGGGGGGACGCTCGGCTGACTCAGGCCGCGGCTTGGCGGAGCCCCCGCCCCGGCGCGGCCCTGCCCAGGGCCCCTCTCCGCCCGGGTGGGGCGGCGGGGCTGGGCCGGGGGTGCCCGGGGAAGCTTGAGGGAGCTCCGGGGAGGGTGAGGGGGGTCTGGGCATGGGGAGAGGGACGGGGGACCTGAGGAGGGCGGGGCAGGTTCTGGGAGGGAGGTGGGGGTGTGGGGGGCCCCGGGCAGGGCTGGAGGGGGGCTGGGGTCGGGGGGCTCGGGGAGGGCTGGGGCTGTGGGGAACCCTGGGGAGGTGGAGGGGGGGATCGGGGCGTGGGGAGGGGGCTGGTGGTACCGGGGAGGCTCGGGGGGAGCTGGACAGCAGGGGGGTGGGACAGGAGAACCCCTGGGCAAGTCCAGAGGGAGGCTGTGGTGGGGTTTTGGGGGTCCTGGGGGAGGTCCGGGGGGTGCTGGCATAGGGTGGGGGATTGGGATGAGCAGCTCAGAGGGTCCCCGTGGGGGTCACAGCACTGGGTGTGATTTTGGCACAAAGCTCGGGGCCAGGAGATGAGGTGGGGGTGTTCGGGGGGCACAGAGAGGGGCTGTGGTGGATTTTTGGGGGGGGTCTCCGTGTTTTTGGGTGAAGGAATTGAGTGGATGGGAGGCTGAAGGTGGGATGGGATGGTGAGGGGCATCGTCGGGTGGATGAGGTGACAAGAGACAGTCGGAATCAATGAGGGACATGGTTCAGTGCCAGCTGCTTGGGAGGCTGGGTGACTTTAATGGTGAAGCAAACCCTGTTTTGGGGTGAAAAAGGAGGTTGGGAGCTCAGTAGAGCAAGCCAACATCGCATAATTTACTTGTTTGTTTCCCTCGTGCGAGTTGAGGGTGCGTTGGTGTGGAGAGGAGCCGGTGGCTGGCCGAGGACAGCGGTGGGATGCCGCCTGATCCAGGCAGGATTCAGGGAGGCATCGGGGAATTGTGTGGGTTACATAAAGGAGGGGTGGCTGCAGGATCTGGGTTTTGTGTTATTGAGGTGTAGAGGAGGTAAGTGGGTGCCGCAGACAAAGGGAGAGAGAGAGAGAGAGAGAGAAATCTGTCTCCTGCTCCTCACTTCCAGTTCGAGGTGTGGAACGGGAAGCTGGGCGTCTTTTAGGAGTTGGGGAAGTGCAGGGAAGCAGGGATTGGAGCTGTGGGTACAGATCTGGGATTTGCCTCCATCCTGGGCTTGTGGCCATCAGGTGTGGCCTTAAACCAAAGCCAAACGGGCCGGGCTGGAGCTGTGTCTGCTCTGAGACACCTCTGCTGCTGCTTGGAGGAAGTTATTGTGGCTAAATAGGGTTGGTTTTTTTTTTTTGGAAAACTGGCACCCTCCAGCTTTGTGAGCTTCTCGTGACGCTGCCCTGGACACGTCCAATGGGGGTGATTCTGACCAGGGGAAAATCTGGTGTGTTGACAGACCACAGGAGTCAGCAACTCAGTATTTAATCCGAGTAAACTCGAGGCCTTTTAGGTGATTGCTTGGTTTTCTTCAGCTTCTCAGAGCTGAGCTCAGGCCTCCGTCCCCAGGAGGTTCCACAGGTCTTTGTCTCCCTTCCGTGTGGGATATCCATAGGCAGGTGAGCATATTCTTGAGGCTTCAGCTCCCAGGCCAGATCCATGACTTAAAACAAATTCCTGGGAGTCTGTAGCCACCATTTATCCCTTTCTTTCACGGGGAAAAATGGGGAAAAACACCCACCCCCCCCCCCCCAAAAAAAAAAAAAAAAAAAAAAAAAGCTGGATCAATATGGTTAAACGGAGCTGATTGTCCCAGAGGTTTCCTCCTGCCATCTGTGGCTGTGACACGAATGGAAATGGCTCTTTTGTGTGGCTGCTGGGTGGGGGCTGCCGTGGTTGACACAGTTTTGGTGCCCATTCCCCGTTTTCCTGCCGTTCCCATCTCGTCCTTGGATGCGACAAGCCGGAGGGAATGAATGCATCCGGAGCTGCCCCGGGGAGGTTGATCCTCCTTTGAAGGGGTGGAGTGGCAGCACAGCAGGGATCCAAGCCGGGAGGGGAGCCTGTGACAGGCGACACCGAGCTTTGTCCCCTGCTCATCCCCCTTCCCTGTCCTGGTTCCTTATCTCCCCGCCTGCCTCGTGCCCTGGAGCTCGGGGCTGTCACCGTGCCCTGGCTCTCGATAGCCTAACAAGGGACCCCATTTCTCATCCCTGCACTTGGCTCCAGAGGAACTGGACACTCTGGCCCTTGGAAAAAGCCGGTTTTGTGGCAGTTTCCTGATTTTATGGCTGTTTCCTTGCTGTTAGGGGATCGTGGCTGTCCCTGCCCCATTAGAGCCGGGGCTGGATGAGCTCCAGCTCCGGAATAATCGCCCTGGGAACGCTCTGGTTCATGGAAAGCTCCAAGTGGCCACTGGACAAGTGGCCAGCGGGTGGGGGGAGCTGTTTGGGCACCCTTGGGAGGAGGTGGGGAGCACAGAGCTGGAGCTGGCACTTAAAAAAAAATCATTTTCTTTCCTTTTCAGCCCTAAAAATGAGCTCAGGGTGGAAAGATGGGATGGTTTGGTTGGATTTGTGCAGCTCTGAAAGAGTTTCCAGAGGCTGTGGGGAGCAGCAGAGCTGGCAGAGGGGTGGGAAAAGGGGGTGAGTGACCCACAAACCTGGAAAAGGCGGGGAGGGAATTTTGTTATTGTTTGGGGATTTTTGTGCCTAGAAAAAGAGAGTGAGGGGAAAAAGGAATTTATAAAATATGGTGTCTGTGCTGATATAAGTGAGGGACCTGCTTGAGGTTATAGATGCAGTGTTGTTTTCCTCATTTTTATGAGAAATCAGAGGAGTTCAGGCCACCAAAAATCCTGGGATGGTTTGGGTTGGAGGGACCTTAAAGCCCATCCAGTCACAGGCAAGGACATCTTCCACTATCCCAGGTTGCTCCAAGCCCCAGAATTCCAACCTGGCCTTGATGTAAAGATCTCACAGTTGAGCTTTGAGGTGGAAACCTCAGATTGCTCCAAAATCCTGGAATTCCTGAAGTGGTGGAAACCTCTAATTCCAATATCCTGAGGTTCCTGAAGTGGTTTAGCCACAGAAGTCTTCTGTGTAGAGCTGGGTTCTGGATTTCCCAGCTGCTGCATCTCCAAGGTCTCTGCTCAGGGTGTCTCTGTCCTCCTGACCTGTTGCCAGGTGATTTTTTGCTTCATCTTCCTCTCCTCTGGCTTTTCCACAAACTGGGAGGGGAACTAAAACCATAAATCCATTTCCCTGCCTGCCCATTGTCACATTCAGACAAAAAAAAAAAAAAAGGGAAAAAAAAAAAAAAGAGCAGCAAAGCTGGGAGAGAGAGCTTTGTCTTAAATATTAATTAGTTCGAGATTTACCCACTTAATTTGTGCTTGACAATAAATTGCTGGGATTCAGAGAACTGGCAGAGCCCAGGCCTTGCTTTTAGTCCCCCCTGTTATCATCTGCTGCTGCTGCTTGGTTGTGCCAAAAAGGGCCTGGATGCAAACCCGGGGACAAACGAGCCATTGTGCCCCAAAGCACGGTGGCCTTTGGAGTTTCTGAAAGTGAAACTCGCTCGCAAAAGCTCTCAAGTTTAAATCTTCCCCCCAAAAAAACGCCTCAGAAATGTTATGTCTTGGTCCAAAACACCCTTTTCATTCTCTAAAATACTTAAGCAGCCACCAGTTCGTTAAAAAAAGAAAATAAAAAACCCAACCAAAACTAGTCACAGGGATAAAATTGTTTAATTTGGTGGCTTCTCGCTGGTGGGGGCTCTGAGGGAGGTTTAATCTTTGTTTTAAGGGGTGTAAGGAGCTGGATTTTTCCTGGGAATGAGCTCTGGATTCAGCTGATCACTCTTATTCCGACAGGGTTGGAATCTCCAGCAGTTCAGGGTTAGGTTTTTGTGGAATGGGTGGGTAGGGATTGGCTGTGACGTTAAGGACAAAAAAAAAAAAAAAAAAAAAAAGAGGAAATTCGGGCACGCTGTTAATGCCGAGACACAAAACAGGAAATTTAGTTAAGGGTTGTGCTTTTTCATAATTTATCGTGTGGTTTTCCCCCTCCTGACAGACAAGAAGGAGTTTTAAAGTTCTTCAGCCTGTACAGCTGAAAGCATTCCTGAATTTCCACTTAAAGATGAATTTTTAGTGACTTCTCAGAAGCTGCAAAAGCCGAGAAACCTCGGCGGCTCCTGCTTTGTTTTCACATTTCAGAAAGCAAGCTGGAAAACAGAGTTATTTGAAAAATAATCTGGCTCCTAATGGGAATGGAGAAGCAGGATAAGGGGCCCTGATTCCTGAGGAAAGGAGATTCCCCCTCTTGGCACTTCCAGATCCCTCTCAGCTGGCATCAGGGAGGTGACAACCAAGGATGGACGTTCTGCTAACGTCCCCCCAAAAAAGCTTTTTTTGTTTTATTCCCTACTTGTCTCCTCTGTAAATAAAAAATAAATCTGTCTTTAAATCTATAGAGTAGTTTGGAAAGGTTTGGTTTTTTTCCAGCCCTGGAGGCATTTTGTCCATTTCTGCCTCATCTGCTGTTAGAAAAACGCACAAGATTTAAACGTCCCTGGAGTGGTTTAACCCCTCCAAAGCTCATCCTGAGCTCAGGAACTGCAGGAGGATTTCTCTGGATGTGCTGCAGGAGCTGCTTTTGGGAGGGTTTTTTTTTCATTTCCTCCACTCTGAGTTCTCTTTTTTTGTTGCTGGCATGGGCTCGGTGTTTATGCTCCATAAATCCTGACGTGGCCTGGCTGCTCCTCCGAGCAGTTGTGGTGCAATTCACAAATGTTGGGAATTTCATCAAACTTTTCTATCAGGGAGAAAAGCAAGCCTGGGGCGGGGGGAGCTCCTTATTTCCTTTTTTTATTACAGCAAGACCTTTTGGTAAGGCTGAGAATTGCTGGTGGTGTTTCCAGCTTGGGAATTCTGTTCCCTAAGTGGGGTCTCAGCAGTTCTGGGTGGTTCAGGATCCAGGTGTGTGAGCAGGAAGCTCCAGGTGCTGCATTTCCAGGGATCCACAGGATCTGGCAGTGTTTCCAAGGAGCTCCATGCTCCTGGGTGAAGTTTTGAGAACCATTTTTCCTGGAATCCATGAGTGCTGTGGGAGCATCCACAGAATTCCGCTGGTGTCAGGCAGGTTTAATTGCACTAATCCCAATTAAACCTTAACGTTCCCGTGGTTTGGCTTATGGAATCCTGATCCATTGGCTTTTTTTTAGGATGATCTGGCCTCTCTCAGTGCTTTTTCTTCCAACTGAAATCCCGGTGCTGCTTTCCCTACAAATGCCAGGTGTTCCCTGGAATTGTCCCAGACCAGGTTGGGAATAGGAGAAGGTGTCCCTGCCATGGCAAGCAGTAGCACTGGATGGACTTTTCCAACCCAAACCATTCCATGATTTTCCAGACCAGGGGTGTCTATCCATCAGCTTGGAGCTGTGCAGCACGCAGGGAGTTTTTTTTGGGAAACAAATCCACGATCCAGACATTCCCAGCAGACGTTCTGGCACAGCCAGCAGTGTGATCACAGATATGTCTTTATCTCTCCCGAGTTTATCCTGTTTCACTGAGCTGAGTTGGCTCCTGGTGCTCCAGCATCCCCGAGCTGAGCATTCCCTGCTCGTCTCAGTGAATCCCTCTTTCCTGGTTATACTTAAAAAAAAAGGAAAAGGAGCTGGGAAGGGTCTGGAGAATTCCTGAGGGAGCTGGGAAGGGGCTGGAGAATTCCTGAGGGAGCTGGGAAGGGGCTGGAGAATTCCTGAGGGAGCTGGGAAGGGGCTGGAGAACTCCTGAGGGAGCTGGGAAGAGGCTGGGGAATTCCTGAGGGAGCTGGGAAGGGGCTCAGCCTGGAGAAAAGCAGGATCAGGGGGACATTCCCAATGTCCACAAGTCCCTGACAGGAGGGGCTCTGCTCCCAGGGGTCACCAGGACAGGAGGGAACGGCCTCAGGATGTTCCAGGTGGGACATCAGCAGGAATTTCCTCCTGGAAATGGTTGTTAAACCTTGGAAAGAGCTGTCCAGGGAGGTTTGGAGTTGCCATCCCTGGAGGTGTCCCAGGAATCCCTGGATGTGGCACTTGGGGAACTCTGGGCTGGGGACAAGGTGGGCATCAGGCACAGCTTGGATTTGATGATCCCAGAGCTCTTTTCCAACCAATATCCTCCTTAGAATCCCAGTTTGGTGGCTCCACAGCCCATTCCATGCCTGTCAGTGCTCCACAGGGCCTTGCTGCAAACACATTTCTGGGAAAGGCAGCAAAATCCGGGATTTTGGGGGATTTACACCAACAGAGCTGCAATCCAAATTCCCTTACCAGCGTTCCAATATCCAGAGCTTTAAGCCTGACCTGTGCCAAGCAGCACCTTCACTTTGTAGAGCTTTGGCCAGGATTATCCACAGCGTTTTTCACAGAGGTCAAATCAAGAATTCCATGTTTGTCCAGCGGGAGCTGTTGGAAGCGGCAGCCGATGGATCTGGGTGGTTGCCAAGGATTAATCATGGGGCAACACCTACTTTGGGAGAGTGGCCCGTGGCTTTGAGGGAATAATTTCTTCCCTCCAGCCCTGTGGGGCATTGATGGAGGACAAGGCTCGGGAATGTCGCTGGGAATTGCACGGACTGGAGCTGGATTTAATTGATCCTGGCATTGCTGGGCCCGGGCGGTGGGGAGGATGCAGCGGCTGAGCTGGGAAGGGAATTTTGGGGAATGGGAGAGGGGTGGGCAGGGTGGGAGTGGAGCTGCTGTGATTCCCACGCCTTGGGAATGTCGGGATGAGCCGCCCGGAGCGGGTCAGTGCGGAGTGTGAGGAGTCGGTGCCTCTCCCTGATCTCAGCGCTCCTCTCTCTCTCTGATTGCTAATTAGCGGGTTAACATTCCCTGCCTCATTATCCCACCCTCGGCTTTTCTTCCCGAGGATCTGAGCCTTTCCAGAGGCTCCAAAGGAGTGTTAACTCTCACGCTGGATTAAGCTGCGCCTGTTTGTGAGCACCATTTGTGGTGCAAACCCAAATTCCCTGCTCCTCAGTCACCATTTTTTAGGGATACCTATGATACCAGCTCGGAGTCCCATCCCAGTTTGCTGGTTTTTTGGATTTATGGCTGTTCCTACAGACAATTCCCATTCCTGCATTGCCAGGATAGAGGGAATCAGCGCTTCCCTGCCTGCTGGTGAGGAGTCTCTTTGTGGCAGCCCAGTTTAAGGCTATTTTCCCCATTCCAACAGGGACTTTAATTCCATTTTAACACTCTCAGCCACTCCACGAGTTCATTAATGCTCTTTGCTGCAGAGAGTTCTTCACCCTGTGGCAAAACCTTCAAAATTCAGTGATTTTTTTTTTTTCCATTTTTTTTTTCCTGTTAAGGTGTGAAAAACGCTGTTCTGGTGTTCTCTGGAAATAGTTCTCACCTTTGGAATAATACTGGAGAGAGGCAGAGCGCTGAAAATAGCAGCAGCTGCCATAGGCCAGGATGGAGTTGTGTTGTCAGTCATGGGAACAGAAATCCAATTCCACCTGCGGATGAGCATTCCTGAAATAGAAGAGGGGTTGTCAACTACCAGAGGAGATGCATTGTGGGCATCCCTGGTACCAGGAAAAAAAATAAAAAATAAAATCCACATTTTCCAGCGGTTCAGGAAAACTTGGGAGAGTCCCAGAGCTGCCTTTAGGAGAGGTGGTTTGGCTAAAATTTGGTGGTTTGGAGATAAATCCGGGAAAAATACCTGGCTGGGATTCCAAAGGGATTCTCAGAGGGAGGTTTTGCAGCCTGGGGAAGGTGGGAATGGCTCCAGGGTCAGGAAAAGTGCTCGGGGAAGGTTGGTGGAGAGGCAGGAAGTTTTTATGGGAGGCTGAACAAAGCTGGGTAGGAAATGGATTCACAGCCAAGACAGGGGGGCTGCGCTGCTTCCCTGAATTCCAGCACTCCTGAGGCAGTCCAGGTACAAATTCTCCTTGCCCAACATTTTTCCTGCAATTTCAGAAGCCACAGAGCCTCTGGTGCAGCTGCTTTTCTTCCCCAAACTTCCCCAATCCACTTTTTTTAACCGTTTTCCTCTGATTTATTTGTCTCATCCTCAAAACTTCTGTCCCCTGCATAAATAAACCCTCCCTCCGTGGTGTTTTCCATGTGCAGGCTGCTGTAATTACGGGTTTGGATTCCTGCTGGGACTGATTGTATCGAGCTGATCCAAGTGCTGGTGCCCATGGATCGGGTTTGGGGCTGGTGATTAAAATAAAACAGAATGGCTGGGTGGGAAGAGGGGTGGGCCTGGCCACATTCCATTTCATCCCAGAAGAGATTGGGAAAAGCTTTTGTCCACATCTGTATATTCCTGAATGTTCTCCTGGGTTTTATCCAAGCATATTTTCTCCTCCGTGCTCTGGGTGGTTGTAAATTGCAGGACTTGTAAAATTTGGTATTTCTGCCTTTAAATTTCAGTGGGATCATACCAGGAAAAAAAAAAATCCATCATTTCCAGGTTTTATGGAAATGAAATCGGGGCTGATGAGGGCTGGCAGTATTCCTCACCAGGACACTGCCATTACTTCCAGGATAACACCATTATCCCGATTTAAAAGGTTGTTGTGGAGCTGGTGGTTGAAGTAGGAAGTGGAGGAGCAGTTCCAGGATTTAGTGAATACCTGTCCCTAATGCCTGTGTGCATTCCCATCAGCCTGAAGGAAGTGGGAATGAGAAAGAATCCCAGGAGCAGAGCTGGATAAAGCTGCAGAAACTCTGTATAAATCTGCTGGGAAAAAAAAAGATGGATTGGGAAGTGAGAGCCCATAAATCTGTCACCTCTGCCACCTCTTCAGGAATGGGAATTTGCTCCATTCCCTGGATTCCCAGCAGATCCTGCTCTAATCCAGGGCTATAAATACTCCCAGTTTGCTTTCCTGGCTGACGTGGCTCCGCCAGGGATCTCATTAAGAGCAGGATTTTGTGGAATTCAGAGGCTTTTTGGTGGTTGCTGCTGCGCTCTTTGAAGGTTTGTTGGTGGAGCTGGGAGTGAGGATGACACAAGGAGAGCTGTGACGAGCTTTCCCAATTCCCAAAGAAACAGATGAGGTTTCCCAATTCCCAAAGAAATGGATGGATGAGAGTTTTTTTTCCCCAATTCCCAAAGAAATGGATGGATGAGAGTTTTCCCAATTGCCATGGCTGCTGTTTCCTGCTGTCCCCACCAGGAACAGGCAAACATCCTGAATTTCCTGGAGCCTGGAACATCCCTGCTGGCTCCCCGTGCATCCCAGCTCCAGGTGCTGCTCCCTGGCTTTTATCTGGGCTGGGTTTTGCTGTTAATGATTACACAGGGAGCAGTTCCCTCTGGAAAGCTGAGCCTGGCACTGCCCTCCTGCAGCACCAGCCCTGCTCCCCTGCTTGGTTTTTTGTCACCCTTGGAAAAAAAAACCAAAAAACTGGGATAATAATTTGCATTCTCTGCTCCCCGTGGGGTTTATTCCCTTAAAATTCCAGCAGGAACTGGGGGTTTCTCTGCCGAGAACAGAGGGGTTCTCCGGGGTTTTGCTGCTGGAATTGCTGAGGAATGAAATGCCCAGGATGGGAGCACAACCCTGGCTGGGATATTTACCCTGGAGCCAAAGACAAATCCCGCCTGACGTCGCTGGGGCTGGGTTTTATCAGAGGTGTTTTCCGAAGGATAACTGAAACATTGGGAAGGTTCCTGAAGGAAGAAAGGTATTTTGATTTTTTTTTAGGGAAGCAGATCTCCTTAACCACGTCCTGGCCACATGTTTGAAACAAAACAAAGAACTGATGAGGTGTGAAAGTTGTGAGGCAGCTGGGATGTGGGGATCTCTGCACAGATCTGTGCCGTGTCCCTGTGTCCGTGGGGATGAGGCTCCTCAGATCCTCAAACCCTTCCCTGAATTCCCTCAGTTTCCTTTGCTTCTGCTGTGCTGGGGCCCAAACTCTGCTTTCTTTCATTATTTCTTTTTTTATTTTTTTTTCCTTTTGCAGATGTCATTCTCTGCCACCTGACAAAGGAACAGAATGCAGCAATTTTCCCTAACCTAAATAGTGGCTCTGTATTTCCAGCTCCCCTGGAACTGGAATTAATTTAGTGTGTGGGCTTTTTAATTGGCTCGTTGTGGGGAGGAACAGAAGATGAAATGCTGCAGCTCTGCCTTCCTCTTCCCTTTCTTTCCTAAAATCTTTGTCACTCTCCTTGTCTTTCACTTCCATGAGTCGCTCAGGTTATTTTTCCCTGCTTTCTTTTGTTGAAACTCCTCTCTCCCAGCCTTAGGAATATCATGGATGGGGCTGCTTCCTTCAGCCTGTGACAGATCCTCCGTGATTGATGGAGGGAATTGGGAATTGTTTCTCCACTCCTGGTGTGCCTGGTGTTGCTTTTGGGATGTGGGATGCAGGGATGGATGATGGACAGGTGGAGGGATGGATGGATGGATGGATGGATGGATGGATGGATGGATGGATGATGGATGGATGGATGGATGCAGGGATGGATGGATGGATGGATGGATGGATGGATGATGGATGGATGCAGGGATGGATGGATGGATGGATGGATGGGTGATGGATGGATGCAGGGATGGATGGATGGATGGATGGATGGGTGATGGATGGATGCAGGGATGGATGGATGCAGGGATGGATGGATGGATTGATGGATGGATGCAGGGATGGATGGATGCAGGGATGGATGGATGCAGGGATGGATGGATGGATGGATGGATGGATGGATGCAGGGATGAATGCAGGGATGGATGGATGGATGCAGGGATGAATGCAGGGATGGATGGATGGATGCAGGGATTGATGGCATCCCTCATTCCCATTGAGCCATCTTCAGATTCAGATGTGGAACTGCGGAGCCTGGGAGCTGCCAGGCACCTCTGGGGGAGACTTTTCCCCCCCACACAAAAAAAATCTCTTTTTGGGTAGGGGGAAAGGGTTCTCTTTTGAATAGATGTGTTCAAAGACAGGTCTGAGCTGGTAGAAATTGGGGTTTTTTATCCCAGATTCCACGGATGAGCGTGGAAAAAGCTTCCACCTCAAGTGCCACCTGCCTCATCCTCACTAAACCTCTCCTCTGAGGACTTCTACAATTTCACCCCCTGCCAAAAAAAAAATCTTAAAGGCAGGTCCTGAACATACTGAAGTGTAAAGAAAACACCCCAAAGGAACATCCCTCCGTGGCTGGGTGGATTTAAATTGTTCTGCAATGGGCTGGATTCCAGCAGGGAAAAAACAGGGGAAAACACAGGGGAAAAACAGGGAAAAGAAAAACAGGCAAAAAAAAAAAAAAAAACACAGGGAAAAAACAGGATAAAAATGGGATGGTGGAGATGGGGAAAAGGTGTGAGGTGGTTTAAATAGTTCTGATGGACTCAATTCCAGCAGGGAAAAAATGGAAAAAAAGGGGCTGCTAGAAATGGGGGAAAGGTGTGAGGTGCTTCAGCTAATGGACTCAAATGGGGTCTTGAGAGGAGCTGGAATTCCCTGCAGGATCCTTTCAATTGCTGAACATTCTCTCCATTTCTTTTATTTTAGGAAATTTGTCCTTTTCCCCCTGCAGTGAGTGCCCTGTGTGCCAGAGGAGGTGGGGACACCTGCCCAGGTATGTGCCAGCAGCACCCACAGACCCCCAAACACCTCCTGAGCCCCAAATCAGGGCATTTCCCACCCAGAGTTTGGGTGGGAAGGATCCTAAAGCCCATCCAGTCCCTTCCACCATCCCAGGGTGTCCCAAACCCTGTCCAGCCACACTGTCCATGGTCACCTGTGCCCCTCCACTGAGAGGTGGTGACCAAGTGCCTCAAATGGCCCTGGGGACACACAGAGATCTGATGTGGATGAGCTGCCTCTAAATGGGAATGGTTGTTCTGAATTCCATATTTTTTCCTGGAATTAGCTGATCCTTCAGCTCCCTTCCATCCCAAACCCCTCTCTGACCCCGCAATATCACCACTCCTTAATTGTTTCAACGTTCTCCTTCTTCAAAATTCTTAATTTTAAAAATGATCCGAGTTTTGATAGGAATATCCAAAGGTTATTCAAGGGCACGAGTCACTGACCTGCCTCAGGAGCAGCTTCAGACGTGTTCCTTTGTTTCCTCCGAGGAATAACCGGCCAGGCCAGAGTTGTTTCTTGGGCAGAAATAATTTTTTTTTTAGGAGATTCCAGCGGTTTTTTTGTCCTCAATCCCGTCGTGGGGCTGGACTTGGAGTTTCCAAGAGAGGGCACTGTGTCCCTGGCAGTGGAGCCGGGGATGAGCTGCCAGCTCCGAGCTGCTGTCAGCCCCCAGCTCCTCATCCCAGGGAGCCGAATAATTAACTGAGACACTCATTAGCAGCTGCTTTAGGGGCTGGGCATCTTCATGTGACCGCTGCTCCTTTCCCTCCGTCCCTCTTGCCTCACTTTCCTAAAAAAAAAAAACGAAAAAAAAAAAATTCTCTTCCCTGTCCCACTTGCGTCACTTTGCCCTAATTTGTGCACTTGGGGTGTCCTCCAGGAGGATGTGGGATCGCTGGGAGCCTGGCTGTGAGTCAGAGGTTTATCCAAACCAGGAGGAAAACAGGGAAAAAAAAAAAAAAGAGGAAAACTCAGGGAGGTTGTTCTTGTTGTAATTTGTTGTGGGAAAAGTTCTTACTCCAGCTCAGAGTAAATCTTTGTTCACAGATTTTTATAAAGTGGGGGATTTCTCCAGCCCTGGGTGCTCAGCAGGGACCTGACAGGAGGGGACAGCCAGGGCAGGTCAGGCTCTGCTCCCAGGTGACAACAGGACAGGTTTAACCAAAACCAGGAGGAAAAAAAAAGAGGAAAACTCAGGGAGGTTGTTCTTGTTGTAATTTCATCTGGAAAAATTTCCTGCTCCAGTTCTGAGCAAATCTTTGTTCACAGATTTTTATGGGAGCGTGGAAGGGGGGGATTTCTCCAGCCCCGGGTGCTCAGGAGGGTTTAAAACTCAGCCCTGGATGTTTTGGGGTGGTTGCCCTGGTGCAAGTGTTGGATAATTTGCTATTTATAGCGGGATGTTTTTAGGGATGTGGCAAGTGCAGCTCTGGACCTGGATCTGGGGATATTTCTGGAGCAGGAAGGGGCAGAATTGAACCTGTGGTGCTGAGCCATGGAGGGGATTTAATCCTGGGGCTGAGAGAGGCAACGAGGGGTGGAACCAGGCCAGGAAAGGGGGATGGAGAATTCCTGAGAAGGGGCTGGAGAACTTCTGAGGGAGCTGGGAAGAGGCTGGAGAATTCCTGAGGGAGCTGGGAAGGGGCTGGAGAATTCCTGAGGGAGTTGGGAAGGGGCTCAGCCTGGAGAAAAGCAGGATCAGGGGGACATTCCCAATGTCCACAAGTCCCTGACAGGACCCCCCTCTGCTCCCAGGGATCACCAGGACAGGAGGGAACAGCCTCAGGATGTTCCAGGTGGGACATCAGCAGGAATTTCCTCCTGGAAATGGTTGTTAAACCTTGGAAAGAGCTGTCCAGGGAGGTTTGGAGTTGCCATCCCTGGAGGTGTCCCAGGAATCCCTGGATGTGGCACTTGGGGAGCTCTGGGCTGGGGACAAGGTGGGCATCGGGCACAGCTTGGATTTGGTGATCTCAGAGCTCTTTTCCAACCTCAATGATCCCGTGATCCTGATTTTTTCCCCCTTTTTTAATCTCATTGTGGTGCCAATCAAGACTCTCACACACCTTCCTGATTTTTAGGAGCAGCTTTTCATGCTCTCACTTCTCCCCCCATTCCTGAAGTGACACAAATCCCCTTTTTTTGGGATTTGTGTCCTGCAGAAATGGAGCTGCCCTGGCACAGGAATCACGGATGGATCCCATTTCCCAGGGATCATTAAGACATTTATTTTTTTTCACTAATTGCCTGGGTAAAGTTGCTGATCCTGGAAGATTGAGGGCACTTGTGTAACATGAACCACATTGAAACAATCTCAGAAGTTGCTCTGAGGTGAAACAGCCACATTTAAACCCAAACCTTTGCTTCCAAACCCTTCCTTTCCCTGTTTCCTGTGGTGAACTTTTCCCAGCTGGAAGGAAAAAGGGGAATATTCCCTCCCTGGGGAGTGGTGGATTCATTTGTACACAGGGCTGGTTTATCAGAATTATTTCTGTGGGGTGTTTTTAGGGATTTTAAACAACTTGATATTTAATATTTTACTGGAGAAATTCCCAAATTGTTGGAGCAACCTATGGAATAACTCTGCAGCCTTCGACTGCTCTCAGAACACTGCAAAGCAAATTCCTGCTGGCTTTTCCAAGGCACTCCAGGAATCCCAGACCTCAGCATCCCATCTGGTATTTACAGTGTCAGGAATTCCCCCTCAGCTGGATCCTCTTCCACCTCCTCTTCCCCTTTCACACAGTTGTTGGTGTGGGTTTTAAAATTCCTGCCGTTTTTGGGATGCTGTTGGTGTGGATTTTAAAATTCCTGCCATTTTTTGGGATGTTGTCAGTGATAGCAAAGATCCCCTTTGGATCCTGGCAGAGGCTTTGGGCTGAAATAATTCCATTAAAGCTCAGGAGCAGGGAAGGGGATTGTCCCTGGTTTGATCTGGTTGGAACAGCTGTAGGCATTTGCTTAAATGGGAGGATTTGAATGCAGATTTTATATTTTTTTTGTTGCTCTTTTGCCCTCTAAAAGGAGGAAAAGGTGACTTTTTGGTGGTTTTTTTTTTGGATGAAAGGAAGCTGGAAAGTCAAACCCATCCCTGGAGTATCCCAAGCAGAGGGAGCTGCTGCTCCAGCACAGTTTGTTCTGTGAGCGTTGGGACATTTTTAAAATCTCATTTTCCAAACAACTCCTGGAAATTGGCATCCCAGAAGCGAAAAAATCTTTTAAAAATAGCTCTGAAAAGAGTCCTGTTGTTTCTATGGCTCCTTATCCTGAGGATCCCTGAAACTCTGGAGGGGTTTAAGGAGATTCTGCTGGACAGAGCTGAGCCCCAGAAATTTCCCGAGGAGTCAGTTCCTGTCAGGAATGAACTCCTGCTGCTGGAACGCTGCTGTCTGCAGGGTTTATTTTAAACTTTTTCCCCTTCTTTTGCTCAGAGGAAAAGCAATTCCTGGGCAGGAATGCCTGAGGGGGTTGGAAAAATTCCTTGGAATATCCCAGGTGGGGGAATGTGCTGCTCCTTTTCCTTGGATCCACGAGGCATTCTGTGCTTGAACTGCACTTCTGAATCGATCTGGGTTATTTCCTGGAGTTCCACCTTGCCCCCCACATGGCTCCACCTGTGCACAGGTGTGTGAAACTGCTGGGCTCTGCTCAGAAATCCCCAAATCCCTGAGCCTCCCAGGGGCAGGATTTGCCTTTGGAAAGACTTTCCAAAATGCCAAATGTGGTCGCTCTGGTCCTGTCCAACAATTTCTTGAGCTCAGATCCCTGGGGATGTGAATCCTGCAGACCCTTTTTGCTTCCCTCTCCTTCGATTCTTCCCCTTTTAGGACTTCAAAAAATATTCCAGAGCCGGTTGCCAGCACAAACTTCCCAATGAGTTTCCAACAGCAAATGAGTGCTGGCTGCAGCAGCTGTTCTCAAAAAAAAAACAACCAAAAACCAAAAACCAACCAAAAAACAACCAAACAAAAACCCCAAAAAACCTCAGCTGGAAAAGGGCACAGGGAAAGAAGGATCTGCTCATCCCTTGGAGGAGCTCCCGGGGAGAAGTTCCCGTTTAAAGCTCAGCCCTGGATGTTTTGGGGTGGTTGCCCTGGTGCAAGTGTTGGATAATTTGCTATTTATAGCGGGATATTTTTAGGGATGTGACAAGTGCAGCTCTGGACCTGGATCTGGGGATATTTCTGGAGCAGGAAGGGGCAGAATTGAACCTGTGGTGCTGAGCCATGGAGGGGATTTAATCCTGGGGCTGAGAGAGGCATCGAGGGGTGGAGCCAGGCCAGGAGAGGGGGATGGAGAATTCCTGGGAAGTGGCTGAAGAATTTCTGAGGGAGTTGGGAAGGGGCTGGAGAATTCCTGGAGGAGCTGGGAAGGGGCTCAGCCTGGAGAAAAGTGAGATCAGGGGGACATTCCCACTCTCCACAAGCCCCTGTTCCAACTGGGACAGGAGGGAACAGCCTCAGGGTGTTGCAGGTGGGACATCAGCAGGAATTTCCTCATGGAAAAGGCAGCCAGACCTTGGAAAAATTTGGAATCTCCATCCCTGAAGATCTGCAAGGGTGCAAACTCCAAACTCTGGGGGAAGGGGCTGGAGAACTCCTGAGGGAGCTGGGAATTCCAGAGACACAGAAATTCCAGGGACACAGAGAGCTCCAACGGCACAGAATTCCAGGGGCACAGAATTCCAGGGGCACAGAATTCCTTTTGCTGAGCTGGGAGCTCCTCCTGGAAAGGCTCCTTCTCCTTCCCTCGGGCTTCCTGGCTCCAGAGGGGAATTCTGGAGGATCTGGTTCCCTTCCCAGCTCCGGCCCTGCAGGATCCTTCCGTGCCCAGCTGTCAGTGCTTCCAGGGAATTTGGAGAAGGAATTCCCCCCACACCTGCACCAAGGCATCTCTGAAAGGGATAGGAAAAGCTGCAGGAAAACCTCGATGCAGCCAAGAAAACCTGCAGGAAAACCTGGATACAGGCAGGATTTTGCCCCAGCTCTCAGTGTGACATCCCCAGCAGGAATTGTCATTTGTGGGGAGGGGGGGCAGAGCTTTTCCAAGCCCTCCATGGCCACTTCCAGGCCTGATTCCCCAGAGGGAATCACTGTGTCCGTGTCCTGGAGATGCCTCGGGGTCCCTGGGATGTCCCCAGCCTGTGTCCCAGCCAGCCTGGACAGGCCCCCTTGTCCAGCCAGGCTGGTGTCCGGAACCAGGAGCCTGTGAAAGATTGAATTCCAACCCTTTGCACCAGGACAGGGCTGGCAGGAAGGAGGGGGCAGAGCTGATTCCAGCAGGCTGAGCTCAGCCTTGTTTTCCCTGCCGGAGCGGGGATCCTGCAGGGCTGTAAACAACGGGAAAGCCAAGGATGGGATCGCGTCCCTCCGGAAAGCTCCGGCTTGTTTTTCCCTTCGGTGCTGGTGGTGCTGGGGCTGCTGCCAGATCCCAAAGCTCTCTGCAGGGCTCTAAAGCTAAAATTTAACCATTTTTAGTGCAGGATTAATTCTGTTTGCCAAATGTGCCACCCCCTGGGAGGGGGGGGGAGCTTTAATTCCTGCGGTGCGGGGCTGGGAAGCAGCAGCAGTTCAGATGTGTCTGTCTTTGAGCAGCAGCAGCTGAAACAAAGAAATGAAGTTTTCCAGATTTGTTTTCTAGATCCAGCAGTGCCTGGTGAGCACCTTCCATACCTTCGGCTCTCCAGGCTGAGTAGGAAAATCTGTTTTGACTCTAGGGAGCTTGCACCGTGCAAGCTGGAATTTTGGTCCTTTTGGGTCAATTGGAGGATTCTGAAGGGAATCAGGACTGCTCCAGCAGGAATGAGGAATGATCCTGATGATCCAGGTGCTCTTTTTCCACCCCCCCCATCCCAAATCCAGCTAAAGCCTTCCCACAATCCAGGAACTCATGGATGGTGCTGTGGAAAACCTCCCTGGAGCAGCAGGAATGGCTGTAAGGGCCCCAATTCCAGAACCTTGAGCAACCTGGGACGGTGGAATGGGTGGAACTGGGTGGGCTTTGAGCTGCTTCCAGCCCAAACCATTCCATGATTCCGTGATCCTCAGGGATTGCCCTAGCAGCCATTCCAAGGCTGGTTCCAAACCTGGAGCTGTTGGAGGTGTTGGTGCCTTTATCCCCAACTCCTTTTTGCTCTCCTGACCTGCCCCAAACTCAGGTTTTTTTTCCCTGCCCTCACCTTCCTTTCCACGGAGAGCTGGCCCCAGAATGTGAAATCTGTAGAAATCCCTGTTTAAAAAAAAAAAAAAAACAACAACTTTAAACTGCTTTTTTTGGCCGTTCCTCACCCCTGAATCCACTGCAGCAGGAGGAGGTGAAAGAAGCCCTGGCCTGAACCCCAGCCCAGAATCACTGACGTGGGTTTGACTCCTTTAGAGAAACCAAACCAAACCAAAACAACAACAACAACAACAAAAAAACCCCAACCTGTTTGTGTTCAGCCAGCGAGCCGGGAAAACAAGCAGGGTCGGATTTCAGCTCCGATGGATTCTTGGAATTCATCCCTCGCTGGCTCCCGGCTCTGACTTCAGCTCGGTTGAGCAATGTTTTACTGGGAAGGGGCCGGGGCAGCCTCGGACGTGAGGCACGAGGGGTTCTCGGGGGGGTTTTGGGAACTCTCCCAAGGTCAGCTCGTTCCTGCAGCCTGGGACTGAGGTTTTCTTGGAAATCCAACCTGCCAGGATGTGCTCAGGCAGGACAGGCTGAGGGTTTCTGTGGTAAAATGCTCTGTAATCGTCCCTGAAATGATGCAAATGCTGCTGCTTTTTCATATTCCCGCCCCCCCAGAAAAAAAAATAAAATTATGCAAACTCCTCTTCTTCATGTTCTCCTCTAAAATGGGGGAAAGTCCTCCCTTCTTCTTCATATTCCCCCCCAGAAAAATGATGCAAGCTCCTCTTCTTCATATTCTCCTCTAAGATGGGGGAAAGTCCTCCCTTCTTCTTCGTATTTCCCCCCAGAAAAATTATGCAAGTTCCTCTTCTTCATGTTCTCCTCTAAAATGGGGGAAAATCCTCCTCTTCTTCATATTTCCCTCCAAAAATGGGGCAAACACTTCTCCCTCTCCTCATCCCCTCCCAAAAATAGGGAAACGCTTCCTATTCTTAACATTCCCCCCCAAAAAAATGAGGCAAGCACCTTTCCAACTCCTCATTCCCCCCTAAAATGGGGGAAACAGCTCCTGTTCTTCACATTCCCCCCCAAAAAAAAAGGGCAATCACCTCTCCCTGTCTGATTTCCCCCCAAAAGGGGCAAACACTCTCCTATTCTTCACATTTCCCCCCAAAATGGAGCAAACACCTCTCCCTGTCCTCATTTCCCCCCTAAACGATACAAACTCCTCTCCTTCACTTCATTCCCCCCAAAAAATGCAATTCAGACCCAGATATTTCCCTGAGCCCTCAGACAGGGATTTATAAAAACAAAGCAGAAGGGATTCCACGGCTTCCCTGTTATTATTCTGATCGTGGACAAATGAATGTCAGCCCTGATTTTCCAGTGGATAATTGGATATCAATCAAACCCTCAGCAGTGCTGATTATTGCCACGATGGAGTTAATATCCCGAATTATAACTCCATTAACAACGCAGCACCATCTGCTTAGGATGGTGGATCTGAATTTGCATTTTCCTTGGCAGGAGGAGTCCAGGAAAATCAAGGAATCCACCTGGATCGGGGACAGAGGCCGAGACTGCTCTGCAGTAGGAAAGTGAGCAAAGACCTCATGATTTGTCTCGTTATTGATTAATTGCCCATTAATTGCTTCGTTTAATCTGGAAAACAGCCTGGGTGAGGGGTTTGGGATGAGTTTGGAATGGCTTTGGAGGTGGATTTGGGTTCGGAGGTGCCAACTGTGGGTGCTGCTGTTATGGGGCCTCGTTATGTGCCAGCAATTACCTTGTTAATTAGGGAAAGAGATCTCTGCGTTCCAGTGGGGACCTGGAGCTGTGTGGGAGCTGCTGTTCCATAGGAAGCTCTGTGAGGGGCTTCTTTGGGATTGTTTGGGGTTGTCTCAGGTTCTTTGGGGTTCTTTAGTGTTGTTTGGGATTCTTTGGGGTTCTTTGGGGTTGTTTGAGGTTCTTTGGGGTTCTTTAGTGTTGTTTGGGATTCTTCGGGGTTCTTTGGGGTTGTTTGAGGTTCTTTGGGGTTCTTTAGTGTTGTTTGGAAATCTTTGGGGTTCTTTGGGGTTGTTTGAGGTTCTTTGGGGTTCTTTAGTGTTGTTTGGGATTCTTCAGCGTTCCTTGGGGTTTTTTCCTTCACCATCAGGTTTTGCTGGAGCCTTGGGACGTGTGGAGCAGTTGAGGGGTGGGATTTGATCCCGTGGGAAGGGTCAGCAGGGCTGGACACGGCTGTGTCCACGTCTGGGTGCTCACAATGAGGGCATGGCCAGAGCTGGGGAGGGGCTGGAGAATTCCTGGAGGAGCTGGGAAGGGGCTCAGCCTGGAGAAAAGTGAGATCAGGGGGACATTCCCAATGTCCACAAGTCCCTGTCCCAACTGGGACAGGAGGGAACGGCCTCAGGGTGTTGCAGGTGGAATTTCCTTATGGAAAAGGCAGCCAGACCTTGGAAAAATTTGGAATCACCATCCCAACAATCCCACTGGAATACTGCCTGACGTGTCATAATTAGTGATCTCCAGCTAACGAACCTCCTGGTTGGTTTTTCCAGCCAGTGAAATATCAGGAGGACCAAAAACTACCCTGGAGCTCAGGGCGCAGAATAAACCGTTCTGCTCTGCTCTGCTCTGAAATCTTCCCCTCATTTTCCCAATATTGCCCATATTTTGTGCCCCCAAATTCCATATTTAAATCAGACTGAAGTGGGATTTGGCCTGGAGTTATCCTCTGACCTCCCTGCAAGGAGATGGATGATTCAAGTGGATTAGATAGGGAGCACTTGGAAATCCTTCAGGCAGGCTTTAAAGAAATTCTATTGATTGCAGCTGGGAAGGCTCAGGAGCTGGGAATTTGGGAATTCCACAGCAGGAATTTGAGGGTTAGTGTCCCCTTTCCACCTCCAGCACTTTCCATGGAGCCTCTTTTGTGGAATCCCAAATTTCCTGCCCTGGAAAATGGCACCAGGAGTTCAGGATTGCTGAGTGCCAAACCCCAGAGCTGGGAATTGTGGCTGTGTTGTCCCAGGGCTGGATCATGCTCAGGGTTTCCAAAAGTGCTGGATCCTGTTAGAATAACCTGGAGAATTCAAGGGGCAGGAGGATGAGCCCTCCCTGGATTTGGGAGGGGTTGGAGCTCCCCACAGGGGCTTTGGGACAGCAGTGATGAGGATGATGAGGATGATGATGAAGAGTTGCTGCCCCTGAGTCACCCGAAGAGGTGAAATCCGGGTGACTCCAGAGCTCCAGCGTTTCCCCGTATGTCGCAGCCAGGCTCTGGGAAAGTGGAAATGCCAGATTTTGTGCGTTTCGGCTGAAAAATCCCTTAAAATCCCATTTGGGGCGGGGGGACGGGGAAAAATCCGCCGGGATTTCCTTGCCTGCAGTTCCCAGGTGCGGGCGGCAGAGGGCGCGCTCGGGCCGCGGTTGTTAGGCTTTGGTTTCACTTTTTATTATTTTTCTACTAATAATTATATTTATTATTTTATACCAATAACTACATCATTTTATACTAATAAATATAAACATACACAATTTTATAAAATATAAACAATATCTACAAACCCAAAGATAAAATATAATTGAATAAAATACAACTTTATAACGATATATATATACCTTTAATAATACATAAAACACGTGTTGCCATATATTAATATTACACCTAATACATTGTATATTATATATTTATTTTTATATATTTTTAATATTTTTCTATGTTATATAATATATTTTTTTATATATGTATATAACTTTAATATCATTATTTCTATGGAAATTCCTTAATCAAAGTGCTTAAATCACAACTGGAGCCACCAACAGAACTGGGTGAGGCTCTGCAGGGCCACCAGGAGCACTGGGACATTCCCAGGAGGATGAGGATGAGGATGAGGATGAGGATGAGGATGAGGATGAGGATGAGGATGGGGATGGGGATGGGGATGAAGATGAGCATAAGGATGAAGATGGATTTCCCTTGCCCCACGCCGAGCTCTGCACCAGAACCCCCAACCCCAAAAAATCACCCCAAAATTCCAAATTCCCGCCGAACTGCCGGGTGCCATCAGCAGATGGCAGCAGCCTGCCCCGCTCCCTGTGTTATTCCTGGCCGGGAGATTCTCTGGATCCAACCCCACAGTCTAGACTGACTGACAGACGGGATTCCTGTGCTCTTAGGTAAGCACGGGACAGACACCCATTATGCAAATTCCCAGCCGGAGCGGCCTCCCAAACATTCCTGGGATTGTCTAAATAAGGCGCTGCTTCAGACCCAAACTGCAGCCAGGCTTTTGGGTGCCTTCCAGCTGGAGATGGGATTTTTTTTTTAATTATTATTATTATTATTATTATTATTCTTTTCCCCCCTGATCAGCACAGCCTGAGTTTTGGCCTCAGCAGCTGCCCAGATGTGCAGGGAGAAGAGAAAATTGGGCAGATAAAAGATTTTTGGAGTGATTTTGGGGAACAGTTTTTTGCAAAATTCTGGGGCGATTTCAGGGAGTTTCAGGGGTGCAGGAGCTGATTGTGGGGAGATATCAGCTCATTTTGGGGTGGTTTTTGGGGCGATTCTGGGTTTTTTGGGGGCAATTTTAGAGGTGTTTTTGGGGTTCCAAAGCAGATTTTGGGTGATTTCAAAGGTTTTCAAGGCAATTTGGGGTGATTTTTGGGGCGATTTTGATGTTTTAGGGGATGCCAGAGCCCATTTTGGGGTGATTTTGATACCACCAGCTGCCCAAGACATGCAGGGAGGAGAGAAAACAGGGCAGATAAAAAACTTTCAGGCTCCTGTGCCTGTTGCTGCTGCTGGGTGCTGTTAAATCTGTTCTATGTCTCTTTTCTCTTAAGATTACACAGAATTCATAGCAATTTTTTTTTTTTTTTTTTTGCTTTCTGAGCTGCCAGAGATCAGATTTTAGTGGGGAAGGGAATTGTTGGAGGGTTCACTAAGCCAGCCTTGCACGGAGGTGTTGCCCTGCCTGACTCATTCCCGGGGCTGGAGGAGGTGGGGATGGATCATCAGGGATGATCCAGAGCCTTTGGAGCCCTCGGTGACATTTGCACCCTGTCCTTTCTGCACACAGAAATTCAAAGAGCCTTTCAAGCCCCGTGACTTGCAGAGTTGTTGATGCTGCTCTGTTTGTCCAACCATCCTGAATTTCCCAGTCGTTCTCCGTGCAGCCTGGTTCTGTCCCTAAAAATCCATCCCTAAAATCCATCCCTAGAATCCATTCCTAGAATCTCTCCCCTAAAATCTCTCCCCTAAAATCTCTCTCTAAAATCTCTCCCTAAAATTTCTCCCTAAAATCTCTCCCCTAAAATCTCTCCCCTAAAATCTTTCCCTAGAATCTCTCCCATAAAATCTCTCCCCTAAAATCTCCCCCGTAAAATCTCTCCCCTAAAATCTTTCCCCTGAAATCTCTCTAAAATCTCTCCCCTAAAATCTTTCCCTAAAATCTTTCCCTAGAATCTCTCTCTAAAATCTCTCTCTAAAATCTCTCTCTAAAATCTCTCCTCTAAAATCTCTCTCTAAAATCTCTCCCCTAAAATCTCTCCCTAAAATCTTTCCCTAGAATCTCTCCCTAGAATCTCTCCCATAAAATCTCTCTCCTAAAATTTCTCTCCCCAAACCTTTCCCCTGCCCCAGGCCAGAGCTGTTCTCAGCTCACACAAAGAGCTCAGGGCTGAGAGGCAGCTCCTGAGCTGCTCCTGGAGTTGGGAATTGGCCCTTAGCCCTGCTCAGGAAAACATTGGAAACCTTCCTGTTCCTGAATCCACGTGATTTGCTGGGAATTCACTTGAAAAGAGTGGCTCAGAGCTCCCTGCACGGGGTGGTGCTGGCTCAGGATGAGGAGTTTGTTCTGATTTCTTCGTGGTGGCCTCTCAGCCTGTCAGTACCAGCTCTGCTCTTCTATTCCTTGCCTAAAAAAAGGCAAAAAAAAAAAGTTGGGTTTTTTTGTCTTGGTTTGTTTTTTTGGTTTTTTTTTTTTTAATTGCATCATCCCTCCTGTTTTCCTGAGCATTGCTTATTCAGGGGCACAGTTAATCCTTTAAGGATTAAAGGGAGCTGGTTGGGATGTTCACCCTCGCCTTAGGGGGGGAATGAGGAGAGGGAAAGGTGCTTGCCTCACTTTTGGGGGGAGAACGTGAAGAACAGGAGCTGTTTTCCCTGTTTTTTGGGGGAGATGAGGAGAAGGAGAGGTCTTTGCCCCATTTTTGGAGGGGAATGAAGAGAAGGAGAGGTGTTTGCTCCATTTTGGGGGGACAACGTGAAGAACAGGAGCTGTTTTCCCTGTTTTTTGGGGGAAATGGGGAGAAGAAGAGGTATTTTCCTCATTTTTGGAGGGGAGTGAGGAGAAGGAGAGGTCTTTGACCCATTTTTGCAGGGGAATGAGGAGAAGAAGAGATGTTTGCTCCGTTTTGGGAGGGGGGTGTGAAGAACAGGAGCTTTTCCCCTGGTTTATGGGGGAAGTGAGGAGAAGGAGAGGTGTTTGCTCCATTTTTGGAGGGGAATGAGGAGAAGGAGAGGTGTTTTCCTCATTTTTTGTGGGGGCAGGAGGAGTTTCCCCCAGGGAAAGCCAGGAGGGAGACTTTGAGCAGCGGTAGGATGAAATTCTTTTATCTTTTTAGCCTTCCTAATTCTAGGGAATTTTGCTAAATTCCTCTGGCCACAGGAGCAGGAAATCAGTGATGGGAAGGACCAGGCACTCCCAGATTTTCCTGGAAGCTCCTGTTGGAAAAATTCCCATCCCATGGTGATGGAATAGGATTGATTTGGGGAGTTGGATTCATCCCAGGAGGTCTCTGACCCTTCATAGCCAATTTTGCTGGTTTAATGATGTTCCATCATCTCTGCAGCTTCCCAGGCATGAATCCCATGGGAATTCTGTGCTGCTTCTGAATTCTTCAGCAGCTGAGAGATCCAGGGAGTTCTGGATTTTGGGATAGAGCTCAGAAGGTGGAAGTAGATGAGCCTTGAGATCCTTTTCAAAACTTTTTTCCCCAAATTATTCAATTTTTGGGATTCCTTCTGGAAATCGTGGAGCACCTGCAATGGGATAAAACCCCCCCAAATCCTTGGGAAGGTGAGGGCAGGGAGATTCATCCTGGAAATTCCCATATAAAGCCCTGCTGCCAGGAATTCTTGATTTTCCCAGGGGTTACCAAAC
This sequence comes from Phylloscopus trochilus trochilus, assembly GCA_016584745.2. Classification (NCBI taxonomy): domain Eukaryota; kingdom Metazoa; phylum Chordata; class Aves; order Passeriformes; family Phylloscopidae; genus Phylloscopus; species Phylloscopus trochilus. The sequence continues at coordinate 3,458,816 of WQNJ02000050.1, forward strand.
ATCCTGAGCACACAGAATTCCTGCCTGGAATTCCCACCTGGAGAGTGCTGCCCAGTCCTCTGTGATTCCCAAACCAGAAGGAAAAGATTCCCTCAGCTGCCCCTTTTCCTGGGTTTCAGGGTGGGAAGAAAAATCCATGAATTACCTGAGCTCTGCTTCTCAAACCTCTGCTTCCCAAACCTGTCCTGCTGCTCCTCCTCCTTCCTCTGGAATTCTTCAGGGAGGAAACCCCCCAAAAATGAGAATTTTGGGGGTCTCTGAGGAAGATTTTCCCTTCTCCTGAACTCCTGTGCTTGGACTGATGAGCACAGAGTGTTTTCAGGATGAAATCCTTCATTTTTCCATGCCCTAAGTGCTGCTGGGGGGACGGGGGGTGGGATTTAGGGATTTTTGGGGAGCTCAGCATTCCCGCCATGCCCAAAGCAGCCTGCTTTGGCTCAGGGAATTTTGAGGTTGTCCTGGATTCTGTTAAAAACAAGATTAGCTCAGAAATCCTGGGATTTTTGGGATTGGATTGTCTCAGGGACCTCATGGAGGACTGGGCAATTTTGTTCCTTGGAGGAAAAGTTTTCCATGATTTTTAATAGAACTTTATTTTCAGGAAAAATGCTTTATACTCACAGAAAACAAGCTGAAATTCCTGATCCTTTGCTCCTTCCCTCTGGGATGTTGATTCTCCTTCCTCAGAGAGTTGACACCTCCTTGGGGGGAATTTGAGCTCAGTTTTCCCACAGAGGGGGAATCCAGCCCCTGGGAAAAGGGCCTGGAATGTTTTTTATCCAGGAGCACATCTGGGAAAGGCATCACAGGGTGGGAACAGCTCCAGCCAGAGTTCCCAGCCCCAATTTCAGGATTTTGGAGATTCCCAGAGAAGCTGTGGCTGCCCCTGGAAGTGTCCAAGGCCAGATTGGAGCAGGGATGGTGGAAAGTATCCCTGTCCCCAGGATGATCCTTAAACTCCTTCCAAGCCCAACCATTCCATGGTTTCCAGATAAAACAGGAATTTTTGGAGGAGCAGTCTGGTCCCTGACGGAGATGGGAAAATCCATCCACGTGGATTTTCAAATTCCAGAGATGGGGAATGAGGGCTCAGTGGGAATGAGAGAATTTTGGGATCAGCAGGAATGGGGAATGAGGGCTCAGTGGGATTGAGGGAATTTTGGGATCAGCGGGAATGGGGAATGAGGGATCAGTGGGAATGAGGGAATTTTGGGATCAGCAGGAATGGGGAATGAGGGATCAGTGGGAATGAGGGAATTTTGGGATCAGAAGGAATGGGGAATGAGAGGTCAGTGGGAATGAGGGAATTTCAGGATCAGCGGGAATGAGGGAATCTCAGGAAGGGGAAACCTCAGGAGGCCTTCCCGGTCCCAATCACCTGGGGAACGGCTCCTGGAGGAGCTGGGGCCCTCCAATTCCTTGGCTGAGGAATGATTTGGGAATGTTCACTGGGGTTTGTTTGGAATTTTAGGGATGGCCCCGTCCCTTATAGGACTCACTGTGGGATCCCAGGGATTGTGTGGGATCCCAGGAGCTCTGGGAGTGTCCCTGGCCAGCTTGGAGCGCCCTGGGGTGGCGGGAGCTTTCCCTGCCCGTGAAGTGGGATGGAATTTAAGCGTCTGGGATTCCCTGTGGATCCCGATTCCAGGTTTTTGGGAGCTCTGGGCCAGGTGTGGCAGTGTCCCCTGAGGTGGGTGGGACACAGGCAGCACTTCCAAAGCCTTTTGGGAAAAGGGGAATCCTAATTCAGCAGCTGCTGAAAGGGAGTTGCCTCCAGCCATTCTGTTTAGGACCAGGGTGAAATTGAGCTGCCTTTGATGTTCCCTTTCATTTGCACCAAAGCACCAAAACTTTTCTCCCCGTTTCCCCAATGAAAAATTGCTGTTTTTTTCAAAAGATGACTCCTTAGAAGAGACCACGGACCGGAACTGCAACGGAGCCTTCAAAAACCCGGCCAGCTTTGATCCTTAAACTTAAAAAGCTCAACGGGATCAGAGCTGGGGCTCGTGGGGAGAAATATTTGTGAGCGGTTTTGGCTTGAGCAGAAATTAAAGGGGGATGAAATCTCTGGGCTTTGATCAGCTCTGCACTTGTTCCCTGTGGGGAGCAGCGAGGTCAGGGCCAGGAAGGGTTCCAAGCACAGGGAACCATCCCAAATTTCTTCCCTTTGGGGATTTTTTGGGATTTTTTTTTTTTTTTTTTGATTTTAGTTGTAAACACACTCAGAGGGGGGTGCAGGACTCCAGGTTTCCTCTGGTTGTGACCCATCCCCAAATTTTGGGATGCCTCCTTTGGGGTTCAGGTTGGATTCAGGTGTCCTGGTGCACCTGGAGGGAGCTGAGTGGGATCCACTGATCCCAAAATCCCAGGAGCCGTCTGCTGCAGGAAGGATCAGCTCCCCCTGCCCCGGTGCCATTGAACAGCAGGGAGCCACAGCAGGGCTTTAATTCGAGCTGTAATTCCATGATTGCCATTCCCAGAATTCCCATCCCAAGATTTGCAAGCCAGGAGAAGAATTCCAGCAGCACGTCCGAGGGATGGGATTTGCAGGATGAGCATGGGAAGGAGGAGTTTGTGCTTCAGGAGGTCCCAAATTCCTCCTGGAGGGAGAGGGCTGGAGCAAGGTCATCCTTAATTTCCTTTCCAACCCAAACCATTCCAGAGCTCCTTGATCCAACCCAAAGCAGAATTCCAGAATTCCATGAGCCTGCCCAAACCATTCCAGGGTGCCGTGGTGTGCCCACACCCGGCTCAAGGATCACACCCTGCATCCTGTTCCTGGTGCCTTGCCCGGAGCTCTGTTCTGCACAACTCCAGGAGAAAGTGGCTTTATCTTGGAATTTGGTTGGCTTTATCTGGGGCAGAGACAAGGATTTGTTTACAAACACCAGACAGCCCCAGGCCAGCTGCTGTCCCCAGGAACCTTTGGAACCTTTGGAACTTTGGAATGAGATATCTGCTCCCAATGACAGCGGCTTCTGCCTTCCCTCAGTGCCCGGAGCTGGAATTCTGCCCTCAGCTCCTGCTGCTTCCCAAAGTGCCCCAGCCCCGTGTGCTGGCACCTAGAACCCCCTCAAGCCCTGGGCTGCATCCAGGGAATTGTGGGCAGCAGGAGAAGGGGGAATTCTGCCCTTCTGCCTCCAGCTCGGGGTCCTGGCATGGGAAGGAGCTGTTGGAGCAAATCCAGAGGAGCTCGTGGAACTAATGAAGGAGTGGAGTTCTAGGAGGAAGGGAATGGCTTCCACTGCCAGAGGGCAGGGGTGGGTGGGATATTGGGAAGGAATTCCTGGCTGTGAGGGTGCTGAGTGAATTCCCAGAGGAGCTGTGGCCGCCCCTGGATCCCTGGGGGTGTCCAAGGCCAGGCTTGGAGCCACCTGGGACAGTGGAATGTGAGGAGCAGTTTGGGCTGGAGCTGCTGAAGGAGGTGACAGGAGAGTGACAGACGGGCAGGGTTCTGGCACAGGAACCTCCTGTCCTGCCCTGTCCTGTCCCAGGGGTCAGGACTGGGGTGTGAATTATCAAATATCAGCATTATCCACTTATCAAATATCAGCATTATCCACTTATCAAATACCGACATCATCAATTTATCAAAGACCAGAATTGTCAAATATCAAATATCAGCATTATCCACTTATCAAATATCAATATTATCCATTTATCAAATATCAGCATTATCAAATACCGACATCATCAATTTATCAAAGACCAGAATTGTCAAATATCAAATATCAGCATTATGGAATATCAAGCGTCAGCATTATCCAGTGTTTGATAATTAAATTATCAAAGATCCACACTCCAGCACTGATGTTGTGACGTGGAATTCTGCTCACACCGTGTCCATCACCAGTGCTGCCACCTCCTCTGGAATGGCCATTCCTGGAGCACGGATCCCTCTGCTTCTCCCTCTCTCCTGCCTCTGGAAAACTCACCCCGCAGGTTTCCTCACATGGCAGCAGAGCTTTGCCACGTGCCGCTCCAAAAATCCCCATTTTTACCAAAAAAAAAGCTGCATTTCAGGCCCTTTCCATCCCTAAATCCGGGGCTGTCCTCACTTCATCCCTCGGGGCACGTTCCCACCCTGCGTCCCTGCAGACTCCCACTGTGACATTTGGGAATTTGGGATTGTGTCCCAGCTGATTCAGCCTGGGGTATTTTTTATCTCCACAGGTGTGGGGGACAAAACGGGTCTGGAGCCAGGTTTGGGATCGGGGGAGCAAAGCTTTGGGAAAGCTGGGAGTGCTGTGGGATCATCCAGCACCTGGCACGGCCTCAGCTCCGTGGTGCTTGGGAATGAAAGGATATTTTTCCTGCTCTTTTCACACCGAAAGGAAAACTGGGATGAGTGGGCTCCTGGGTGACTCATGTGCCAGGGAAGGATTGGGAAGAGGAGGAGGAGGAGGAGCCACACGATGCCAAGGACTTCACTCCTCCTGCTGCAGCCTTTTTTAAGCCGTAGTAGCAGCTGAATTCCCGGCATCCTCCCAGCATTCCCAAACTGGGAATTCAAAATTCCCGAATTTTTCACAGGATGCTAAATCCTGCCTCTCCTCCCTTTTATTTTTAGCCCTGGGAGGCTCCAGGTAGGAGCAGCATGAGTGAATCTTAACTGAAGGACTGGAGGCAAAGCAGGAATCCTGTGTGCAGCATGAGGAATTTCCCTCTTTTTCCTGGAGCTGCTCCATGTTTTGGGAAGTTTCCTGTCCCTTGCTGACCCCGCTGCATCCTGAAAATCTTTTCCGACCTGTGGGCTTGAAACCCTGCCCAGAAAAGAGATGGAATAGAGGAGGCAGCAGAGCTTCAGGGGTGTGGATCCAGGTGGTGCTGGGCTGGGATGTGTTCAGCAGTGGGAAGTGAGGCCAGAATTCCGGTTGGAATTCCGTGCAATTTGATTGATTGACACTCAGCTTTCCTAGGAAAACAAATATTTTTGATTTTACCCCTTTATTTCAGAACTTGGCAGTAGTCCCCTGACTGAGCTGAGCTCCTTCAGTGCTGCAAAAAGCACTCAGAACTGAATTTTTGGGCAAATAGAACCTGAATTGAGGTGGTTGGGGGGGGGATTGGATTTTGACCTGGAGTTTTAAATTCAGCACTTAAATGCAGATGGTTTTGCAGCAGCTTGGGTGGGTGGCTGTTGGCTTTAATATAGTGAAATTTAAGATAAAAATACATCGAAATTAACAGTTCACAAGCAAAAAAAAACCCCAAACAAAACCCAAAAAACAACAAAACTGGATTAAAAGTAGTTGGAATGGGCGAGGAGGTGGAGAACAGGATCAGCTGTGGCACCTCAGTGCCCTGGCACCGAGCTCCTCCTAATTTCGCTTGCTAAATGAAGATGTTAATTAGGCAGAGATTGCACAGGGCCAGGTCTGGCCAGCCTGGGTGAGCCTCTCCTCGATCCTTATCCCAGTTTTTCCCAGTTTATCCCAGTTTTTCCCCGTTTATCCTGGTCTGTCCACTCCAAGGCAGTGCCAAAGCGCCGGCACCGCTTTTCCCAGCAGCACAGAAATGTTGTTTATCCATTTATTTTTTTTTTTTAAATCCAATTAGGGATGCAAATTGGGATTTACAGCTGGGAATTCCGAGCCAAACCCTGTGGGACAAAGGAAAAGGTGTTTGTGTCAATTATTATAAAAACCCACTAAAAATAAATGTTAAAAATTCCACTCATCCCTGGGTTAGGGAGTTTCTCATGGGATGGGAGTTTCCTGCTGCCTGTCCCGTGCCATAAATTAAGTTCCTGTCATTTATTCTCCCTGAAATGGGATAGTTTCCCAGTTTTCCTGTGGATTTTGAGCTCTGTTTTAGGAATTTAGACCTGGAAGTTTATAAACAAATCCTGTGAAAATACAGAAACATGGTTTGGGGTCGTGGGTATGCCTGTCCCACTTCATCCCAGTTAAAACCTGATACTGGTTTTAACTAAAACTGCGCCAATTGAGGTTTTATTAACAATTTAAATGTGGAGAATGAGCTGATTTCTCCTTTTTTCCTGTTACTTCCACGAGGGAAGAGGCTGTGGGAGCTGCTGCTCCAGAGAATCTCCTGGAGGTTATTTGGGCTCACCTGGCCCAGATTTTGTATGGAATTGCCTCAGGAGCCTTGAAGCAGGGTGGGGAATTTGGGTGCAGGGAGGGTTTGGAGGCACAGGAGGGTGGGAGTGATGCTGGGGGTGGAATGGGAGATGTGTGGATTTATGGAATTGTGGAATTCCCTGGATTGGGAGGAACTTTATGATCCCTCTGTCATGAGCAGGGGACACTTGTTACTCTCCCAGGTTGCTCCATCCCTGGACATTTCCAGGGATCCAGGGCCCAGCTGCTGCTTTTCCTCCTCCACCCATCCCCTGTGACTTTCCCTCCCCAGCTTTATTTTTATTTTATTCCTGCTGCAGCTCCAGAGAGTGACAACGATGACAAGGCCACCCTAAATCATCCCCAGAACCCAGCAGGCCTCATCCCAAGCAGGATGAGCCCATGGATTTGGAGCCTGGCGACTCCTCTGCCCTTCTTTCCCCACCAAACCCCAGCAAAGGCCACAGCTTCTCTGGGAATTCCATCCCAGCCAGGAATTCCTTCCTAATATCCCACCCAAATCTCCCTTTTCCCAGTTCAAATCCATGTCCTGTGTCCTGTATCCTCCATCCCTCATCCCAAATCCCTCTCCAGTTCTCCTGGAGCCCCTTTAGGCTCTGGAAGCAGCTCCAAGGTTTCTCTGGAGCTTCCCTTCTCCAACTTTGGACACTTCCAGGGATTCAGGGACAGCCACAGCTCTCTGTGGAATTCCATCCCAGCCCCTCCCCACCCTCCCAGGCAGGAATTCCTTCCCAAATCCCACCCAAACGTCCCCTTTTCCAGTGGAAAGCCATTCCATTTATCCTGGCACCCTGTAAATAACCTCTCCACCTCCCTGCCGGCTCCTTCAGGTCCTGCAGGGCCGTAATGAGGTCTCTCCAGAGCCTCTCTCCTCCAGGAATTCTCTCTTTCCTTATAACCCTGTTTTCCCTCAACACAGCAGCAGATTATTTTCTAAATTTAAACCCCAGCCAGCTCAAGGTTGCCCGTGACCCTGCGGCAGCTCCCTCACGTGCCTCCCGCCCCAGCCCTTTCACACAGCGGGGAAAATTCCCTTTTTTAGCCTGGCTGGCCCCGCTGGCAGCAGCCCCAGCCCTGAGCTCAGCCCTGGAGCGCCGCCAGCCCAGCGTGACCGAAAGAAAAGGACCTTCAGCTTCCTTCCCCTGGCAGATGCAGCCCCGAGCTGGGGGCTGCAAACCCTCACATGACGCTGCAGTCATCGGCTTTTCCCAAAAAGCCGCGCTTTTGCGGGAAAAGCGGCCGCGGTCACGCGGAGCTGCCGGGGTTTGGTGGGGAAAGAAGGGCAGAGGAGTCACCAGGCTTAAAATCCATGGGCTCATCCCGCTTGGGATGAGGCCTGCTGGGTTCTGGGGATGATTTAGGGTGGCTTTGTCATCGTTGTCACCCTCTGGAGCTGCGGAGGGAATAAAGCAAAAACAAAGCTGGGGACGGAGAGTCACAGGGGATGGGTGGAGGAGGAAAAGCAGCAGCTGGGCCCTGGATCCCTGGAAATGTCCAGGGATGGAGCAACCTGGGAGAGCAACAAGTGTCCCCTGCTCATGGCAGAGGGATCGTAAAGATCCTCCCAATCCAGGGAATTCCACGATTCCATCAATCCACACATCTCCCATTCCACCCCCAGCATCACCCTCACCCCCCCTGCTTCAAGGCTCCTGAGTCAATTCCATATAAAATTGTATGGGATTGCTTGGGATGAGGCCTGCTGGGTTCTGGGGATGATTTAGGGTGGCTTTGTCATCGTTGTCACCCTCTGGAGCTGCAGCGGGAATAAAACAAAAACAAAGCCGGGGAGGGAAAGTCACGGGACTGCGGGGATGGGTGGAGGAGGAAAAGCAGCAGTGGTGGTTCACTCATGTGATGGCCGGGCCCCAAAGGTCAGGCACATGTCCCAGGAACAGGAACGAGCTGGGAATGAGCCAGGCCCCAGTGACAGCAGGACCTGTTTGTAGGGAATGATGATCCCACAGCAGCTCCCGAGCAGGAATGAGCTGGGCCCTGATGCCAGCAGAGCCTCTTTGTAGGGAATAATTAATGATCTCACATCAGCTCCACATCCCCATTATGGAACAGGAATGCCTGCAGTTTGTAGGGAATGAGGATCCTGGAGCAGCTCCATGTCCCCGTTCCAACCCAGAGCTGGGTGTTCATCCCCAAGTTGTGGAGTTCAGGTTTTGGAGTTTTGCTTCCTGGCAGGGCTGAGCTCTCCTGCTCCAGGTGAATTCCTGCCTTGGGGAAAAGATTCTCCCTCGGGGCTATGAGGCTTCATTAGCAAAGAGCTGTTAATTATGGGGCTGCTCCAGGGAAATCAGGGAGAAGGAGATTCCAGCTCAGGCCTGAACTCCCTGGAGCTCAGGGAAGGAAAAAGGGGTGAATTCCTGGGGGCTTCCTTTGCTCCATCCCAAGGAGTTCCAGCAGCGACCTCACTCCCAGCTTTGGGAACTTATCCATTTGGAAAAACCTTCCCAAACCTGGCTGTGGTGGTGAAGCCAAGCAGGTGTGACCCAGGGAAGGTGTTCCAGGGGACCTTTCCTGGGGAAAAATTGGATTTAAAACACAGGGAAAAATCCTTACAGGCATCTCCCACTGAAAATCTCCCCACGAACCTGGAAAAGTGGATTTTTGTGGTTGGGACAGAGCAGAGTGAGTGCCAGTCGATGTTTCCAGCTCTGGGAGTCGAAGTGGGGTAAAAATCCTCTTAAAACACGGAATTTCAAAGCCTCTGAGGGGTTGTTGGGAGATGCTTGGACAGAGAATTCAGCGCAGGAATTCGCAATTTTATTTTGAACTGGTTTTGCCAGGACTCGGTGGCAAACACACCCACCAGGAGGCAGGTCTGGGGAATTCTGCCTTGGAAAACACAGCTCCAGGAGCCTCCCGGAGCTCCAACAGCTGAAATCCCCCTGGGATCGATGTTTTCTTTGGAGCTGCCCCAGGAAAGAGGCTGGAAATGCTCTCAGATCCCATTCCCGGGAGGTTTCTCCATGGATCAGCACTTCTGTTGTTTGCTCAGCATCAATCTGGGAGAGAATTCCTCATCTCCCTGTTTTCCACAGCAGGAGTTTCATTTTTGAGTCGACGTTTTCGCCACAACCTCCGGGTCATTTTTTTGGGATTTTTTGTTTTGTTTGTTTTTTGTTGTTTTTTTTTTTTTTTTTTCCCATGGCTGTTGTTGTTTTCCAAAGGTCGTTCCCCAGGTGCAGGCATGGGAATGAAACTGGATCTATGCGGGAAATCATCCACAGGGAGGGAGAATTCCCAGAGTTTTCCAGGGTTTTTGCAGGTGGTGTTTGGGACTCGGATTCCTGACCCTGCAGAAAGCAGGAGGGAGGGGGAGAATTCTCCCTGAGTTCCCAGGATTCCAGAGAAAAACCTGGAATTCTGCTCCAGAGGCTCCTGAATGATGCTGGAGCAGAGGCCGGTCCATGAGGTGTGGGGTTAATGGGGTAACTGGTGTGAGTTAATGGGGTAACTGGTGTGGGGTTAATGGGGTAACTGGTGTGGGGTTAATGGGGTAACTGGTGTAAATTAATGAGGTAACTGGTGTGAGTTAATGGGGTAACTGGTTTGGGGTTAATGGGGTAACTGGTGTGAGTTAATGGGGTAACTGGTGTGGGGTTAATGGGGTAACTGGTGTGAGTTAATGGGGTAACTGGTGTGGGGTTAATGGGGTAACTGGTGTGAGTTAATGGGGTAACTGGTGTGAATTAATGGGGTAACTGGTGTGGGGTTAATGGGGTAACTGGTGTGAGTTAATGGGGTGAGTGGTACTGGATTAATTGGGTAACTGGTGCTGGTTACTGGTGTTACTGGTGCTGGTTACTGGTGTTACTGGTGTTACTGGTGTTACTGGTGCTGGTTACTGGTGTTACTGGTATTACTGGTGTTACTGGTGCTGGTTACTGGTGTTACTGGTGCTGGTTACTGGTGTTACTGGTGTTACTGGTGCTGGTTACTGATGTTACTGGTGTTACTGGTGTTATTGGTGCTGGTTGCTGGTGTTACTGGTGTTACGGGTGTTACTGGTGTTACTGGTGCTGGTTACTGATGTTACTGGTGCTGGTTACTGGTGTTACTGGTGCTACTGGTGCTGGTTACTGGTGTTACTGGTATTACTGGTGTTACTGGTGCTGGTTACTGGTGTTACTGGTGCTGGTTACTGGTGTTACTGGTGCTACTGGTGCTGGTTACTGGTGTTACTGGTGTTACTGGTGTTACTGGTGCGGACTCCGCAGCCCGAGCCTGTCCCCAGTCCTTTCACGGTTCTTTGCTGCAGTCCAGGATCAAACCCCTCTCTTTTCCCATCGCACCCCAAAGGTCCCTCCCAGCTCCATCCCCTCAGTCATTCCCAGTCATTCCCAGTCATTCCCAGTTCCCCCCGTTCCCCTGGAGCTGCACAATGCCCCTATTGTACCCTGCGGTTCTGATCTCATTCCCACCAAAATCTCCTTCCACAACGACAACTTCATCCCAAACTCTGCATCCTTTCCCTCCCTAAACCCCCCGGAACCCCCCCAAATCCCGGGATTTTGGATCAACAGGGACTAAAATTGGCACAAAGCTCCTCGGAGAGGCCACTCCTCTCCCGGAGTTCTTATTTTTGGGTTTTCTCCTCATCTCCCTGAAATTCCCTGGGACTCACGTTGCTCTGAGCCCAGGATCCCCGTTTGGGGAGAGGCAGGAGAAGTTTGGGATGATAAAAACTCCCAAATTTCGTGCTGCAGGTTGGGAATTCACCCAGATCTGAGGGTGTTGGCTGTTTGTGAGGGATTTATTCCTAGGATAACTTCTAAAGGATAGGATTTTATCTGGGAATCTCGATGACTTAGGAAGTTGCTCTGCCAGGGATTTGTCCCTAAAAGTTGGGAATTCTCTGCTCCCTTCATCTGAGCCCTCAGCTCTTCTTTCCTTTTTCCCTTCAACCATTCCCAACTTTTCCTGGCTTTGGGGTTCCCAAAAAAGTGGAGGCTTGTGCAAAACCAAGCTGGAAAACATGGAATTGAGCAGCAGGGAAGGAAATTAAGGGCGCCAGGGACACAAGCACCAGCCTGCAAGCTCTCTGCATCCACGTGGGGTAATTTGGGGATTTTGGGGGGCTGGCAGATGTCCTGCCCTTGCAGTGTTGGGGTTTGGGTTTTTTTTAAATTTTGTTTTTATTGGAAAATCTACAAAAAAATCAGTAATGTGCTCCGGTGATTCAGGAGGGCTGGAATTGCCCTGGCAGCGCTGCCAGGGATCCTCACCCAGCTGGCACCACAGCTGTTCCTGGGAAACCTGGGAATTCCAGGGAAATCCAGCCCGGATGGAACTTCAGGAGTGGGAGGGAAAGACAAAGGGGGGCTTTAGGTTTCTCTGGAAAAAAAAAAAAAAGGGTGAATTCCCTGGGAGCTTCAGGCTGCCCTGGAAAAAAGGGGGGAATTTCTTGGGAATGCATCAGGCTTCCCAGGAAAAATATGATGAGTTCCTGGGGGGCTTCAAGATTCCGTGGAAAAAAGGAGTGAACTCCTTGGAATGTTTCAGGCTTCCCATGAAAAAAGGGGTGAGTTCCTGGGGGGCTTCAGGCTTCCCTGGAAAAGGGGAGGGAATTTCATGGGAATGCATCAGGCAGCCCTGGAAAAAATATGGTGAGTTCCTGGGGGGCTTCAGGCTTCCCTGGAAAAAAAAAAAAAAAAAAAGGGATTAATTCCTGGGGGATTCAGGCTTTATAGGAAACAAGGGATTAATTCCTTGGGAAATGTTTCAGGCTTCCCTGGATCAAGGGGTGAATTCCTGGGGGGAACTTCCTGGAAAGCAAGGGCTCTGGAATATCTCACAGGCATGACCTGGATCCAAAGCAGCATTTCCCACAGGCTCTGAGGGAATAAAGAGGGTCCTGGAAAGGTAAATGGAGCCCTGAGGGGAAAATGGGATCCTGGAAGGGGTAGGGAGGGTCCTGAGGGGTAATTGGGGTCCTGGATCCGAGCAGGATTCCCAGCTCCCCCAGCCAGGCAATCCCAGCCTTTAACGGGAAGGAACTGGAGCTGCAAATCCCCAGGGATGCTCTGTCCTTCCAGAGTCCTTGGAATGTGGAGCAGCTCGAGGGATAAAATATTCCAGATTATTGGATCTTCTGGATTTTGCCACCACCTGCTTGCAAGCCCTCCTGGGAAGCTTGGACAGGAGCTTTTTGGGGCACGGAATCCGTGCCACGTGTGCCACTGCTCCACCTTCCTTCTGGAATTCTGAATTCCCTCAGGGAAAACCTGGATACTCCACTCGCAGCAACACAAACTCTTGTTTTCCCACCCAGGCTGTGCAAACCCCAAATTTATTCCAACCCTCAAATACAAAATAAAACCAAAAACAACCACCAAAAAAAAAAACCTCCGAAGCTGAGCTGTGGGATTGGGAGTTTTCCCTGGGAAAGGGCAATCCTGAGAGGTTGGAGCTGGGCAAAAACGAACCTCCCAAAATAAATTGTGGAGCTGGCACTGAAGGTGAGGTTTCTTTTGGCCTAATAATGGTGGGATTTTTAAGGTTTGAATGGATTGGGGTGGGATGTAGCTCCAAAGGGTGCCCATCTATGCTGCTGGTGTGACACAGAAATAAATCCACAGCCTGAGCAGAGCCTGGGCATTTTTAGGGAGTTTTTAGTGAGCTTTTGGGGAGTTTTGGGGGAGTTTTTCCACCCTGCAATGTCTCCTGGCATGTGGGACACGGAATGGCTTAAAATCCACAGCCTGAGCAGGGCCCGGGCATTTTTTAGGGAGTTTTTAGCGAGCTTTTGGGGAGTTTTTAAGGAGTTTTTTTCCACCCTGCAATGGCTCCTGGCATGTGGGACACGGAATGGCTTAAAATCCACAGCCTGAGCAGAGCCCGGGCATTTTTTTAGGGAGTTTTTAGCGAGCTTTTGGGGAGTTTTGGGGGAGTTTTTAAGGAGTTTTTTTTCCACCCTGCAATGGCTCCTGGTCCCATGCCACAGAAATCTGGAGGTCTGAAAGGAGGTGAGGGAAGGGGGAAAAAAAAGAAAAAAAAGAATAAAAACCTGCTGCAGTCAGGGAAAAAAATTCAATGGCTCATTGAGGCGCGGAGCCGCTGCTGCAGGAAGTGTGAGGGGAAAATGGAGCCGGCTTTGTTCTTGCCCAGACAAGGAGCGAGCGCCGCGGCCCCAACAGCCGCGCTCTGTTCCCAAAAACCCATGAGGTCATCCCCAAAAGCAGGAACCGAGGCTGGGATCTCAAATCCCGGCTCCCCCGCCGTGCCTCCCCTCCCAGCTTTTCCTGGCTCCGGCCTCGCTCCGTGGAGCTCTGGGGTGGTTCCCGGCCCCGCGGCACCGTGGGGGGAGCGGCTCCGTCCCTGAATTCCCAAACGTGAGGGGTTTGGAGACTCCTGGGCTGCTCCATCCCCGAATTCCCAAACGTGAGGGGTTTGGAGACTCCTGGGCTGCTCCATCCCCGAATTCCCAAACGTGAGAGGTTTGGAGACTCCTGGGCTGCTCCATCCCCGAATTCCCAAACGTGAGAGGTTTGGAGACTCCTGGGGTGCTCCATTCCCGAATTCCCAAACGTGAGGGGTTTGGAGACCCTCAGGCTGCTCCATCCCCGAATTCCCAAACGTGAGGGGTTTGGAGACCCTCGGGCTGCTCCATCCCCGAATTCCCAATCCCAGCAGGTTTGCAGACCCTCAGGCTGCTCCATTCCCAAATTCCCAATCCCAGCAGGTTTGCAGACCCTCAGGCTGCTCCAGTTGTGGTTTGGGTTTTTTTGGTTTTTTTTTTGCAGCTCCGTGTCATGGATGTGAGGCTGCTCTTTAATTAATTAAAGCACGATTTGATGAAGGCTGAGTTCCAGGAGTAGTGCATCCTCCATCCACAAATCCCATCCCCAGCGCGGAGCCAATCCCAAATCCTACGGGGTAGGGTAGAGAGGGTCCTGCCAGGTGAATGGGGTCCTGGAAGGGTAAATGGGGCTCTGAGGGGAAAATTGAGTCCTGGAAGGTTAAAGAGGGTTCTGAGGGAATAAAGAGGGTCCTGGAAAGGTAAATGGAGCTCTGAAGGGAAAATGGGATCCTGGAAAGGGTAGGGAGGGTTCTGAGGGGTAAATAGGGTCCTGGAAGGGTAAATAGAGCTCTGAGGGGAAAATGGGATCCTGGAAAGGATAGAGAGGGTTCTGAGGGGTAAATGGGGTCCTGGAAGGGTAAATAGAGCCCTGAGGGGAAAATGGGATCCTGGAAGATAGAGAGGGTTCTGAGGGGTAAATGGGGTCCTGGAAGGGTAAATGTTACTCAGACGCTCGCTGTTAGAGGAGTGGCAGCTCTCAGCTATGAGAGGAATGGAAGAATTCCCGAAGGAGCGCGGGCTCAGCGCATATTTCAGCGCTGCCGTCACCCTTCCCGCGGCGGGCAGGTGGCACCGTGGGATAAACCCGGCCGGGCTCCCTGCCAGCGCTGATTCCCGTCAGGCCCGGACAGGCTCGGCTTCCCGGCCGGTTTCACCCTCGTGACCGTCATCCCCAGGCCTCGTTTCGATTAGAAAAGGCGAGGGGGGGGGAAAAGGCAGAGAAAAGGTTTGGGGTGAGCCGAGGGGAAAAAGGCAGGGACGGGTCTGGGTGATCCACGATCCGGGATGCAGCGGCGCCGGTAAAGGGATGAAAGGGCAGAGGCTGCTCGGAGCCAGCCCGGATCTGCGATGGGAGAGGAGGAGGAGGCGTCTGCTCCGGCACGGAGCCGCTGCTGAGTCACGGCTCGGCGGAGCCAGCGCTGCTGTCACCGCTCTGTCACCGCTCTGTCACCGCCGTGCCACCCCGCTGCTGCTTCGCGGCGGCTGACTCAGGAGCTGCGCGGGTTTGCGCTGCTTTTTTTTTTTTTTTTCTTTTTTCCCCCTCCCAGGAAAAAAAAAATAAAATCAGCCCAAATCGGGACTTTTCGCAGGCTGGCGGGTACACAGAGAGCGAGCTCGGCAACAAAGCGGCTCCGTGGGACGCGCAGGGGCCGCTCCGGGGCCGTCACTCGGTGCTGCCGTGACGTCGGGGCTGTGCAGGGCACACCGGGAGGGGTGGCACAGCCTCGGCTCCCCGCCCTCCCACGGTTTTTTTTGGAAATGTGAGCACAAAACGTCGCGTTTGTGACAGCGCCAGCCTGGAAATTTTAGGGGTGTTCGGATTTGGGGCTGTTCCTGAGTCACACCGAGCTGCTGCAGGACATGGCTCTGAGCATCCAGAATCTCCGGACCGGTTTAAAACATCAAATCCTGATCATTCCAGGGTTTTGTCCTGACTTCAGTGCTTTCCCTAAAATAGGCAGGAGTGCTCCCGGGGAGGTTGTGCCTCAGGCAGCCCCTCCCTGGGATATGCTTGCATCATTCCCAAACCTCTCACCTGCACTCTGGGATCCCTGTCGGGATTTCCCAATCTCCCTCCCAGTTGTTTTGTGTCCTTGACCTCAGAACAGCCCTGAATGATCCCTCCCTGCCCCTGCTCTTGTGTTCCCTGAATTTTTATCGATTTCCAATTATTTCAGTGCTGCAGCATTTTCCAGCTGCTGGGAAATCTTTCTGGAAGTGTTCCCTGGGCTGGGATCTGCCAGATCCCTGCACTGGTGGAGGAACAGGGAGAACAGCCTGGAGAGCTGCAAGGCTCGGTGACTTCATCCCTGCTGGAATAACTCCCGGGCATGGCAGGAGGAGCCACGCTGCCAGAGGCCATTCCCGAAAATCGGGTTGTCCTGGAATGGTGCTGCTGCTTCAGCGGGGAAGGAGGGAGGTGCTGCAGCAGAAATTGGGGAAGATTGGCTTGTGCCGAGCGAGGGCTGGGGGTGACTCAGCGAAAGGAGAGCGGGGCCTGATGCTGAGTCACGGAGCAGATCCAGGGAAGGGAAAAGTCAGTGCTGGCCCCGCTCCAGCAGCAGCAGGAGATGAGTCCAGGCCAAACTCCAGAGACTTTGACCCCCCTGGCAGGAAGGAATTCTGGCTCTGTGGGGGTTATTTCTTCACTTTTGGAGGATGTGCAGGAGCTCTGGGTATCCACACTGTCCTGTGCTTCCTGCCCAGGCCTGGCTGCAGACGTCACATCCCAATCCTTTCCCGAACACTGATTTCCTTAAAAAATGGGCAAAGGGATGATGGAGCTGGAGCCAGATCCAGGCTGCTGCTGCATCCAAAGCCGGGGCAGTGCTGGATCCAAAGCCAGGGCAGTGCTGGATGGATCCAAAGCCAAGGCAATGCTGGATCCAAATCCCAGGCAGTGCTGGATCCAAATCCCAGGCAGTGCTGGATGCAAAGGCAGGGCACTGCTGGTGTCACCTGAACTGGCATCACACACACCTCGCTCCTCTCCTGTGGCTCTTCTCCAATCCCCAATACCTCAGGTACTGTTTCCACACCCCTGTGAGTGCTGAGGGACATCTCCAGAGTTTGTTTTGGCTTTTCCAGCTCCCCAGGATCAGATGGCTCCATGGGCCAGTGGCTCGTAGTTGTTAATGAGGCACCTGGTTAATTGTTCACCCTGGGAGCAGCCCCAGAGCGTGGCTGAGGAACCTCACCCAGTGCAGGGCCTGCTGTGGAACCAGTAGGAACTGGGAGTGGGAGTGATTCAGGTCCTGCTGTAGGATCTGGGATTGGGAAGGATTCAGGTCCCAGTGTGGAACCTGGGACTGGGAGTGATGCAGATCCCACTGTGGGGACCAGTGGAGCTTGGGATGGGGAGCGATGTGGGTCCTGCTGTGGGATCTGGGACTGGGAGGGATTCAGATCTCCCTGTGGAACCTGGGAGTGGGAACAATGCAGATCCCACAGTGGGACCAGTGGAGTTTGAGACTGGGAGTGACGCAGATCCCACTGTGGAATCTGGGAGTGGGAGCAATGCAGATCCCACTCTGGGACTCAGCACTGACTGCTGCTTCTCTCTACTCTCAGGAGAGGGAAAAGGCACTGCTGGGAAGAGAGATTCACTGCAATGCTGGAGAGCTGCAGAGCAGCTGAAACTCCACAAAACCATAAACCAGGGAGGAAAACATCTCTGCCTTGCCAAAGATCTTTAGGATGCTCATTTAGCAATCCCTGCCTGCAGCAGGACCCTCTCCATACCAGGCTGGGATCCTCAGGATGCTGCAGGGACAGGCATGGGGGTGGGAACAGCTCCCAGAAGTTCTCTGAACTCTCCCTGGGCTGATTCATCAGCCTCGCTCGGTAAACAGGAAGCTGAGAAAGTACAGCCAGGTGATTCTGTGCTGCTGCAAACAAATTCCTTGGATTTTCCTCCTGCAGCTGCCTGCTAACTCTTGTCCAGGTGAACTTTGTTCTGGCAACATCTGCAGCAGGAAGGGCTCTCAAGTTCATGGCATGGATTTAGGAGCTTGATGTTGACACGGAGCTTTTACCTTCTCCTAATCCCATTGCGGAATTTGGGATTGGGAGGGGTTTAGATCCCACTGTGGAACTCAGCACTGACTGCTGCCTCTCTTTACTCTTGGGAAAGGGAAAAAGGCTCTGCTGGGAAGGGGGAAACAGGGATTCACTGGGACGCTGGGGAGCTGCAGCTGCGCTGTTTTGGAGCGCCTCAGACTGGAGCAGGAGGTCCTTCCCCAGGGAACAGCTGCCTTCCTCCTCCCGTTTTCCACAGAACCAGACCTGATTTCACCCTGGCAGCTTCCCCCGTGCTGGCCTGACTTAACTTCCAGGATGGGAGAGGCGGAGATTTCCAAACAACCCTGCTAATTCAGGGAATCCTCCCGTGGTGGAGCCGGGAACGTGGTGGGGCTGAAGCGCCCTTGTTTTCCCCCTCCGCACCATCCCCGAGTGCTGCTCAGGGAGTGAGGAGCTGAGAACACGTTGGGATGCAGCTGCCAAGCAAAATAATCCCCGAGAGTGCTCTTGTGGTCTGGAATAAACTCCCGAAATGTCTAAACATAGGCGAGACAGCGAGGATTTGGGATGGGGACAGGCGCTCCCGCCCCGATCCCGCCGGGAACGCTCAGCTTTGAAGCTGCCAGGCCTGGGGAGAAGGTTGGAGGAGCCTCTAATTAAGCTGTGGAAGGGCTGCAGTGGGCGGCTGGCGGGGGCCTGGGAGTGCCGGCGGGATCTGATCCGTGTTTGCTTTGGCTCTTTCTCCTGCTGGAATCGTCTTCCCGTCTGCTGGGGGGGCGGTGGGAGCTGCCCCCTGTGCCCTGAGTCACCGGCGGGAGGTGACAGCTGTGACACCTCCAGAGGGTGTCACAAAGAGGACAGGCTGGGAGAGGTGTCTGGCCAAGGGGTTCGGCATGGCCAGAGCTGCCCCCAGAGCGCCCGGCCCTGGGAGAGTGTGAGAGTGTGATTAATTTGGTCTCGTGGACAAAATCCTTCAGGTCCTGCTGTAAAAATGAGAGGAAGGGGGTTTCAGGCCCTGTCAGGGCATTGTGGGGGTGCAGGGACGTGTCCCATGGGCAGGTTGGACATGATCCCGTGGGCAGGTTGGACATGATCCCGTGGGCAGGTTGGACACAAATCCCATGGGCAGGTTGGACACAAATCCTTTGGGAATGTCAGACATGGTCCCATGGACACGATCCCGTGGGCAGATTGGACACAAATCCCATGGGCAGGTTGGACATGACCCACGTGCAGCTGTCACCTGCCCAAGTGCCGGGGACACCAAAGCCACCAGGGGTGGTCCAGATGGGTCCAGGTTCCCCCCAGAGCCCCCCTTGGTGCCCAGCCTGGGCAGAGCCTCCCTTCCACAGAACCAGGCTGATTTTTCCATTCTCCTCAGTAGAGGAATTCCCTGGAAAGGTGATCCTGAGGGCTCCTTCAGGGAAAGGGGAACTTGAAACAACCACCAGAGGGGCCACCAGAGCTTCCCTGTGCACACGGCTGTGGGGACACGTCCCAAGGTGGACATGGATGTGGAACGGGACGAGCTTTAAAGTCTATTCCCACCCATTCCATGATCCCGGGATGGAGCAGCTCCACACACCTCTCCAACCCTGCTTTTCCCATGGGTTTTTTTTCCAGGATTCTCCTGTGCTGGGGTCGGGAGCCGATGGCAGAGAATGTCTACAACTAACAACATAGCGCAGGCCCGGAAGCTGGTGGAGCAGCTCCGCATCGAGGCCGGGATCGAGAGGATCAAGGTGAGGATAGGAGTGGGAAAGGATGCAGGCTGTTCCCCCAGCAGGATGTCTGTCCCCAGCTGGGAAACTGGCAGCCTTCCAGGGTTCCCTCCAGGATCTGCAGTGGCCTCCAAGGAAGCTGGAGCGGGTCTGTTGCTGTTGGACACGAAAGAGAGACGCGAGTCTCGTTCAGAAGGCTGGTGCTCCAAAAAAAGGGGCTGGTTTATTCTCAGCACCTATTTTTATACCTTTCTACAACGTGCCCACCTAAGAGGTGGGATCCTTTGACCCATTGGTCACACCGAGGGTCAACAAGCAAAGTCCCTCCTTAGGAGAGAAATGTGGAAAAACAAGAGAGTTTAGAAGAACATGTCCTTGTTTACCAGTCTTTGTCCCTGGGAAGGAACTTCAGAAAACCAAAAACATGTTCAGAAACCTTCAAAACATGACAGGCAGTGACTACACAGGTGTCTCTGTCAGGATTTGGTGACAAGGACAAACAGGATGGGTTTGGATGGAAAGAGGGGAATTTTAGGCTTGGTGTGCCAGGAGGAATTCTCTCCCTGGCACAGCTGTGGCTGCCCCATGATCCCTGGAAGTGCCCAAGGCCAGGTTGGATGAGGCTTGGAGGAAAAGAGGAACCTCCAGATGTGGCTCCAGCTCTGGCCTGTGTCATTAAGGAAACCTGAAATTAAAAAAATGGGATCGGGACTTCTCTGGAGCCTCGGGCAGCTCCCTCAGGATCGGGAGCCTCCTCAGATCCCTCCAGGCTCCCCCTTTCCAAAAAAACAGTTTGGAACTAAAGCAAGCAGTGCCTTAAATAATGGATCCTAAGGTTTTCCAAACCTTAACAAGAGGCTGCACTCAGGGAATCTTTTCCTTCTCTGTTTCATCCCAAATCCCTGAAAAACACAGCTACGATTTTATCCCTTTTAAATCTTTAAGGGAAAAGCTTAAATGTCAATCCCCCAAAATCCTGCAAGCACTGGTGACTCCGAGCTGGAAATATTCTCATAAATTCCTGCTTTTTTTTCCCTGATATCCAGGTCCCTAAAGCATCCTCGGAGCTCATCCCAAATCCCTGAAGAGCATGGATTCAATATTCATTTTAAATCTCCCAGCTGGGTTATTTCCCCACGTTCCTCAGTATTGATCCACACCACAAAAACTCTGATTTTCCAGCTTCAATTCCCCTTTTTCCTCCTCATCTCCACAAAATTTCTCTTGGGAAAAGCTGGATGTAAATCCCCACAGATCCTGGAAGTGCTGGTCTAGGAATATTCCCCCAAATTCCTGCTTTTTTTTTTCCTCCAATATCCAGGTCTCCTCAGAGCTTATCCCAAACCCCTGAAAAACACGGACACCACAACATCCCTTTTAAATCTCCCAGCTATGTCATTTCCCCACACTCCTCCCTACAAACTCCCATTTTTCCACATCCAATTCCCATTTTTTTTCCTCATCTCCACAAACTTTCTGTTGGGAAAAGCCAGATGTCAAATCCCCAAAAACTCCTGGACGTGCCACTGACTCCAAGGTGCGATTATCCCCCAAATTCCTGCTTTTTTATTTTTTTTTTTTTGGGTTTTTTTTCCCCCAAAAACCCAGGTCTCCAAAGCATCCTCGGAGCTGATGAATTACTGCGAGCAGCATGCCCGGAATGATCCTCTCCTGGTGGGAGTTCCTGCTTCTGAGAATCCCTTTAAGGACAAAAAGCCCTGCATCATCCTATAGCTCCGGGTCCCTCCGGAAGGGAATCCCCATCCAGCCTCTGGATCCAGGCTCCTCCACACCTCCACCTGCGCCCAGGGGTAAAAAACTCAATGCTGGCTTCAAACAGAACTTAAAAAATTCCCGAGAAAAAACAAACAAACATACAAAAAAACCCCACAAAACAAACCCCAAAAACAATCCTGAAAAAACAGATTTGGAAGTGGTGGGAAGGGGGGGGCGGGGGGGGTTTAGGGAAGGGGCGGCCGCTTCCTGGGAAGGAAAGTGGGATTCAAAATTGGAATTGGGATTTTAAAATTTACCCAGGGTCGAGGGAGGAAAGGGGGTCGGAGATTTTGCGTTGGGATATTTGGATTTGGGAAGGGGGGTGGTGGAGGAGGACGAGGAGGTTGGAGGTGGGGGGGGGGGGGGGTCATTCCCAGTGGGATGTTGGAGCTGGACCTGGATCCCATCAGAGCTCAATCAGCAGGAGTTTCCCTCTGGAGAAGGGATGAGGTGGGAGCAATTTTGTAGAAAAATCAGTAAAAAAAAAATTTAAAAAAAAAAAACAAAACAACAAAAACAAACCCCAAAATCCAGCTGGAAAAAAAAAAATCCCTGTTGGGAATGGCCAAAGGGAGGCTGGGGAGGCTTTTCCCTGCATCCCACAGCTCGGATCCAGGGATGGCCCTGCAGGGGAATTCTCAGCTGGGAGAGATCCCAGGAGGAATTTTAGGGAGCCCCAGGGATGGGGGAAGGCCGGGATCTTCGGGGGCATCTCTGTGCTGTCCCCAAATTTCGGGGAGGGAGGGAAGGAGCTTCCCAGTGCATCCAGAACCTTGGAAAATCGACTTTTGGGGCAGTTTCAACACAAATCGGTGAATTCCCAGCATTTCCCATCTCCCTTTTCCACACTGGAATTCTTCCTGCTAAACCCAGGGCCTGGGAAACGTCCAGGGAAGTTTAGGGCAGGTGGGGAGGGGGAGTGGAAGGATCAGTTCCGTTCCAATCCCTTGGGAATCTGGGAGTGGGATTTTACCAGCAGCGCTTGGGGGTGACCTGGCACGGAGGGAGGAACTTGGGGGAGCAGGAAAGGAGGGATCAGGGAAAGGGGGAGCAGGAAATGGGGGAGCAGGAAAAGGGGGAGCAGGAGCTGCTTCTTTGGAGCCCTTGGGAAGTGCTGGGGGGTGGATGCTCGGGAGGGCTCTGGGAATTCCCATGGAGTGGCCACCGGATCTGTTGGGAAGGGACAGATCCCGGGATTTGGGTGCAGTGTCCAAGCCCAATCTTTGTCCCCAGGGCCCATCCCGGAGCTCAGCAGCTCCTGGGAGACATTCCCAGAATCCCACAAGCCCAGAATCCATGAGGTTGGAAAAGATTTCCCAAGCCCACCGCAGGGAGAGGCCATTCCCGGTTATCCTGAGTGCAGGTTTTTGGGAGGAGAAGGGATAAAATCAACCCAGCCAAACCCGATGTGAAATCCTGGGAGTCTCCCCATTCCCCAAAAAGCTTTGGACTGGGTTAGGAATGCCAGGGATCCCACCACGGGACAGGGAACAATGCCCGTGGGAAAGGATTTGCAATTCCCTGGATTCGGCTGATCCCACTCCAGCGGGAGGAGAATCCCCGCGGCCCAAACCGGTGCTGCTGGTGCGGGCTGGACACTGGGAGCTGCTCCAGCCCTTTTCCGAGAGGCGGATGGAATTCCCGGGAGGGCCGGGATGGGCAGAGCCGCTCCACGTCCCCTCCTCGGCTGCAGGAATGTCGCTGTTCCTTGTTTTCAATCTGCCGTCATTTGCCTTTGCAACCAAGTCGGGGAAATCCCAAGTTTTTAACGCTCAAACCTGTGCAGCTTTTCCTGGGAAAGCTCCCCGCTCTGTCCCGGAATTCCAGAGCTCGGGAATGTCCCCCCCACATCCCGCTGGAGCACAGCAGGGAATCAAACGGGATCATTACCCAGCAATTCCCCTCCCTGCCCCTCAGCCCCAGCAAAGCCTTTTCTGGAGAGTTTGATCCCCAATCCCTAATCCCTCCTCCCATCCTGCTCTAAGCTCCCGCCCGCCGGGAATCACACGGAGTCCAGCCCGGGATTCCTTCTCCAGGAGGGAATTCCCCCTGTCCTTAACCTCTCGGACAGTTCCAGCCTTATTTTTCTACTCCAGATCCGATTCTTCCTCTGTGTTCGAGACCAGAGCTTGGTGCTATCCCGGAGCCGGGGCTGGAGCCGGGAATTCTTCCTCCTCCTCCTCCTCCTTCTCCTCCTCCTCAGGGGCTCCAACCTCCCCCCTCCGCCCCAATCCCGGGAGAATCCCGTGGGATGTGAATCCCAAGGGATGCTCGGGCAGACGCTTTCGGCTGTGGCGTCTTGGGGTCGCCTCCCCCATCCCGGGGTTGTGCCCGAGCCAAAGCCGTGCTGGAGCCGGGAGAAGGGACAGGGAGCCGGGAAAAGGGGGCTGGGAGAAGGGAAAAGGGGATGGGAGAAGGGAAAAGGGGCTGGGAGAAGGGAAAAGGGGATGGGAGAAGGGAAAAGGGGATGGGAGAAGGGAAAAGGGGATGGGAAAAAAGCAAAAGGAGCCAGGAGAAGGGGCAAGGAGCTGGGGGGAAATGGGGCAGGGAGAAGGGGTTGGGAGAAGGGAAAGTAGCAGGGATAAAAGGGAAAAGGAGCCAGGAGAAGGGGCAGGGAAAAGGGAAAAGAGGCAGGGAAAAGGGGGCAAAGAGAAGGGGAAAGGGGCTGGGAAAAGGAGCCAGGGAAAGGGGTTGGGAGAAGGGAAAAGGGGGTGGGAAATGGGGTTGGGAAAAGGGAAAGTAGCAGGGAAAAGGGAAAAGGAGCCAGAAGAAGGGGCAGGGCAAAGGAGTTGGGAAAAGGGGGCAAAGAGAAGGGGAATGGGGCTGGGAAAAGGAACCAGGGAAAGGGGCTGGGAGAAGGGACAGGGAGAAGGGAAAAGGGGCTGGGAAAAGGCAAAAGGAGCCAGGAGAAGGGGCAAGGAGCTGGGGGGAAATGGGGCAGGGAGAAAGGGAAAATGGGGTTGGGAAAAGGGAAAAGGAGCTGGGGGGGAAAAAGGATTGGGAGAAGGGAAAGTAGCAGGGAAAAAAGGGAAAAGGAGCCAGGAGAAGGGGCAGGGGAAAGGGAAAAGGGGCAGGGAAAAGGGGGCAAGGAGAAGGGGAAAGGGGCTGGGAAAAGGAGCCAGGGAAAGGGAAAAGGAGCCAGGAAAAGGGAAAAGGAACCAGGGAAAGGGGTTGGGAGAAGGGAAAAGGGGCAGGGAGAAGGGGCAGGAAGCTGGGAGCAAGGCCATGGAGCACCCACGGGATCCTGGAATGCCGAGGGTCCTGCAGGGGGTGGGAGCTGCTGCTGGCAGGTGCTGGTGTCTCCATGGGTGACCCGTTTGTGGTGGGGGGGGGAGAAAAAAATCTCTAGTTTGGATTTTTTTTTCTTCCCCTTCCCCACCCCACCCCCCTTTTTTTTTTTTTTTTCCGCCCCAGAATTTTCTCCTCGTCCAAGTAAATCTGTGCTCATCCCGTGGGTGTTTTTGTATGGCAGAAATAGAAGTGCAGATTCCCAGTAGTTGCTTGTACTTTGTTTAGTGCGTTTGCCAGATAAATTTATTACCAAAAAAGAAAAAAAAAAAAAAGAAGAAGAAGGAGGAGGGAAAAAAAAAAACACCAAAAAAAGAGAGGGGGAAGGAGGTGGGGGGAAAACACAAAAAAAGGACTTTTCAGGACTTTTGAAGTGTTGGAAGGGGGAGCAGGAGGAGCTGGAGCCCAGCTCCACAAAAGCCTTTTTTTTTTTTTTTTTTTGGGATTTAACCACATGCCCAGATCTGTCCGGCCCTTTCTTTATGGGATGTGGTGAAGCCAGTGCCAAAAATAGAAATCTGGGAATAAAAGGGCCAGGGAAACATTGCTCCTATTCCAGTTTTCCTCCCTTTGCCTTGCCCTCCCCTCCTTGTCTCAGGGGATGGAGCCAGGACACCCCGGAGCCTCTGGATCCTCCCAAATCCCCCCCTTAGCCCAGTTTGGTTTTTTTTTTTTTTTCCTTCAAGTCCTTAAAAATCCCCCTTCATTTAACAAAATCCCAAGAATCCATTTACTCCCAGCCCACGTGGGATCCTTGGCGCTCCTCGTTTTCTCCTTCTCTCTGGTCTATCATCAAATCAAATGATCATTAATTATTATTATTATTAATTATTATTATTAATTTCGATTTGCCAAACTCTGATCTCGTTGCCAAATGCCAATCCAGGTTGTTTTTTCTCCGGACTGTCCTTAGGAAGTGGTCGGTGTCTGTGCCATAGGCTCCTCATCCATCCGTCTGCAATTCCCGGGTTTGTTTTTTGGGATGGGGGGGTTTATTTTGTTGATTTTTTTTTCCCCCTTTCTCATGTGCCATAGCCCCGACCCCCCCTCCTCGCACTGTGTTGAGTATTTCGTGGAATCGTTGTTCCCAAGTGAAATGGATCACACAATAAAAACAAACGGCTCACTTTGCATTTTTGCCAGATTCCCCTCTTGCCTGTCTGTGCTGCGCTGGGAGGATCGGGAATTGCGGATCCTCCGGGATCCCTCTGGGATTGAAACCCCTCGGGAATCCCCAGTCCCCTTCCTCCCACCCCTTGGGAATCCCCCAGCTCTCCGGGATTCCCTTTTCCCACCCCTGGGAGCTGCTCCCACCCCTCTGGAGCTCCCCTGGATCTTCAGGTGAGATCGGGAATTCTGGATCCTCTGGGATTGAGGATTCTCTGGGAATGAGGATTCTCTGGGAATGAGGATTCTCTGGGGTTGAGGATTCTCTGGGAATGAGGATTCTCTAGGATTGAGGATTCTCTGGGGTTGAGGATTCTCTGGGAATGAGGATTCTCTGGGAATGAGGATTCTCTGGGATTAAGGATCCTCTGGGAATGAGGGTTCTCTGGGATTGAGGATTCTCTGGGAATGAGGATTCCCTGGGAATGAGGATTCTCTGGGAATGAGGATTCTCTAGGATTGAGGATCCTCTAGGATTGAGGAGTCTCTGGGAATGAGGATTCCCTGGGAATGAGGGATCTCTGGGATTGAGGATTCTCTGGGAATGAGATTTCTCTGGGGTTGTAGCCCCTCAAGGATTGAAACCCCTTGAGAATCCTCTGTGTCTCAGGGATTCCCTTTTCCCACCCTTGGGAGCTGCTCCCACCCCTCCGGAGCTCCCATTGCCATCCCTGGATGCTCAGATGGGATCAGGAACGCCAATTCCCAGGAACTGCAGCCTGTCAAGGATCATCCCACCCTTGGGGATCCCCCAGCTCTCAGGGATTCCCTTTTCCCACCCTCGAGGATCCCCCAGCTCTCAGGGATTCCCTTTTCCCACCCTCGAGGATCCCCCAGCTCTCAGGGATTCCCTTTTCCCACCCTCGAGGATCCCCCAGCTCTCAGGGATTCCCTTTTCCCACCCTTGGGGATCCCCCAGCTCTCAGGGATTCCCTTTTCCCACCCTCGGGGATCCCCCAGCTCTCAGGGATTCCCTTTTCCCATCCCTGTTCTCCCCATCCCTGGTGCCTCCTCCACGGGAGCCCTTGGGAATCTCCTTTTTCCCGGGAATCTCCTTTTTCCCGGGAATTTCCTTTCCAAACCCAGCACTGCCACTCCTTCCTTTTTCTGGGAAAAGGGATCCCGGCCTGTTCCAGCTTCCTGCTGCACTTCCCGGCAGCTGGGAAGGCGCCTTCCCAGAAAATCAGCGGAATCCAGGCCGGGGGGAGCGAGTCCTTGGAATGCTGCAGCCGCGGGCCAGGAATTGTTGGGAATTTTGTCCCAAAAACGCCGCTGGGAAGGGCAGGACGGGCAGGGGGGACAGGGACCGGGGGCAGAGTGGGGTGGCAGCAGGTCCCATGCCCCAGAATCCCAAACTCCCCCGAATTCCCTTCGAAACCCCCGGGACACCGGGAGCGACTCCTGCGCCGGGAATTCTCTGCCAAGCGCTGGAGGTGGCGGTGGGTGGCGGTGCCAGCGCCGAGCGACGCCGGGGCCGGGTGGCACCGGGCTGGGAGCGGCTAAAAATAACCCTCCCTCCTCCGCCGGGCTATTTATAGCCTGGCTGCCACTCTAATTAAACTCCCTGCCGCCCTAATTAACTCCTTGCCCTCGGAGCCGCGGCCACCGGCGCAGCACCAGGTGGCCCGGGGACAGCCGTGGGTCCCCTCGGTGCCACCGGGGCGGGGACAGCAGCGGGGACACCCCCCCCCCCACCTCGGGGTCCCCTCCCCTTCGCTTTCGGGGACCCCCCGAGACCGCAGGGACTCCGCGGAGGATCCCGCGCTGTCCCCACGCGGGTGGCACGGGGACACCCGTGACGCAACGGGGACACCACGGTGACATCACGGAGGGACTTCCTGCTCCGGGCGTCACCGGCCGGGGAGGGGGCGGTGAAGGAACAGCCCCGTGCCTCAGTTTCCCCCGATTTCCAGAGTTTAGGGCTGTCGGGACGGGCCGAGCTGCCCGGGGGGGTTGGGGTGGGGGGGGTTGGGGTGGGTGGTGCCTCCCCGGTTTTTTGTCGCCGGTGTCGCTGCCAGGGTGGAGACGGAGCCGGGGCCAGGAGCCGCCGGAGCCGCCCAGGCCAGACTCATAAATCAGCGGCTCCGGCGGCTCCGGCCCTGCCCTGTCTGGCTGCGGCCGCCGCCGAGCAAGGAGGGAGCTCCGTACCACCCCCCCGAGCCCAAACCTCCCGTTGTCACCCACCCAGGACCCCCCCACCCCCACCGCGGTGACACGGTCACCCCCGCGGGCACAGCCGGGGTGGCATCTGTGCCCCCCCCGTGTCACCGCCACCCCCCAAAATCCCTCCCCCCCCCCTCCCGTGTCAGCCCAACAACACCCATCCTGCACCCCCAGGGCTGATTGCGACTTTCCTAATTATTTATTCATTAATTAATTATCGCGGGGGGGGTTAATTATCCCGGGGGTCACGGTGATGATGGGGGTGCTCCCCAGGACCCCCATTCCCAGCCCCCCTGCGATTCCTTTTCCCGGCGCTGGGAGGGTGCCGGGGAGGGGGCGGGGGGGGTGAATCAGGGACCCCTCCCCGAACCCCCAAACCCCCCAACCCCCCCCCGGCTCCGGAGGAGTGGAAGGCTCGGGTCAGTGTCCGGACACGGAGATCCCTGAGTCAGCCCAGGCGGGGTGGGGCACGGGGAGCCCAGTCCGGGTGCTGGGAGGGGCAGAGGGGGCTGCAGGGGGGTGCGCAGGGGGGGTCTGGGGGGGGGGGGGTTGTTCTGTCACCCCTCCCACCCACCCACCCCCGTGACACCGCCGCGGCCTGACACACCGGTCACACGAGTGGCACAGCCGCGGTGACAGCGGCGGCAGGAATGGCCTCGTGACCCCGCCGCCTCATCAGTGAAACGAGTTTCGGCAGCCTCAGCCGCCCTCGGGCCCTTTCCCTTGGGGATTTTCCCGGAGGATCCCAGGGATCGTCCCCCACCCCACCTGGAGAGGAGACCCCACAGCTCGTGTCAGCCGGGGGACCTGCGGGGGGGGTGACAGATTGTCACCTCCTGTCCCTTGGCACTGCCAGGACACGGGGAGGTGGCCTCAGCCAGGGCTGTCACACGCCGCCGTCCCTCCGTACCTCGGTTTATTTACCCCACAACCAAAACCCCAAAGGAGGGTACAGGGTGGTCCTTTTTCACCAGGGCACGTCCCCAAGCCACGCGACGCTCCGGGATGGCCACCGTGTCCCCAGGCGGGGCTGGCCGCTCGCTGTGTTCCTGCCCAGCCGGACACCGTGTCCCAACCGGGGCAGGATCGTCCCGGGGCTGGCAGCGCTCCGGGCCGGGCGGGGTCCCGCGGTCACCCCGGCTGACACCGCACGTGTGACCGGCGAGCTCAGGAGCCGCTCCCCGAGCCCCCCCCGGCCCGCGGCTTCTGCCTCCAGGAGGGGTCCCGGGGAGCCCCCGTTACACCCAAAGGTGGGGGGCTCCACCCCCGAACCCCCCCGGCCTCACTTTCCCCGGCGCCCTCGGGCTTCCCGCTCTCCGTGTCCCCCAGCCCGGCCACCCCCCGGGGACGGAGGGAATTCCCTCCCCGCGGCCGGGGGAGGGGACGGGGGCGCGGGGACTTCCCGGGCTCCCCCCACCCCGCCCCCGCGGGCAGCCCCGGGCCCGGTTCCCACGGGTTCTGCGGGGGTGGGGGAAGCTCCATCCCCGAGCCCGCGGGGGCGTGCCTCAGTTTCCCACGGAGCTCAGGGCACCTCGTGGGGGTGTTTTTCTTGGAAAAACCCTTTTTCAGAGAAGGGTGGGGTTGGAATTTCTCCTCCAGAGGCCACACACGGGTGGGAACCCCCCAGCCCTATAAAAGCCCCCCCGCTCTCACTGTGCAGTGCCCCCAGGGGAGGTGGAGGCCACCCCAAAACCCCCCCAGGAGGCGCCGCTCCCGCTCCCTTGGGAACGGCTTCCGCAGAGCGCAGGGAAGAGCAAACACCAGTAACGTCAGACATTTTATTGCAAATCAATTTAGTCCCTCGCTCGGTAGAAGAATAAACTCTGGAAAAGGTTCAGCTCAGGGTCTCCAAGTGCAAAAGCAGCACCCGGGGAGGGGTGCAGGTCCATCCGTGCAGACGTCGGTAATTCCTCGGAAAAAGCAGTTTTCGCAACAACAGCGACAAAAAAAATTTAAAAAATCCAGCCCTCTGCAGTCCTCGCCTCCATGGTGTCCCAGCTGCGCCAAAAATCACGACAATGTCTCAGCTCCGGGGTCACCCCCCGCGCTCCGCGGCGCCTGCCCGGGGCTCCGCAGCTCCGACCCACGGTCCAGCACGACTCCTCGGCCGGCGGCTCCGGCCAGTGTCCATCCGGGCTCCGGCCAGTGTCCATCCGGGCTCGGCACGGCTCCCTCCATTCCCACCGCAGTGGCCGCTCTTCCCCTTCCTCTTCTTCGGTTCAAAAGAAAAATAAATTCGGTGGGTTTTGGGGATTGTGGGTTGAAACTGGCTGTTTCTCCTGGTTTTGTTTTTTTTTCTTCCTGCTGTTTTGTGTTGGGGTTTTTTTTTATTTATTTAAGGTTTTTAATCCTTTTAAGTCCAGGCTGGGAAGGGCTCAGCGCTCCTCCAGGCACACGTAAGGCACCCACTGGTTCCTGTCGCGACTCTCGGCGCAGTAACTCGCCACCTCTGCCAGCCCCTGACTCTTCCAGGCGTCCGTGTGCGGGTTCTGGGGGAGCAGGAGCACGAGGTTAATGCCAACAGCGCCCTGACGCGTGTCCCCCGAGCCACCCCGAGCCACCCCGTCACCCTCCCCGGAGTCACGGGGCCCGCAGCGCGTCACCTCCCCCGCTCACCGTGACCAGGAGGCAGTGCAGGTCGCGGGGCTCGGAGCCCGGCTCGGGCTCGCCCAGGATGGCAGCGAGGCGCTGCATGCCCGACACGCGCAGGATGTGGATGTCGTTGTCGCAACAGAACGCCTGGATCAGCGTGAAGTGGATCTGCAGGGCGATGTCACCTTCGTCCTCCTCGTCGGTGGCCAGCACGCACAGCACCACGCTGTCGGGGTCCCTGCGGGGGGGGCGCGGTGGGTTAGGGGGGCGACCGGGCCAGCTCGGGGTGGCGGAACCCCCTCCCGCGGAGCTGTCACCCCCCACCCCTCCCCGTGTCACTAAGAACGGGGGACAGACCGTCCTAAATTCTGCCTGGTCACCCACCCACCCGTAAAACGCTCCTGCCAAGAGCCAGTCCTGCGCTAAGCCGGGATGAGCCCCCCGACAGAGCCCTATCGCGATACTCACACATTCATAAGCTTGGCCGACTCGTAGACTCCCACGGTGAGCCGGTCCTGCCGCTGCGCCGCCACCAACACCCGCTCCACCGCCTCGCTCACCGCCTGCATCCTGCCGGGAGGAACGGCGGAACCGGTGAGCGGCGACGGCGACCACCAGAGAAGAGACTCCCACCCCCCGCACTAACAACCCGCCACTTACTTGCTGCTATCGCAAGGCACCAGCTCCTCCAGGGTCATGGTGCAATTGTAATCCCCAGGAGAAGAAGGCAAATTCCAAGAGCAATAATCCAGAGCGCGGCTATCGCGGGGATATCGCGGTGCTATCGCGAGCCCAAGCCCCGCTCCGCTCCTCTCGCCGCTCCAGCGCGATCGCTCTGAGGCTCAGCCCGGCCCTGCGCCGCCTTTTATAGGGTCCTCCCGAGGGGCGGGGCCCCGCGCGGCGCCCCCGCTTCGTCCATTGGCTGGCGCCGCGCGGAGTCGCCCACGAACACGGCGCTGATTGGTCGTCGCCGGCGGGGCCCACGTGGGGTGAAACGCGGGGCGGGGGGGAAGCGCGGGGGAAACCCCCGCCCTGAAACTGCGCCCCCCCCGCGCGGGACGGGCGTGGGACCCGCGGGGCGGCGGCACCGGGGGGGGCCGGGGGGCGGGGGTCGGGGGCCGGGGGTCGGTCCGTTGGACCGGGGCCCGCCCCGGGGGTCGGTTCGTGCAGCGGGGGTTGCACCGGAGGTCGCGCCGGGGGTCGGTCGGTGCACCGGGGGCTGATCTGTGGGAGCAGGGGCTGCACCGGGGGGGTCGCTCCGTGCACCCGGGAATCGGTTCGTGCAGCGAGGACAGCTCCGAGGGTCCGCTCTTGCACCAGGGGTCAATCGGTGCACCGGGGGTCGGTCCCTGGGACCGGGGGCTTCTCCAGGGACCGGTTGGTGCGCAGGGGTCTGCACGGCGGGGGTCGGTCCCGGGGACCGGAGCTGCAGCGGAGGTCGGGGGCTGCACCGGGGTTTTTGTGAGTGGAGCGGAGGCTGTACCGAGGGGTCGGTCCGTGCACCGGGGTCTGCACACGGGGGTCGGTTCGTGCACCGGAAGCTACTCCGGGGGTCGGTCGGTGGGTGGGGGGGGGCCGTACCGGGGGTTTGTGCGTGGACCGAGGCTGCACCGGGGGCTACATGTTGACCGGGGGGTCGGTCCGTGTACCGGGGGCTGCCCGGTGGGGTCGGTCCGTGGGTCGGGGGCGGCAGCGGGCATCGGTTCGTGAGCCGCGGGACGGTCCGTACACCGGGGGGGGGTCTGTCGGTGGAGCGGGGGCTGCACCGGGGGGCGGCAATTCACCCACCGGGGCGCGGGGGCGGCTCGGTCTGAGCACCAGGACCTGCACCCGGAGGCGGGAGGGGCCGGTGCGCTCCGAGCCGGGGGAAACGGGGACACGCGGGGAGCTGCGGGCGGGCGGCGGCCGCCACCTGCCGGGGACACGGTCCAGGCCCGCCGGGGGCGCGCTGCCGCTGCCCGCGCTTGTCCCGGGGCTTGGCACACCGGGCTCGCCTCAGCTTCGCTCCCGGGTCCGGCAGCTGCAGGGCTGGACCGGTGCGTGAATCCCCGGGGTCGTGGGAGGTGGCCACGCCGTGCCTCAGTTTCCCTCGGCCGCGTCCTCCTGAGCCGTATTGACCACGCTGCTCCCTGCCCACGGCGGTGCTGGGCTTTGTGCGTGTCCCCGCTGTCCCCTGTCCCCTCTCGCTGTCCCCCCGTGTCCCCCCGCCCCGTGTCCGAGCACGGCCGCAACTCATCACACCGATGGCTGCGCTCCCGGACTCCTCCGAGCCAGCAGGCGGCGCTGTCTCCGACCTTTCGTCCCCACCCCCGCGCCGCAAAACCTTATGGGAAATGTAGTCCTGAGCCCCCGCCATTCCCGCGCCATTAAATGAGGACTACATTACCCAGAAGGCTTCGCAACCGTGTGTGGGCGGGGCGCGGGAGCGGCGCCGCTGAATCGGGACCGGCACCGGGACCGGCACCGGGACCGGCACCGGAGAGCTGGGGCTGGGGCACGACTGGGGCAGGACTGAGGGTCACCAAAACGGCACCGACCTGGTCTGGGGGGCAACCGAACCGGGACCGGACCGAGTGGGGGCAGCCGAAACTGAGCTGGAGCAGGATCAGGGGCCACCGGACAGGGTCTAGGGGCCACCGGATCGGGTCTAGGGGCCACCAGACCGCGACCGGACTGGGCTGAGACCGGGAGGAGTTAACCGGGGCTGAGCTAGACAGGGGCCCGGGGAGACCCGCGGGAGCGACGGGACCGTTTGTCCCAAACCGGGACCGGACTGGTCTGGGGGCGACCGGACCGGGACTGGGGCGTTTGAACTAGACCGGATCGGGGGGACCGGGCTCGGCGGGGATTTGGGTTCTCCACGCTTCGGTCCTGCCGGTGTCCCCCTGTCCCGCCGCCTTTCCCGTCCCGGTTTCTGAGGGGTCTCCCCGTGGCCCCTCCGGGCGGGGATCCCCGAACCCCCCGCGAGGAGGAGGAGGAGGGGATGGAGGAGAGGGGGATGGAGGAGGGGATGGAGGATGCTCGGCTGTGACGCTGATGGCCGGGGCAGGGCCTGGGATGGCTGCGGGACCGGGGTGTGACCCCACAGGGGTGAGGAGGGACTGGGGGGACAGCGAGGACCCCACGGGGATGCAGCGAGACTGGGGGACCCCCTGGGGGCGGAGGGGAATGGGGAGCGCTGTCTGTGGGGATCCTGTGGGGTTTGGGGACGTAGAGGGACCAGACAGGGAGGCAGAGGGAGCGGAGGGGATACCGGAGAGCTGTGGGACAACAGAGCAGCAGCTGCCCTGTGCCCCTGTCTGTGTTCCCTGTCTGTCCTTCTGTCTGTCCCCCCGGCTGTCCCCACCTGCCCAATAAAGCCGTTTGTGACCCGCCCGCGTCTGTGCCGTGTCCGGAGGGACGCGCCGGGCTGAGCCCCCGTGTTTGCTCAGGGAATTGGCCGCGGCCGCGGCCCGGGAGGGTCACGCGTGGGTCCCTGCCTGGCCACGGCGCTGACGTCCATCCCTGGCCGTGCTGGTGGCACCTGTGTCCCCAGGGATGCCGTGTCTCCCCTGCAGCCCGGTGACGATGCCGGGCTTTGTGGGGGGACACAGGCGCCCCGCCTGCGTCACTGCAGATTTGGGGGTGGCT
Source organism: Phylloscopus trochilus trochilus (assembly GCA_016584745.2). NCBI lineage: Eukaryota > Metazoa > Chordata > Aves > Passeriformes > Phylloscopidae > Phylloscopus > Phylloscopus trochilus. The sequence goes on from WQNJ02000050.1 coordinate 3,492,592, forward strand.
GAGGGGGGGGTTATAAAGCCGAGCCTGGCACGTCCCGGAGCTTCCAGGGGCACAGCTGGCACCGGGAACATGGGAAACGCTCAGCTCTGCCTGCTCTGCTTGCTGGGCTCCAGCCTCATCCTGCTCGGTAGCCCCGAACCGGTTCGGGAGCTCCGGGCCAGCCTGAGCCTGGCCGGGCACAGCCGGGAGGAGACGCAGCTGGTGAGGGGCTGGGGGAGAGGGGCAGGGGGTCCCGGGGGCTGGGAGAGGGGGGCAGGGGGTCCTCGGGACTGGGGGGAAGAGGCAGGGGGTCCCCGGGGTTGGGGGAGAGGGGACAGGGGGTCCCGAGGGCTGGGGGAGGGGAGCAGGGGGTCCCGGGGGCTGGGGGAGGGGAGCAGGGGGTCCCCGGGGCTGGGGGAGGGGGGAAGGGGGGTCCCGGGGGCTGGGGGAGGGGAGCAGGGGGTCCCCGGGGCTGGGGGAGAGGGGCAGGGGGTCCCCGGGGCTGGGGGAGGGGAGCAGGGGGTCCCCGGGGCTGGGGGAGGGGGGAAGGGGGTCCCCGGGGCTGGGGGAGAGGGGCAGGGGCTCCCGGGGGCTGGGGGAGAGGGGCAGGGGGTCCCGGGGGCTGGGGGAGAGGGGCAGGGGCTCCCCAGCACTCTCCGTGCGGTTTTGGGGCGTTTCGGGATGTTCCTGCTCCTCCCTCTCCACTCTGGGGCCGGTTCTGGAGGGTCCCTGGGGAACCGGGAAGGGGGAAACCGAGCCCCCTCGGCCGGTTTTGTGCCGCTGTCCGCTCCTCGGGAGGCTCCTTGCGGTAGCGGGGACATCCCGCAACACGCGGGCACCGCGGGTTTGGGGAGTTCTGGTTGTTTTTTTCCCTTCCCTGTTCCATCCTGAGCTCTGGCTCCGCTGCAGGGAGTGTGGTGGGGAGCAGAGGGGCGGGGATGTGAGGCCACACAGACCCTGAAACCCCCGATCCTGCCCCAGCCCCGAATCCTGACCTGGATGAGCCAGGGTGGGGATGGGATAGGAACCTGGGGGTCTCGGGGTGACAGATCCGGAGCCCCTGGGTGTCCTGGGGGACTCGGGGTGACAGATCCAGAGCTCCTGGGTGTCCTGGGGGGTCTCGGGGTGACAGATCCGGAGCCCCTGGGTGTCCTGGGGGACTCGGGGTGACAGATCCAGAGCCCCTGGGTGCCCTGGGGGGCTCGGGGTGACAGATCCAGAGCCCCTGGGTGTCCCAAGGGACTCGGGGTGACAGATCCGGAGCCCCTGGGTGTCCCAAGGGACTCGGGGTGACAGATCCGGAGCCCCTGGGTGTCCTGGGGGGTCTCGGGGTGACAGATCCAGAGCCCCTGGGTGTCCCAAGGGACTCGGGGTGACAGGTCCGGAGCCCCTGGGTGTCCCAAGGGACTCGGGGTGACAGGTCCGGAGCTCCCGGGTGTCCCGGGAACTGGGGGTGTCCCGGTGCTGTCCGTGGCAGGCGGGGATGCTCCAGGAGCTGCTGGACGAGCTGGGGACGCCGCAGCCGCCGGCGCTGGAGAAGAGGCTGAGCTGGGTGCCCTGGGTACGGCGGAGCTGGGGGGCGGCGGGGGCTCGTCCTGGGGGTTCAGGGGGACCCCGAATCCCCCTTTTTGTGGGGCTTCAGCCCCGGGGCTGACGGTGCCGTCCCGCAGTGCGAGCCCCGGGAGCCGTGCGCGGTGCGGCGCGGGGCGCGCATCGGGAAGCTCTGCAGCTGCCCCCGCGGCACCTCCTGCAACCTCTTCATCCTCAAGTGCTCCTGAGGCAGCAGGGACAGCGGGGGACAGCGGGGGACAGCGGGGGACAGCGGGGGACACCGGGGGACACCAGCTGCCAGCCTCCTGCGCCCCGGGCCGGGGAGGGAGGGGGAGCCGCGGGCCCCCGCACCGGGATGGACCCGCGCAGCAGCCCCGGTGCGCTGGCCCGTGGGGCTGTGGGTGTCCGGGGCCACATTAAACCATTGCATCCACGCCTACCGCCTGCTTTTTGGGGGGGATTTGGAGGTTCCCAGCCCCTTCCGCCGCTGGGAGGGTCTTGACGAGGGGGGTGGGTCTTATCCTGCTGTGGGTTCACATCGGGAATCTGAGGTTGGGGCAGGGATGAGGGACAGGGAGTGGGAATCTCACCCCGCTGTGTGGTCACCTGAGGCTGTGGGAGAGGGGGAGCAGGAATGGGAGCACGGCGGGGACGGGCAGGGAGCTCAGGTCCTGGGTCCTCCCGTGCTCACGGCACCGGGGATTCGCGAATCGCTCGAGGCAGATGGGATGGAGGATCCGCGGGCAGCAGGATGCGGAGGGCTCACACAGCTCGGCCGGCCACATCCAGAATCCCGCATCCCCCATCCAGGACCCACATCCTCCATCCCGAATCCCGGATCCCACATCCTCCATCCGGGATCCCAAACCTCCATCCAGAACCCCAACATCCCCCATCCAGAATCGCGGATCCCCTTCTACGATCCCAAATCCCCATCCAGGATCCCAAATCCTGATCCAGGATCTCCATCCCAAATCCCAAATTCCCATCCCGGATCCCAAATCCTCATCGGGACCACCCCGCACCGCCCGCGCGGACCCCACCCGCTGCCCCACCCCACGCGTTGCCCCTTTAAGAGCCCTCTCTCCCACCTCCGCTCCGCCCACCCGCCTCCCCTCCGGCGCCTCCCATTGGCTGGCGGTGACATCAATGGGCGTGCCCGGCCCGGCGGTGACGCAGGGGGCGTGGCCGGCGGGGCGGGCGGGGGGCGCCGAAGATGGCGGCGGCTCCGGTGGCTCCGGCGGCTTCGGCCCCTCCGGCCGCGGGGCCGCGCCGCTTCTCGCTGCTCGCCATCGTGGGCGGCGGCTGCCACCGGCCCGGCCTCAGGGCCGCCGCCCTGCAGCAGCTGGAGCGAGGTGAGACCGCGCGATGCTCCGGGAGATCCTCCCGGACCCGCCCGCCCGCCTCCACCGGAGGAGCCGCCCCACCCCCCCCCCGTCCCCCGGGATGCTCCGGTCGGTCCCGGGCGGTGATCGCCCCTCTCGGCCTGCCCCGTCCTGCTCCAGCCCGCCGGGATGTGCGCCCTGTCCTGCCCCTCAGCCCCCGGGTTTGCTGCTCTGAAATCCCACCGGCTGCCCCTTTTGTATCTGCCCCGAAATCCTCAGGGAGCTGAATCCTCAAGGTCTTTTCTCCTCCCAAGACCTCCAGGATTTGCTCCCCCTGGATTTCACCCCCTACAATCTGCTTCTTTCCCTGCCGCCCTAAATCCCAGGATCCGCCCCTGTAAATCCCCAGGATCTGCCCCTTTGAATCCCAGGATCTGCCCCTCTGAATCCCCAGGATCTGCTCCTCTGAATCCCAGGATCTGCCCCTCTGAATCCCCAGGATCTGCCCCTCTCAATCCCAGGATCTGCCCCTGTAAATCCCCAGGATCTGCCCCTCTGAATCCCCAGGATCTGCCCCTCTGAATCCCAGGATCTGCCCCTTTGAATCCCCAGGATCTGCCCCTCTGAATCCCCAGGATCTGCCCCTTTGAATCCCAGGATCTGCCCCTTTGAATCCCCGGATCTGCCCCTCTAAATCCCCAGGATCTGCCCCTTTGAATCCCAGGATCTGCCCCTTTGAATCCCAGGATCTGCCCCTCTAAATCCCCAGGATCTGCCCCTTTGAATCCCAGGATCTGCCCCTCTAAATCCCCGGGATCTGCCCCTCTGAATCCCAGGATCTGCCCCTCTGAATCCCCAGGATCTGCCCCTTTGAATCCCCAGGATCTGCCCCTTTGAATCCCAGGATCTGCCTCTCTGAATCCCAGGATCTGCCCCTTTCCCTGCCCCTCAACCCCCTGGGATCTTCCCCCCAACTCCCCCAGGATTTGCTCCACAAACACCCAGGATCTTCCCCCCCACCCCGGGGTTCTCAGGATTTGCACTTCCACATCTCCAGCATCTGTCCCCAGATTCCCAGGCTTTGCCTCTTTTCCTGCCCCAGGATTTACCCCACACATTGCAGGGACCCCCCTCCAGCCCCCACATCCCTCCCTGAGCCGTGCCCAGACGTGGAGGGGGTCTCAGGCCGTGACATCAGGACATCCCAGCAGGAACAAATCCCCAAAACCGCTATGGGAGGGACATTCCCAGGCCTGTCCCCCTCGCTGTGGGACTTGCCCAGACCTCACCGAAATTGCCCCAAAACGGCCCCACAAACCCTTGTGCAACCCCCGAGGCGGTTACACCACATCCCCGCTCTCCAGCCCTTACCGGGAGCACCCGGAGCCACCCAAACTTTTTTGGGAACAGGCTCCCAAAATCCCTTCTGGGGGAGCTCCCCAAGGCTGTTTGAGGTGCTGCACCTGTCCCGGTGCTTGACAGGTAGCTCCAAATCTTTTAATTCCTTAATTAGCAGCTTTGAGGAGGTGTTGACAGAGTTGTTCCGTGCCCCGGGGGGTCGGGATTTGGGATCTGGCAGAGCCGGAGCTGCCGTGAGTCACAGCAGGAGGAGCTCACCTGCCGGGCAGGTGGTGTTGGCACAGGTGGGCTTGGGGACGCCCCAAAAACACCTCAGGGCTGCAGCTTTTTAGGGGGGATTTTATGGGGTCAGCCCCAGCCGGCACCGTGGGGGTTTTGGGGATGCTGCTGGTGGGGTCTGAGCCCCCAGCCCCCAATTTTTATTCTGCAGGGATTCGCTCCTGGGACATCGACCTCACCTCCTGCAACCTGGACGAGCAGCTGAAGCTCTTCGTGTCCCGGCACTCGGCCACCTTCTCCAGCATTGTGAAAGGTAAAATATGGATAAGAAATGGGGGAAAAAAGGGGGAAAAAAGGGGGAAAACCACTCCCAGAAACTGGGGAGCGGTGGTATGGGGGGTTGGTGCTCAGGGACGCCCCCTCCTCACTCCCTCCTCCCAGATTTTGTGGGAACAGGCTTGGCTTTGTGCCCCTCCCCACATCCAAACCCCGTGATCCCCCCCACGTGAGGAGCTGCTTCCTTCTCCCATCCCGGGGCAGGATGGGATTTTCCATGGAGGGCTGGGACAGGGAAGGTGGAGCTCCCACCCCACGTCCCACCCTTGGCTGGGTGCCCAGCGGTGTTAGCAGGGGAAATGAACCCCCAAACCCCTGCTCTGGGGAGCACCCAGAGCGTTTGGGGGAGTCTCCCCCCCTCCCTTCCCTTTCCCTCCCCTCCCCGTGGCAGGAAGGACACGGGAAATGTGTCCCTGACCCCCGCGGTGTCCGGCAGCGGCGCGCTGCCCGCCCCTCTTCCGCCGGAAAACTGGGCAGGACCCGGCCCTGCCACCCCCACGGGGACAAATTTGGGGTGGGGGGGGCGTGTCTGTCACCCCCTGGGTCCCCCCCCACAGGTCAGCGGACCCTCCACCACCGTGGGGATGTGCTGGAGACCCTGGTGCTGCTGAACCCTTCCGACAAATCCCTGTGCGACGAGGTGAGCTGGGAATGCCACTGCTGCGGGAGGGACGGATCCCGGGGCTGTCCCCAGGGTGTCCCCTCTGTCCTCACGTGTCCCCCACCTGAGGACAGATCCTGGGGTTGTCCCCACAGTGTCCCTGCTGTCCTCACGTTCCCCCCGGGGATGGATCCCGGGGTTGTCCCCACGGTGTCCCCTCTGTCCTCACGTCCCCCCACCCCTGGGGACAGATCCCGGGGTTGTCCCCACAGTGTCCCCTCTGTCCTCATGTCCCCCCCCGGGGATGGATTCTGGGGTTGCCCCCATGATGTCCTCTCTGTCCTCACGTCCCCACAGTGTCCCTGCTGTCCTCACGTCCCCACCTAGGGACAGATCCCGGGGTTGTCCCCATGGTGTCCCTGCTGTCCTCACGTTCCTCCCCACCAGGGCGGATCCTGGGGTTGTCCCCACGGTGTCCCCTCTGTCCTCATGTCCCCCCAGCCCTGGGGATGGATCCCAGGGTTGTCCCCACAGTGTCCCTGCTGTCCTCACGTCCCCACCTGGAGACAGATCCTGGGGTTGTCCCCATGGTGTCCCCTCTGTCTTCACGTCCCCCCTGGGGATGGATCCCGGGGTTGTCCCCACGGTGTCCCCTCTGTCCTCATGTCCCCCACCTGAGGACAGATCCTGGGGTTGTCCCCACGGTGTCCCTGCTGTCCTCACGTTCCCCCCCGGGGATGGATCCCGGGGTTGTCCTCACGGTGTCCCCTCTGTCCTCACGTCCCCACAGTGTCCCTGCTGTCTTCACGTCCCCACCTAGGGACAGATCCCGGGGTTGTCCCCACAGTGGCCCCTCTGTCCTCACGTGTCCCCCACCTGGGATGGATCCCGGGGTTGTCCCCACGGTGTCCCTGCTGTCCTCACGTCCCCACCTGGAGTCAGATCCCAGGATTGTCCCCACAGTGTCCCCTCTGTCCTCACGTCCCCACCTGGAGACAGATCCCGGGGTTGTCCCCATGGTGTCCCCTCTGTCTTCACATCCCCACCCCTGGGGACAGATCCCGGGGTTGTCCCCAGGGTGTCCCTGCTGTCCTCACATCCCCCCACCCAGGGATGTGTCCCCCCTCCGTCCTCACGTCCCCCTGCGCTGTCCCCAGCTGCGGAACCTCATCACGGACGTGTCGCAGCACAAGCTGCTGGTGTTTGCGGGGCCCTGCGTGGAGGACACCGGGGAGCTGATGCTGCAGACCGGCTGCTTCTCCCTGCGGGATTTCATCCAGATCTTCACGGATAAGGAGGTGGGCAGCTGTGGGAAGCTGTCTGAGCACGTGGCCGGTGTTGTCTCCAGGCTGGAGCAGCCGGGAGTGCTGCCACGTCCTCTCCTCTCCTCTCCTCTCCTCTCCTCTCCTCTCCTCTCCTCTCCTCTCCTCTCCTCTCCTCTCCTCTCCTCTCCTCTCCTCTCCTCTCCTCTCCTCTCCTCTCCTCTCCTCTCCTCTCCTCTCCTCTCCTCTCCTCTCCTCGCAGGGGGGGTCCCTGCAAGGGGTGGGGCAGATCCTGGGGGTCTGCGGCAGGAAAAGGGACAAGTCCTGGGAATTTAGGGGGTAGATCCTGGGAGTTCAGTGGAGTAGATTTTGGGGATATCGAGGAAAAATCCTGGGGGTTTAGGGGGTAGATCCTGGGAGTTTGGGGAGCAAATCCTGGGGTTGTTACGAGGAAGATCCCAGGGGGTTGAGGGGCAGGAAAAGGGGCAAATCCTGGAAATTTAGGGGGTAGATCCTGGGAATTTAGTGGGGCAAATCCTGGCAATCTGGGAGGGCAAATCCTGAGAATTTAGGGGGTAAATGCTGGGAATCTGGGAGGACAAATCCTGGCAGATCCTGGGGATTTAGGGGGGCAGATTCTGGTAATTTAGGGGGGCAGCTCCTCACCTGCCAGGCCTGGGGGGCCACAGCCACAGCTGGCGTGGGGGGTCAGGGAAAGCCCTGCCTTGGGAGCCCCTCCACCCCAGACCCTGCCCAGCACCCCTAAATCTGCCCAAAAAGCAGTCAGCAGGTGTGGATGCAATGGTTTAATGTGTCCCTGGACACCTCCCACCCTCATGGGTCCATCCAGGTCCATCCCGGTGGGGGAGGCGGGGTGACCCCAGTGCCCCCTCCCACCTGAAGCCACCCCTCTGTGCAGGTGGGGGAGATCCTGAGCTCTGCGGACCCCTCGGCTAAGGCCAGGCTGACCATCAGCTGCCCCGATTTCGGGGAGTGGAGGGACTCGGGCTTGGAGCACCACAACCTGCAGGACTTCATCGAGCTACACTACAACCCCGGCTGTGTCCTGCCGGAGATGGAGGGGCTGGAGGAGTTCATGGAGTATCTGTCAGAGTCTCTGGAGCCCCAATCCCCCTTCGACCTCCTGGAGCCCCCCACCATGGTGGGATTCCTGAAGCTCTCCAAGCCTTGCTGCTACATCTTCCCGGGCGGGAGAGGGGACTCGGCTTTCTTCGCCGTCAACGGCTTCAACGTCTTGGTCAACGGCGGCTCCAACCCCAAATCCTCCTTCTGGAAGCTGGTGAGGCACCTGGACCGCATCGACTCCATCCTGGTGACGCACGCGGGCACCGACAGCCTGCCCGGCATCAACAGCCTGCTGCAGAGGAAGCTGGCCGAGCTGGAGGAGGACCCGTCCCACAGCTCCCAGGGCAACGGCGACTGGGCCAAGAACCTCATCTCGCCCGAGCTGGGCGTCGTCTTCCTCAACGCCTCCGAGAAGCTGAAGGACATCGAGGGCGACTCGGGGGTGCTGAAGAGCTGCGACGAGGCCGCGCTGACCCTGCACTACCTGGAGAAGTTGGGCATCCAACCCAACTCGCTGGCCCGCGACGGCGGCCCCCGCGCCGAGCCCACCGTGCTCTTCCAGAAGATGGGGGTGGGCCGGCTGGACATGTACGTGCTGAACCCCGTCAGGGGCACCAAGGAGCTGGAGTTCCTCCTGCAGCACTGGGCGGGGAACGGCTTCCCCAAAGAGCAGGAGCTGCCGCTGCAGTGCCTGACCTCGGTGTGCGTGCTGCTGGTGTGGCACCCCGTCAGCCGCTCCGAGAAGATCATCCGGGTGCTGTTCCCCGGCTGCACGCCCCAGGCGCGGATCCTGGAAGGGCTGGAGAAGGTGAAGCACCTGGAGTTCCTCAAGCACCCCGTGGTCACCAAGAACGACCTGAAGGGGACGGCGCAGGCGGAGAAGCCGCTGAAGCAGAGGAGGGCGGAGAGCAAGGAGAGCCTCAAGTCGGGCTCCAAGCTGAGCTTGGTGGAGGCGGCGGCGCCGGCGCCAAAGGAGAAGGCTCCGAAGGTGGAGAGGAAGGAGGTGAAAGCCGGGACCAAGGAGAAACCAAAATCCCTGGGGGACGCGGCCAGAACGGGGTCAGAAGAGGAGAAAGCCAAGGATGCCCGAGCCAAGCCGGACTCAGCGGCCGAGAAGGCGAAGGGGGAGGCGAAGGCGAAGCCGAACAAGGAAAAAGCGGCACCCAAGAAGGAGCTGGTGGCCAAGAAGGAGGAGAAGAAGCCACCAAAGAAGGACGAGGGGGCCGAGGCCAAGGCAGAGGCCAAGAAGGAGGTGAAGGTGGCGAAGAAGGAGGCCAAGGTCGAGACGCTGCGGAAGGACTCAAAGGACAGCAAGGCAGAGGCCAAGGCTCTGGCCAAGGCTCCGGCCCGGAAAACGCCGGCCCCGGAGAGCCGCAAACCCCCGGCCAAGGCCGGCAGCATCAAGAAGTCCCTGCTCAAGAAAGAGCCGGAGAAACCCAAGGCTAAAACCGCCCGGAAGGAACCGGGCACGTCGGATGGCTCCAAGTCCTCCTCGCCCGAGGAGATGCTGCCGGAGGCTGAGCGGGAGGGCGGGAGGAGGAGGAAGGAGGAATCCACAGACGAAGGCATCGCCACGGCCGACAGTGAGCTGGAGCCTTTATCCCTGGAGAACGGGGGGAACCGGCGCCCGGGGCTCCCAGGGGATCCGTCCTGCCTGGAGAACGGCCTGGAAGACCCCGAGAGCCCCCAGCGCTTGCGCTACCTGGAGAGCAGCCCCCTGCGAGCCGTGTGCCCCCCGTCCCCCATGGCCAAGACCCCCAAGAGCGACCGCAGCGTCAACTTCGACCTGACGCCCACCGGGCTGCTCAACCACGGCGCTGAGGGCGCTGAGGATCCCTGCGGCAGCTCCGAGGAGAAGACCCTGGAGATGATGTCTCCGGCCAGCTCGGGGCCTGCCAGTGCCGGCCACACACCCTTCCACCAGTCCCCGGTGGAGGAGGGCGCGGAGGAGCCCGGCAATGCCCGGCAGCAGAACGCGTGGCCAGCGGCCGGAGGGGGCAAGGACGGCTCGGTGCCGGACAAGCAGGCGGGGTGCCTGTCCCTCAGCCCCTTCAAGGATGACGTCCCCGACGTGTCCCCCACCATCACCACGCCCTCGCTGCCGGCCGAGGTGGGCTCCCCTCACTCCACCGAGGTGGACGAGTCGCTCTCGGTGTCCTTCGAGCAGGTGCTGCCGCCGGTCAGCGAGTCCCCGCCGGAGGACGGGCAGCGCTCCCGCGGCTCCGGGGACGCGCCCGAGCCCGAGGCCACCAAAGGGGGGCTGTCGCTGCCGCTGCGGCCGTGCCACCACCCGCCCTGGGCCGACGGGGACGCGGCGCCGCGGCCCGGCCGCCGCTCGGATTCGCCCCACGACGTGGACCTGTGCCTGGTGTCCCCCTGCGAGTTCGAGCACCCCAAGACCGAGCGGTCGCCCTCGGCCGCCGCCAGCCCGCGGGAGCTGTCGGACAGCGACCCGTCGCAGGAGCTGGCGCCGCCGCGGGGCCGGCCGGGCGAGACGCCCCCCACCTCGGTCAGCGAGTCGCTGCCCACCCTCTCCGACTCTGATGTCCCTCCGGCCACCGAGGACTGCCCGTCCATCCTGGCCGATGGGCTGGAGTCGGACGAGGACTCTGAGCGGCCGGCCCGCGGCATGGCCAGAGCGTGCGACCCGCTGCCAGCCCCCCTGAAGGACCCGTGTCCCCTCCCTGCCCAGCCCGGGATCTGCATGGTGGACCCCGAGGCGCTGCCCGCCGGCCGGAAGGAGCCCCTCGGCACCAGGGTGAAGAGGACCCCGTCCCGCGTGGGCTCGGCGCCCGCCGCCCCCAAGGCCGAGCCCCCCCGTGTCCCCGCCTCGGCCACCAAGGCCAGGCCTCCCGCCAGCGCCACCGGGGAGAAGGCCAGGCCACCCCTTGGGGACAAGAAGGGCTCGTCCGGCGGCGGCAACGCCCGCAGCGCTGGAGCCCGGCCGGCGGCCGGAGCCGGCCGGGCATCGCCAGCAGGTACGGGCGGGCAGACGAGAGGGGTGGCGCTGCGGTGTCTCTGGGGGCTGCTGTGACCTCTGTCCCCCTGTCCTGGCAGGCACAAAGGCCGCAGCCCCCCAGGGACCCCCCGTCTACGTGGACCTGGCGTACCTGCCCGGCTCCTGGAGCGCCCGCACGGTGGACGAGGAGTTCTTCCGGCGGATCCGCTCGCTGTGCTACGTGGTCAGCGGCGACGACCACCTGAAGGAGGGCGTGCTGCGGCCCCTGCTCGATGCCCTCCTGGCGGGCAAGCACCAGTGGGGCACGGACATCCAGGTGAGTCCCCAGCCTGGGGGGGGCGTGGAGGGGTGGGAGGTGACAAAAGTGTCCCGGGTGCCCCTTCCTGATGCTGGGCGGGGCGCCAAGGTGTTCTTGATGTCACCCTCAGGTGACTTTGATCCCCACCTTCGACTCTCTGGTGATGCACGAGTGGTACCAGGAGACGCACGAGCGGCAGCAGGAGCTGGGCATCACCGTGCTGGGCAGCAACAGCACCGTGGCCATGCAGGACGAGACCTTCCCCGCCTGCAAGGTGGAGTTCTGAGCTGGGTGGGAGGGGGGGAACCTCCTCTCCCTCCTCCCCGAGCCCCTCCCAGCCCTCTCTGAGCCCCCCCAGCAAGCTGGGAGGGGAGGGACAGGGGGGGGACAGCAAGGAGGGGGGGGGAGATGGGGCGGTGTCCCCTCCCTGTGCCACCCCACCAGCGCCGCGGGGTCCCCGCATGCCCACGCCAGCCACGCTCTGCACCCGCTGCCAGCCCGGGGAGGGGACAAGGGACCAGCTGGGGACAAGCTGGGGGTGGGGAGGGGGTGACAGGATGTGTCCCCCAGCCCGGCCAGCAGCGGTGCTGAGCTGTCCCCCCAAAGGCAGCTCGATGGAACAGGGTAAATTTTTGGTGTTTTGTTGGGTTTTTTTTTTTTCCCCTCCTTTCCCTGGATGAGTTTTCCCCCCTGAAATTCCCAAAATTGTGGGTGGGGGCAGAACTGGGTCTCCTTTGGGGGGGGGTGGCTGGGTCTCCTTTTTGGGGGAGGGGGCACAGAGCTGGGACAACCTTGGGGTTGTCACTGGGGGGAGCTGCTGCTGTGGGGTTGTCCCTGGTGTTTTGCCCCCTCTCCAAAACGGTTGTGCCCCCCCCAAAAAACTGTTGTGACCCCCCCACCCCACCAAAATTGATTGTAACCCCTCCCCCCCTTCCATGTGCAGCATCCTCTCCCCGGGCTGAGACCTGCACTGGTGGCCCTTCCCTTCCCCCCCCCCGCCAAAATTTTGGGGTAGGGGCTGAACAAAGGCACCCCCCCGCCCCCCCAGCCCCCCCATTTTTTGGGGAGGAGTGGAAAGCAGCCCCCCCACCCCGGGAATTGCCGAAATCTGTTCCAAACCAAATGCCACGTGCAATTTTTTTAAGGGGTTTTATGAGCGGAGAGCACCAAAAGGGGGGTCAGGGTGGGGCTTTGGGTGGGGGGGGGGGTGGACGACAGAATGTGGTGACCCCCCCGCCCCAAATTCCCCCCTGGGACAAACACTAACCCGTTTTTGTAGGAGGCTCCTGGAAGGCTCTTTTTGTAATGACTTTTTAAGATAAAACAAAACAAAAAAAAAAAGAAGACAAAAAAAATCGTGGAAACTGAAGAAACCAAACCTTTTTTTTTTTGTTGTTGTTGTCGCTTTTTTTTTGAGGGGGGGGGTTTATTTATCTTTGCCCCCTCTCCCCCCCCCCTCCAAAAATGCCAGTGGGGGCTTTTACCTTTGATTGTATTGTCCTACGTGTTCGGGGAGGGGGCACTGAATGTTTCACCTTTAGTGCTTTATATCATTTTTTTTTTTTTCCCTCAGCTAGAAGGTTTTTGGAGGTTGGGTGGGTGGGTGGGGGGGGGACGTTTTTTGGGGTGGGTGAGGTGGCTGTGACTCCCCCCCCCCAAAAAAAACCACTCGCCCCCCAAAACCCAGCCCCTGCCCGTGGCCACCGGCACACGCTCCCCGTCTTGCACGCCACGTTCCCGTTTGGCAAATGTGTGGAAAATGAGCATTAAAGAGGATCATTCCCAGTGGATCTTTTGTCTCTTTGAGTGTATTTTTTTTTTTGGGGGGGGGGTGTCCCGTGGATTTGGGGAGGGGGTGGAAAAGGATGGGTTGTGGGGGGGGGTGTGGGGTGGGGTCGCACCGTGAGGTGGGGAAAGGGATTTGGGGTTTTTTTTTGGGGGGGGGGGGTTGTAGCTGGTGGTGGGAGAGGGGATTTTGGGCGGGGTGGGGTGGGGAGGGTCCAGGGTGTCACCCGCGGGGGTTGGAGAGGGGTCGGGGGGTTGTGGGTGCGCTGCGGTGCGGCAGCAGCGCCGAGGCTGAGGTTGGATGCGGGGTTGCCATGGCAACGCCATCCCTGCATCCCAGCCCTGCCGCCCCCGGCCCCACCAGCAGGAGGAGGAGGAGGAGGAGGGGGCTGCAGCCACTGCCTTTGGCCCCCGCAGCATTTTTTGGGGGGATTTGGGGAGGGGTTCGGAGCCTCCTGGGTGCTGCGGGGGGGATCCCCACGTCCCTGTGCTCAGGCAGGACCAGGGGACAAAAACCCCTCGAAGCCCCCCCTACCCACCCCCAAATTTCCCTTCTCACCCCTCCAAGCCAATCCTAAACCTCCCCCAAAATCTCGTTCCCAGGCCCTTCGCTCCATCGGGGGGTGTTTTGGGGAGGGGGCTCCTCGGCCGCTGCTGGGGGGGTGTTGGCCCCCTGGAGCCCGGGTGTGACCCGCAGGCTCGGGGCTGTCCCTGTCCCCCCAGCCCCCTCTGAGCCCCCTCCTCACTTTATCCCAGTGCTGGGGCTGCTCCCAATGGCTTTGGGTTCCGGAGAGGGTGTCCCAGCCGAGGCTTCTCTGCCGTTGTCCCCCCGCTTTGGTGGCTGCCAACACACGCGGGGACACCGCGGGGTCACGGAGGTGACAGTGCCCGTGGTGGCAGCGCCAGCAGAGGCCTGACCCCGGCAGAGCCCTGCGTGGAGCTGGGGAGGGGTCTCCAACCCACCGCCCCCTCCCTCGCCACCCCCTGAGCCCCCCGGCCCTGCCGCGGTGCCACCGGCCGGGCCTGGCACTGCCACCCGGTGACACCTGCCAGGTGTCGCCGGGACAAAAGGCAGCGTAACCGAAACCGCCGCGTGACGTGCCCGCCGTCCCGGCTCCGGTGGCACCGCAGGGGTGGCGCGTCCCCCCCGGCTCGGCGGGATGCTCGGTTAATTCCCGGCGGGATGCTCGGTTAATTCCCGGCGGGATGCTCGGTTAATTCCCGGCGGGAATTGTGTCCCCCCCCCCACCCCGCCACACGCCCCGCCCGCCGGGTCCCTGCCCGCGGGGACGCGCCTCCGTGCCCGCTCCCGCAGCTGCGCCCGTGACAGCCGGAGCCGGGGCATGAGCTCAGCGGGGTGCGAGGCACCGGCTGGCACCGGAGGCGGCGGCGGCGGGGGGGGGCACAGGCCGGGACCGGGGGGGGCGCGGGTGGGAGCCGCTGCACCGGGAGCAGCACCGCGAGCTCGGGGGGCGTCAGCGCCTGCGGTGGCGGCGGTCCCGGGAGGGGAGGGTGACAGCTTGGGATCGGCGACAGCCGGGAGAAGGCGACAGCTCCAGCGCCAGCTCTCCGGTGCAGGCGGCTCCGCTCACCGCATCTCCCACCGCGCCGCTCCCGCCGCGCTTTCGGGGCGGCGTCCCCTTTAAAAAATGCAAATCAGCCCCCTCCCCGCGCGCGGCGCGGCGGCGCCTCGACCAATGGGAGGCGGCGGCCGCTGGCTGCGGTCACCGCTGCCGGGCGCGCTGACCAATGGCGGCGCGGCTCGGCGGGAGGGGGCGTGGCCAGCACCGCCCTCGGCGCGGTCCCGGCGCGGTCCCGGGGCGGCGGCGGCGGCGGCGGAGCGGGGCGGGGGCGGCGGCCCCGCAGGTGAGTCCCGCGTCCTCCCCGGAGCGGGCACCGAGCCCCGGCCCCGCAGAGCGCTCCCGCCTCGGAGTCCCCCCGCCCCGGCCCCCGCCGCGCAGCTCCCCAGCCCCGCCGTTCCCGCGCCCCGCCGCCCCCCGCAGCATCGCCCCTCACCGCGGTGCGGGGGGTGCAGCCCCGCGTCCCCCCCCCCCTTCTCCCGCGCTGTACCGGAGATCCCCTCGATGGCTGTGCGCCGCTCCCCGCCGTTAATAAAGCCCCGGTGCGCCGGTGCGGTGCCCGCTGGCCGTGCTCGCGCTGCCGGTGCTGCGGGCACCCCCCCCCCGCCACCCCCCCCCGCTGCAGGTGCAGGGCTCGCTTCAGCGCTTTCCCTCCTTTTTTTTTTTTTTAATTTTTTTTTTTTTTGGGGGGGGGGTGCACGCCCCGTCCCCCCCGCCGCGCCTCCCGTTCCCGGCGGGTTTTGGGGTGCGCAGCCCCCCCCCACGGTTCCCCCCCCGTTCCCGAACCGCTCCCCCCGCATCCTCCGGGGGTGCCCCGCGCCCCCCGCGCCCCCCGCGCCCCGCTGAAGGTCACGGCTGCGGGTGGCGCCTGAACCGCGGGTTTTGGGGGGGTGGGGGTGCAGAGTCCCCGGGGTGGCCCCGCCGCAGCCCTCCCACCCCCCCGTCAACCCCGCACCCCCCGTCCCGCTCCGGGACTCGGTGCCCGCGGCCACCAGCGGGGACTTTGGCCGGCGGCGCGTTCGTGGCGTTTGGGGCCGCCCGGGACCGGCGGGGCTGGGGGGGGGGGGTCCCCATGGGCCCTGAGTCCCCCCCCCCCACCCCGGACCCCCCCAGATTTCCCCGCCCACCCAATTTGCCAGCAGGGAAGTGGGGGGGCCGCGCCGAGCCCGCCCCGCTGGTGACACAGGTGGCTGAGCCCGTGCGGAGCTCGGAGCGGGTTTTTTGGGGGGGGGGGCTGCAGCGTGCCCTGACCCCCCCCCTTTAACCCCTGCAGACCCCCGGCACGCCGAGGATGCTCGGGGGGGCCCCGCGAACCCCGCAACAGCCCAGGGTGAGTCGCGGGGCGGGCGGGGGGGGGCCCAACCAGGCGCGAATTTTTGGGGTTTCCTGTTTTTTCTCCTGTGCACGATGCGGAGCGGGGCCGGGGGGGGCACAGCCCGGCGTGGGGGGCACATCTGAGGGTCCCCCCCACTGAGTTTTGAGGGGCTGGACCCCCCCAGCACGGCGGATTTGGGGGCGGGGAGGGTGATAGGGATACTTGGATATTTTTTTTAATTTTTTTATTCTGCGGGGCGGGGGTTACGGATGTGGTTTTTTTTTGGGGCGGGGGGAGTTTTTGGGGGGTCGGGGGGTGGAGGAGCAGGGCGGGGTGTGGGAGCAGCCGCGGCCGCACGCAGCAGCAGCCGCTCATTTATTATTGATCTGCGTATCTGGTGTCGGGCCCAGCGGCGCCCCGGTGCCCCCCCCGGTACCCCCCCCGGTACCCCGGGGGTGCCGCACACCTTGGGGAGGGGTCGCTGGCGATGCCGTGGGGGGGGGAATCTCGCCGTTTCCATGGCCACGGGGCTGCGTTTTCCCGGGAAAACCGATAAAGATGGGTGGGTGAGCTGAGCCCCCCCCGGACCCCCCCCCTCGGTAAGGCCCCGGTGTCCCCGCAGGGTACCGGGAGTTGAGCTGTGGGGTCCCCGCGCTGCTGTGTCCCCCCCCCGCCCCTCCCCCCAAGATGTCCTATTTCACCGAGCACTTCTGGGTAAGCCGGGACCCCCCCCACCCTTGGGTGCCCCCCACTGCCCCCCCCGGCCCTTGGGGGAGGTGAATTTTTAAGGCCCGTTAATTTTTGTTAATGCCGTTAATTAATTAATCGGGGGGCGGGGGGGGGGGTCTGGGGGTCTCCCAGCTGTGGTGACATCACTGTCCCGTCCCCCCCCCCCACCACTCCATGGGGTCCAAAGCCTGGGGGGCGGGGGGGGGGGGGTGGTCGGGGGGAAGTCACGTGGTTGGCGCTTCCTGGTTCGTCCCGCGGCTGCCGCCACCTTCCTCTTCCTCCTGCCTCAGTTTCCCCTGCGGCTTCACCTGGGGGGGGGGGCTCCAGTGAAGCCACTTTGTGGGTGGGGGGCAGCACCCAAAATAACCCCGGGGGGCGTTTGGGGTGCAGCCCAGCCCTTCCTGGGGAGCCCCTGGGGCTGGTTCTGGGCAGGGGTGGGGGCTCAATTTTGGGGGGAGGAGGGGTTTGGGCCGCTCCAAACGCTGATCCAGGTGGTCCCAGGGAAAAGGGGGTGGGGGGATTTGGGATTTGGGATCTGAGGGTGGGGAGGGCTCCCCTGGCAGGGCGAGAAGAACCACGGCTTCGACGTGCTCTACCACAACATGAAGCACGGGCAGATCTCCACCAAGGAGCTCGCCGACTTCGTCCGGGAGAGGTACCCGGGGGTGGGGGGGGGAGGAGCCCCCAGAATCCCTGGGGGGCGTTTGGGATCCCTAAAATCCTGTCTGCATCCCAAATCCCCCTCCCCGCCATCCCCAGGGCTGCCATTGAGGAGAACTACGCCAAGGCCATGGTGAAGCTGTCGAAGATGGCCACCAACGGGACCCAGCTGGGGTAGGGGCTGCGGAGGGGAGGGTCTGGGACCCCTCGAGGTGGCTTCGAGGACCTGGGTGACCCTTCTGGTGGCCCCTCCGGGCAGGACTTTCGCCCCGCTGTGGGAGGTTTTCCGCATCTCCTCGGACAAGCTGGCCCTGTGCCACCTGGAGCTGATGAAGAAGCTGCACGACCTCATCAAGGAGATCTCTCGCTACGGCGAGGAGCAAGGCCGGGTGCACAAGAAGGTACTGCTGTCCCTCCCCACCACCCACCTTCCTGCTCCTGTCCCCTCCATCCCTAGTGTCCCCTGCCCACGCTGTGTCCCCTGGCAGTCCAAGGAGGAGGTGTCGGGCACGCTGGAGGCCGTGCAGCTGCTGCACGGGGTGGCCCAGCTGCTGCCCAAGTCCAAGGAGAGCTACCACAGCAAGTGCCAGGAGTACGAGCGGCTGCGCAAGGAGGGCACCAGCCAGAAGGAGATCGACAAGGTGACACCCCGCGGTGGCCCTGTCCCCTCCCCACTCGGTGGTCGCTGGCTGCCCCTCGCCCCCCCCACCACCCTGAGTGGTCCCTGGCTCCTGTTGGTGGCTCCCGTCCCTTCCCTGATGGTCCCCGAGTCCCTCTCAGTGGTTGCCGTCCCCTCGTGGTGGTTCTTGTCCCTCCTCCCTGTGGTCCCTGTCACCCCCCGGTGTGGTCACTGTCACCCCCCGGTGTGGTCACTGTCACCCCCCCCCCCCTCAGTGGTTCTTATCTCTTCCCTGGTGATTCTCGACCCTCCCTCAGCGGTCCTGTTGTCCCCCAGTGATCCCTGTCCCCTCCCTGGTGTCCCTTCCTCCCCACAGGAGGTCCCTAACTCCTCTCTGATGGCTCCTGACTTCCTCACGAATGGTCCCTGTCCCCTCCTGGCTGTCCTGACAATCCCTGTCATTGTCCCCTGGCTGTCTGCTGTCCCCTGGGTGGTCCCTGTCCTATCCCTGACAGTCACTGTCCCCTGGCTGTCCCCTGTGCCCTCCCTGACGATCACTGTCCCCTGTCCCCTCCCTGATGATCCCTGTCACTGTCCCCCGGCTGTCCCCTGTCCCCTCCCTGATGACCCCTGTCACTGTCCCCTGGCTGTCCCCTGTCCCCTGGCTGTCCCCTGTCCCCTCCCTGACGGTCACTGTCACTGTCCCCTGTCCCCCGGCTGTCCCCTGTCCCCTCCCTGATGACCCCTGTCACTGTTCCCCGGCTGTCCCCTGTGCCCTCCCTGACGATCACTGTCCCCTGTCCCCTCCCTGATGATCCCTGTCACTGTCCCCCGGCTGTCCCCTGTCCCCTGGCTGTCCCCTGTCCCCTCCCTGACGCTCCCTGTCGTTCCCCTGTCTGTCCCCTGTGCCGGGCTGGCGGCGCAGGCGGAGCTGAAGTCGCGGAAGGCGGGCGAGGCGCTGCGGAGGGCGGTGGACAAATACAACGCTGCCCGCGCCGACTTCGAGCAGCGCATGCTGGACTCGGCCATGGTGGGCACGGCTGGGGCGGGGAGAGGGGTGGGCAGAGGGGGGGGACTGGGGAAAGGGATCCCACCCTTCCCAAACCCCCTTCCGTGGGGACATCCCATCCTTTCCTGCCCACCTGGGGACATCCCATTCATCCCCTTTCCATGGAGACATCCCACCCATCCCAAACCCTTCCCTGCCCACCTGGGGTCATCCCACCCTTCCCAAACCCTTCCCTGTCCTCCTGCCGATCTCTGGGGTCATCCCACCCATCCCAAACCCCCTTCCATGGGGACATCCCACCCATCCCAAACCCTTCCCTGCCCACCTGGGGACATCCCATTCATCTCCTTCTATGGAGACATCCCACCCATCCCAAACCCCCTTTCCATGGGGACATCTCACCCTTCCCAAACCCTTCCCTGTCCTCCTTCTGATCCCTTGGGACATCCCACCCATCCCAAACCCTTCCCTGCCCACCTGGGGACATCCCATTTGTCCCCTTTCCATGGAGACATCCCACCGTTCCCAAACCCCCTTCCATGGGGACGTCCTACCCATCCCAAACCCTTCCCTGCCCACCTGCCTGTCCGTGGGGATGTCCCCCGTTTCCTGACCCCCCGTTTTTTCCTGCTCCAGCGCTTCCAGGAGGTGGAGGAAGCCCACCTGAGGCACATGAAGGGCCTCATCGGCTCCTACTCCCACTCCGTGGAGGACACCCACGTCCAGATCGGCCAGGTGAGCCCCCAGACCAGTGACCCCCCCTCCCCATTCCCATTTTTCCCTCGTTATTCCATCCCCCCTTTCCCCCTTCGTTTTCCCCGCCCAGGTCCACGAGGAGTTCAAGCAGAACGTGGAGAACATCGGCACGGAGATGCTGCTGCGGAGGTTCGCCGAGGGCAAGGGCACGGGGAGAGAGCGGCCAGGTGAGGCTGGGATGGGCAGGGAGGGGTCCCTGATCCCGGCTGATCCCAGTTAATCCCAGTTAATCCCAGCTGATCCCAGCTAATCCCGCTCTCCCATGGCAGGAGCGTTGGATTTCGACGAGTACCGCCTGGCTCCAGCGCAGGAAGGCAAGTACGTCTGCATCCAGCTGGGAATTCCGGGTGCTGCGGGGGCTCTGCCTCACCCCCCTTCCCGCTTTTCCCCAGGACCCAAGAGGAGCCGGAGCAAAGCCTTCCGGATCCCGGGCTTGAGCCGTAAGGAGCGGGAGCGTGATGCTGTGTAAGAGCCTGGATCCCTGGCGTCCCTGCATCCCGGCTTCCCTGTGCCCTTGGATCCCTGCATCCCGGGTTCCCTGTGCCCTTGGATCCCTGCATCCCGGGTTCCCTGTACCCTTGGATCCTTGCATCCCAGCATTCCGGCATTCCTTTGTTCTTGGATCCCTGCATTCCCACCTCCTGCATTCCTGCATCTCAGCATTCTGGCATCCCTGCATCCTGGCAGCTTTGCATCTCTTGTTTCATCCCTGAATTCCACCATCCCCAAATTCCTGTGTCCCACACCCCCAAATTCCCACATCCTAAGTCCCCGAATTCCCGTGTCCCACACCCCCAAATTCCCGTGTCCCACACCCCCAAATTCCCACATCCTAAGTCCCCGAATTCCTTCCTCCTCGAGTTCCCACATCCCTGCATCCCACAGCCCTTCCCCCTGCACCGCCTGACTCTCCCCCCTCTCATTCCCCAGGGAATCCCCGGACAACGACCTGGTGAGTGTCCCAGTGCCCTGCCCCCCACCCACCCTGGCACTGCCATTCCCAAACTGGGAGCACTGGGAATGTCCCAGCGTGTCCCTCCCCGCAGGGCTGCCCGGAGGTGGACGAGGACGGATTCACCGTGCGCCCGGACATCGCCCGCAGTATCCTTGGGACACAAACAGGGAAAACTGGGGAGTTCTGGGGGCAATTCCAACCGGGAATTTCTGTGGGAATCCGAGGGGGGATTCCAAGCGGGAATTGCCCTTGACGGAGGGGGGCTCAGGCGAGGCGGAGAACGCCGGGTGCTCCTCCAGCGATTCCGACTACGACGAGGACGAGCCGCGCAAGTTCTACGTCCACATCAAACCGGTGCAGCCCCGGGAAGCGGCCGGCAGCGCCGAGGCCGCCGTGGAGCAGCTGAAGGCCACCGTGGGAAACCTGATCCTGGCCCCCGGCGGGGGTGTTGGGGTGAGCCTGGGGGGCCGCGGGGAGCCCCGGGGCTCTCGGGGTCACCTCAGCCCTGTCCCCTCCTCTGCTTGCAGGGCACCGTCAGGAGGCAGGCGTCCCGTAAGTGGCACTGGGGAGGTGGCAGCCAGCTTGGGGACATCGTGTGGTTCCTGAGATCCCCTTCCTTGGAGATATCCCATCCTTCCTTAAAACCAATCCTTGGGGACGTCATGGCCTCCCTCAGCCCTGCGCCTTGGGGACATCGTGTGGTTCCTGAGATCCCCTTCCTTGGGGATATCCCATCCTTCCTTAAAACCCTAAGGACATCCTTCCTAAAATCCTTGGGGACGTCATGGCCTCCCTGAGCCCTGCTCCTTGGGGACAGTGCCAACCTTCCAGAGCCCTGCTCCTTGGGACAGTGCCAACCTTCCAGAGCCCTGCTCCTTGGGGACAGTGCCACCCTTCCTTGAGCCCCGCTCTGTGGGGACAGTGCCACCCTTCCAGAGCCCCGCTCCTTGGGGACAGTGCCACCTTCCTGAGCCCCGCTCCGTGGGGACAGTGCCACCCTCCCTGAGCCCTGCTCCTTGGGGACAATGCCACCCTTCCTTGAGCTCTGCTCCATGGGGACAATGCCACCCTCCCTGAGCCCTGCTCCTTGGGGACAATGCCACCCTCCCTGAGCCCTGCTCCGTGGGGACATCGCGTCATTCCCAAGCCTCCTTCCTTGGGGACGTCCCACCTTTCCTCAAACCCAATCCCTGGAGACAGTGCCACCGTTCCTGAGCCCCCTTCCCTGTGCACTTGTCAACCCCTGGGGACACCCCACCCTTCCCGAGCCACCCTGGAGGCTCCGTGTCCCCTCACGGTGACATCCCTCCGCAGGACACGCGGCGTCCCTGACCCCGGCCTCCGGTGACACGGACCCCGAGGGGACACTGGCGGCGGGTGAGACTGGGCTGGGGGCTTGGGGGGCACATGAGGGGTCCTGGGGGTGGGGTGCACTGCAGTGTCCCCTCTCCCCGCAGGTGACAGCACGGGGAGGGGTCTCCCGGCGGCGCAGGTGAACAGGTAGGGGACAGGGAGGGATTGGGGGTGACATGGGGTGGCCACCCCCCATCCCTGGGGGGGGGGTCCAGGGTGGGCTTTGAGCCACCCCCCTGCTCTGTCCCTGTCCCAGCCGCCCTGGGAAGCCCCCCCAGGACGTGCTGCCCTCGGCCGCTCTCTTCGGGCCCCCCCTGGAGTCGGCGTTTGAAGCAGAGGAATTCCCGGGTGAGGATTTGGGGGCGGGGATGGGGAATGGGGTGGGGTCTCACCCCGTGGGGAGGGGGCTGCTCTCTGACCGCGGCTGCCCCGCAGCCCCCCGCTCCTACGTCCTCACCTCGTCCTCGTCGCCCTTCTCCTCCTCGTCCCCGGAGAACGTGGAGGACTCGGGGCTGGACTCGCCCTCACACCCCGCGCCCGGACCCTCCCCGGACTCGCGGCCCTGGACCCCGCAGCCGGGCACGCCGCAGAGCCCCGGCCCCAAACCGGACCCTCCGCCCCCCGGGGCCAGCGGCGCCTGGGCCCCCCGGCCCCGCAGCCCCTCCGGCCGCCTCCCCGAGCCCCCCAACTTCGCCGTTTTCAGCGGCCCCGGCGCCGAGGGGCTTTGGGGGGACACGGGGGCCGCGCCTCGGGGTCGCAGCCGCTGCCTCAGCGGCCCCGTGCCGCGAGAAGCCCCCTCGCCAGATCCTTTCGGGGACCCCCCGGCCTGGGGCAGACCCCGCAGCCCCGGCGGGGAGCTGCCCCCGCTGACGCGTCCTTCCTCCAACTCGGCCTCCTCCTCGTCCTCCTCGCCGGCCCCCGCGAGCGGGGGCGAGTCCTCCAGCCCCTCTCCCTGGGGCTGCCAGGGGCCGGGGGCGAGGCTGAGCGAGGGGGGCTCGGTGGGGGCGCCCCACGTGCAGTCGGAGCCGGGTGAGTGGCGGGGGGAGCTGCCCCCCAGAACCCCAAACTGTGCCCCCATCACCCTTAAATCTGCCCCCCCCCCCAGGACCCCCAACTCTGCCCCCATCACCCTTAAATCTGCCCCCCCCCCCCGGACCCCCAACTCTGCCCCCATCACCCTTAAATCTGCCCCCCAGGACCCCCAACTCTGCCCCCATCACCCTTAAATCTGCCCCCCCCCAGAATCCCAAACTCTGCCCCCATTACCCCCAGTTCTGCCCCCATTACCCCCAGTTCTGCCCCCAGTGACTCCTAACTCTGCTCCTCAGTTACCCTGAACTGTGCCCCACCCTGTAACCCCAACTCTGCCCCCATAACCCCTAAACCCGACCCCCATTACCTTGAACTCTGCCCCAATCACCCCCAACTCCACCCCCCCACCCCAGAACCCAGAACCGAGCTGAGCCCGGCCCAACTCCCGACATCTCTGAGCCCCTCCTGGGTCTCCGGGGGAGGTCCTGGATCCCGCTGGGGGGGTCCTGGATCCCGCTGGGGAGGTCCTGGATCCCGCTGGGGAGGTCCTGGATCCCGAGGGGGGGTCGTGGATCCTGCTGGGGGGGTCCTGGATCCTGCTGGGGGGGTCCTGGATCCCGCTGGGAGGGTCCTGGATCCCGCTGGGAGGGGTCCTGGATCCCGCTGGAGGGGTCCTGGATCCCGAGGGGGGGTCCTGGATCCCGCTGGGGGGGGTCCTGGATCCCGAGGGGGGGGTCCTGGATCCCGAGGGGAGGTCCTGGATCCCGCTGGGGGGGGTCCTGGACCCCGAGGGGGGGGTCCTGGATCCTGCTGGGGGGGGTCCTGGATCCCGAGGGGGGGGTCCTGGATCCCGAGGGGAGGTCCTGGATCCCGCTGGGGGGGGTCCTGGATCCCGAGGGGGGGTCCTGGATCCCGCTGGGGGGGGTCCTGGATCCCGAGGGAGGGTCCTGGATCCCGCTGGGGGGGGTCTTGGATCCCGCTGGGGGGGGGGTCCTGCCGTGTCGGGGCTTTCCCCTCACCCCCCCGTTCCTGCTCCCCCCCCCCAGATTCTGTCCCCTCCTGGCCCAGCGCTGCCCCCCGGGACGTTCCTCTGGTGGCCCCCCCGCGCCGCTCCCGCACCAAGCGGCCGCCGGCCGGGCCGGCCGCGGGCAGCAACAGCGACCTGGTGCGGGGCCGGGCTGGGGGGGCGCGGGGACCCCCGGGCTGGGGGCGGCGCGGGGAACCCCCCCGGGAGGCGCGGCCGGGCTTCCCAGTGCTTCCCAGTATGGGAATGGCAGCGCCGGGAATGGGAGGAGATTCGCTGGGGGATAAGGGAGGGGGGGTGGGGTGTGGGAATTTGGGGAGGTGGGAATTCGGGGATGGAAGGGTGTGGGAATTCGGGGATGCAGGAATTCAGGGACATAGGATGTGGGAATTCAGGGGTGCAGGGATGTGGAGTTCAGGGATTCGGGACTTTAGGAATACTTGGATGCAGGGGTATAGAGCTTGGGAATTCAGGGATGTGGGAATGCAGGGTTCGGGGATGCAGGGATGCGGGATTTGGGGATGCAGGGATGCAGGGTTCGGGGATGCAGGGATGCAGGGTTTGGGGATGCAGGGTTCGGGGATGCAGGGATGCAGGGATGCGGGATTTGGGGATGCAGGGTTCGGGGATGCAGGGATGCAGGGATGCGGGATTTGGGGATGCAGAGACGCAGGGTTCGGGGATGCAGGGATGCGGGATTTGGGACTGCAGGCACGCAGAGTTGCGGACGCCCACCCCCGCCCTCCTTGCCTCGGCAGTCGCGCTCGCTGAGCCCCTCGCCCTCCTGGAGCTGCGGCCCCTCGCACTCCGCCCCCGCCAGCCTGGGCGAGCGCGGCTTCTTCTCCGCGGCCCCGCCGGCGCTCGGTGCGTGCCGGGGGCTTTGGGGGTGGGGTGGGGGGTTGGGAAGCGGGGGGTCCCAGCCGTGCCCTGACCCCTCCTGCCCTTCCCCAGGGCTGTCGCGCGGTCCCAGCCCGGTGGTGCTGGGCTCGCAGGACGCGCTGCCCGTGGCCACCGCCTTCACCGAGTACGTGCACGCCTATTTCAAGGGGCGCGACGCCGACAGGTAACGGGGGTCCCGAGGGTCGTCCCCCCCCTTCCGGCCGCTGCGTCCTGCCTGGGGCGTCCCCCTGACCCCCGGCGTGTCCCCGGCAGCTGCCTGGTGAAGGTGACGGGGGAGCTGACCATGTCGTTCCCCGCGGGCATCGTGCGGGTGTTCAGCGGCCCCGCCGCCCCGCCCGTGCTCAGCTTCAGGCTGCTCAACGCCGGCGCCATCGAGCACTTCCTGCCCAACGCCGAGCTGCTCTACAGGTGCGGGGACAGCCTGGGAGAGGGGGGGCAGGGGGTGTCCGGGGGTCGCAGGGACCTTGGGGAGTGATGGATGCAGTGATGGGGGCGGGTTTAGGGGTGTGGGGTATCCCTGTTTTCCCGGGGATGCCCTCAGGAGCCGAGGGATGCAGAGATGGGGAGCTGAGTTTTGGGGTAGGTGGGGTTTCCAGGGGTCTGGGTGTCCTGGGAATGCAGCA
Organism: Phylloscopus trochilus trochilus; assembly: GCA_016584745.2. Lineage (NCBI taxonomy): Eukaryota > Metazoa > Chordata > Aves > Passeriformes > Phylloscopidae > Phylloscopus > Phylloscopus trochilus. The sequence goes on from WQNJ02000050.1 coordinate 3,517,907, forward strand.
ATGGGGGAGAGCTGAGTTTTGGGGTAGGTGGGGTTTCCAGGGGTCTGGGTATCCCAGGAATGCAGCAATGGGGGAGAGCTGAGTTTTGGGAGTTCCAGGGGATGCAGCCATGGGGAGCTGGGTGTTGGGATTTTGGGATTCTTCTTCTGGGGGCGCCCAGACTCTGCTCCCCCTCTTCCCCCGCGCCCCCAGCGACCCCTCCCAGAGCGACCCCAGCACCAGGGACTTCTGGCTGAACATGGCAGCGCTGACCGGGCACCTGCAGAAGCAGGCGGAGCAGAGCCCGGCCGCCTCCTACTACAACGTGGCTCTGCTCAAGTACCAGGTGAGCCCCGCAGGGTTTGGGGTCCTGAACCCCCATAGGGTGGGAGATGCACGGTTTGGGGTCCCAAACCCTTATAGGGTGGGAGATGCAGGGTTTGGGGTCCTGAACCCCCATAGGGTAGGAGATGCAGGGTCTGGGATTCTGAACTCCAACAGGGTGGGAGATGCAGGGTTTGGGGTCCCGAACCCCTCCAGGGTGGGAGATGCAGGGTCTGGGGTCCTGAACACCCACAGGGTGGGAGATGCAGGGTTTGGGGTCCTGGGGCTGAACAGGGTGGGAGATGCAGGGTTTGGGGTCCTGAACCCCCATAGGGTGGGAGATGCAGGGTTTGGGGTCCAGGGGGGCTGAACAGGGTGGGAGATGCAGGGTTTGGGGCCCTGGGGTTGAGCAGGGTGTGAGGTGCAGGTTTTGGGGTCCTGGACCCCACACAGGGTGTGGGAGATGCAGGGTTTGGGGTCCCGGACCCCCCCAGGGTGGGAGATGTAGGGATTGGAGCCCTGAACCCCCCACACGGTGGGAGATGCAGGGTCTGGGGTCCCAAACCCTTATAGGGTAGGAGATGCAGGGTTTGGGGTCCTGGGGCTGAACAGGGTGGGAGATGCAGGGCCTGGGGTCCGGTGGGGGGAAACCCCTCCTGGGCACAGGAGGGTCTCGGTGCCCCCCCTAACCCCCCCTGAGCCCCGTGCTGCGCCGCAGTTCTCGCGGCTGGGCCCCGCCTCGGCGCCGCTGCGGCTCTGCGTGCGCTGGGACTGCGCGCCCGGCGCCACGCGGGTCAGCGTGGAGTACGGCTACAACGCGGCCGCGCTGGCCCTGCCCGTGCCCCTGGGCAACGTGCACGTCCTGCTGCCCGTGGAGGAGCCCCTGAGCAACCTGCGGCTGCAGCCCGCGGCCAGCTGGTAACGGGGGAGGCGGGCGGGGAGCGGGGATGGGCGGCGCCGGGGCGCGGAGTGCAGGGTGGGTCTGGGGTCCTGGACTTTCACAGGGTGTGGGAGATGTAGGGTCTGGGGTCCCAAACCTTCACAGGGTGTGGGAGATGCAGGGTCTGGGGTCCTGGACTTTCACAGGGTGTGGGAGATGCAGGGTCTGGGGTCCCAAACCTTCACAGGTTGTGGGAGGTGCAGGGTCTGGGGTCCCAAACCTTCACAGGGTGTGGGAGATGCAGGGTTTGGGGTCCCAAAACTTCACAGGGTGTGGGAGATGCAGGGTCTGGGGTCCCAAACCTTCACAGGGTGTGGGAGATGCAGGGTCTGGGGTCCCAAACCTTCACAGAGTGTGGGAGATGCAGGGTCTGGGGTCCTGGACTTTCACAGGGTGTGGGAGATGCAGGGTCTGGGGTCCCAAACCTTCACAGGGTGTGGGAGATGCAGGGTCTGGGCTCCCAAACCTTCATAGGGTGTGGGAGATGCAGGGTCTGGGGTCCCAAACCTTCACAGGGTGGATGACACAGGGCTGGGGGCCCCAAATTCCCCCAGGGAATGGGGATCCCGAGATGGGGACCACAGGAGTGGGTGGGGTCCTGAATCTCCCCAGGGTGGGAGAAGGGGAGATTTCCCTGGGCTGGGAAATGGGAACACCTTGAGCCAGGAAACGGCGCCGCTGATGGGGTGAGGAAGGCAGGGAGGTGGGGATGGGCAGGAAGGGCTGGATTTTGGGGGGCGTGGGGGGCTTGAGGACACCCCCCCGTATCCCGGCAGGAACCTGGAGGAGAAGCGGCTGCTCTGGAAGCTGCTGGACATCCCCGGCGCCCCGGGGCAGGGAGGTGAGGCCGGGCCCGCCCTGCTGGGGTGGGACACGGGGTGGGGACCCCACATCCCGACTCCCCCCAACCCCTGCGCTGTCCCCCCAGGCTGTGGGCGGCTCTCGGCCAGCTGGGAGCCGCTGGGGGGGCCCAGTAAGCCCAGCCCCGTGGCCGCCCAGTTCAGCAGCGAGGGCAGCACCTTGTCGGGGGTGGAGGTGGAGCTGGCGGGCGCCGGGTACCGCATGTCGCTGGTCAAGAAGAGGTTTGCGACAGGTACGGCCGGGTGGGGGGCGTCCCTTCCCCACAGCCCTGAGGGGTGCGGGGTCCTCTCCCCATCCCCTGGGTCCTGGGGGAACAGGGGGTCCCTTCCCTGGGGTATTTGGGGTCCCTTCCCTGGGGTATTTGGGGTCCTTTTCCCTGGGGTATTTGGGGTCCTTTCCCTGGGGTATTTGGGGTCCTTTTCCCTGGGGTATTTGGGGTCCTTTCCCTGGGGTATTTAGGTTCCTTTCCCTGGGGTATTTGGGGTCCTTTCCCTGGGGTATTTGGGGTCCTTTTCCCTGGGGTATTTGGGGTCCTTTCCCTGGGGTATTTGGGGTCCTTTCCCTGGGGTATTTCGGGTCCTTTCCCTGCACTTCAGGGTTCTCAGGGGTCCTGCTCCCTTTCGGGGTCCCTTCCCTGTTCCTTGGGGTGCTCAGGGTCCCACCCCCAGCATTCCCAGGGCCCTGAGGTGCTGCGATCCCTTTCCAGAGGGTCCCTTCCCAGCTCTCCATGATCCTGGGGGCGCATGGGCTCCCCTCCCCATCCCCCAAAACTCCTTTTTTCCCCCCCCCCGCCCTCACTGGGCGATGCTCGAGGTCTCCCGGTTTGGTGGTGGCCCCGAGCTCTGGGCAGTGTCCGTGCCCACCCCTGCTCCGTGCCCACCCCTGCTCCGTGCCCACCTTTCCTCCACAGGGATTTACCTGGCTGGGTCCTGAGCGGCTCCTGGACCTCCCGAGCCCCCCCACCCCGGGCTTCTCCCGTGGCTGTGTGAACTTGGAAACACTGGAAGGAGGCAGGCTGGGGAGGGGGCGCCTCCTCCTCCTCCTCCTTTTGCTCCTGCTCCTCCTCCTCCTGTCCCCGTCGCTGTCCCCGCGCCCCCGCCGCCCTCCCCTGTGCTGTGATGGGAGCAGGAGCTGCTCTTTTATTAAACACTTTATTTTCTAATAAATCCCACCCTGCCGGCTCTCACCTCCCTCCTGCCACGGCACCCATCCCATCCTGTATTCCCATCCCATCCCATCCCATCCCATCCCATTCCATTCCATATTCCCATCCCATGGATCCCATCCCATATTCCCATTCCATCAATCCCATTCCCACCCCATCCCATCCCATGGATCCCATTCCATATTCCCATCCCACCCCATCAATCCCATTCCCATTCCATATTCCCATCCCATCATCCCTTCCCATCCCATTCCCACCCCATCCCATCCCATCTTCTCATTCTACCCCATCAATTCAATTCCCATTCCATATTCCCATCCCATGGATCCCATCCCATCCCATATTCCCATTCCATCAATCCCATTCCCACCCCATCCCACCCCATGGATCCCATCCCATATTCCCATTCCATCCCATTCCCACCCTGTCCCATCCCACCCCGTATTCCCATCCCATCCCATCCCATCCCATCCCAGGAGCCTCCTGGAGCTCCTTGGAAGTGGTGCTGGTGGCTCCTCTCCCTGGGGAAACTGAGGCAGGGCTGTGCTGAGCCCCCCCTGGTGCCCGGGGTGGGGGGTGGGTGGGTGGCACCCCCAGGGGAGGGTCCCCAAAGGGTCCCTGGCTCCGGCGTGAGGGTGACACCAATCGATCAGGAGTGTCTCCAGGGAGGTTTGGTGGCTCTTGGTGACACCTGGGATGGTGCCACCGCCTGGCTGTGTCCCTGTCCCACCAGCCAGGGTACCTGAGGGGGGGGGCTCCTGGGGGGGGTGGGGGGGGACACGCTACCCCCGAGCTTTGCTCCGCCCATCCCGCAGCGCCTCGATTTTGGGGGACAGCTCCCCAAAAGTGGGTCTGGCTGCGGGGGCGAAGGCCCAGCAGCTCATCATCAGCGCGTACACCTGGGGAGGGGACAAGGGACACGGCGAGGCCGTCAGGGGACACAGGGCACCCCGGGGACCCTGCTGGTTGGGGGGTGCACAGGCTCCCAGCCCCGGGGCAGCGGTGTCACCTCCGAGGGACAGCCGGCGGGGGCCGGGAGTCGCCGGTTGTCCTTGAGGAGCTCCAGCAGGTGGCAGATGATCTGCGCCGGCCTGGCGGTGCCCATCATCCGCAGGAATTCCTGGTGGGCACGGGGTGGGGGGACATCTGTGAGCACCAGGGGGGGCTCGTCTCGGAGGGAATGGCCCCCTCCTTTTTGGGAAAAAATGTCACCTCTGAGGGGCTCTTGCTCTTGGAGCTGTAGGTGAAGAGCTCGTAGAGGAGCACCCCGAAGCTCCAGGTGTCGGAGGCGCAGGAGAAGATGCTGTCAGCCAGGGATTCCGGAGCGTACCTGCCCGGAAAAGTGGGGTCCTGAGCCTCGGGAAAAGGGCGGCCTGAGGCTGGGGAAAAGGGGATCCTGAGCACCGGGAAAAGGGGGTCCTGAGCCTCGGGAAAAGGGGATCCTGAGCACCGGGAAAAGGGGATCCTGAGCACCGGGAAAAGGGAGTCCTGAGCACCGGGACAAGGGGGTCCTGAGCTTCAGGAAAAGGGGATCCTGAGCTTCAGGAAAAGGGGATCCTGAGCACCGGGAAAAGTGGGTCTTGAGCACCAGGAAAAGGGGGTCCTGAGCCTCAGGAAAAGGGGGTCCTGAGCCTCGGGAAAAGAGGATCCTGAGCACTGGGAAAAGGGGATCCTGAGCACCAGATCCCTCTGGAATTCCAGCCCTCCCAGCGTCCCCCCCCTCACCAGAAGACGGGGCTCTGGCCGGGCTCCCGCACCACGTAGTAATCCTTGTCCTGCGGCAGCAGCTTGGCCAGCCCGAAGTCGCCGATCTTGACGTGGCTGTCGCTCTCCACCAGGATGTTCCTGCTGGCCAGGTCGCGGTGCACGCAGCGCTGCGCCCCCAGGTACTCCATGCCCTGCCGGGAGGCGGCGGCTGCAGGGGAGCGCCCCCGGGGCTGGGGGGGCCCTGCGGGGAGGGGCCCGGGGGGCTGATCCGGCTGGGACACAGCCCCAGGGGTCAGAGTGGCATTGCTCCGGCCAGGGGTCAGAGTGGCATTGCTCTGGCCAGGGGGTCAGAGTGGCATTGCTCCGGCCAGGGGGTCAGAGAGCCATTGCTCTGGCCAGGGGGTCAGAGTGGCATTGCTCCGGCCGGGGGGTCAGAGTGGCATTGCTCCGGCCGGGGGTCAGAGTGGCATTGCTCTGGCTGAGGGTCAGAGTGGCATTGCTCTGGCCAGGGGGTCAGAGTGGCATTGCTCCGGCCGAGGGGTCAGAGTGGCATTGCTCCGGCCGGGGGGTCAGAGTGGCGTTGCTCCGGCCAGAGGGTCAGAGGGGCATTGCTCTGGCCGAGGGGTCAGAGTGGCGTTGCTCTGGCCAGGGGGTCAGAGTGGCATTGCTCCGGCCGAGGGTCAGAGTGGCATTGCTCCGGCCGAGGGTCAGAGTGGCATTGCTCCGGCCAGGGGGTCAGAGTGGCATTGCTCCGGCCAGGGGGTCAGAGTGGCATTGCTCCGGCCAGGGGGTCAGAGTGGCGTTGCTCTGGCCAGGGGGTCAGAGTGGCATTGCTCTGCCCGGGGGTCAGAGTGCCATTGCTCCGGCCGGGATGCAGCTGCTGGCAGGGGCAGGACCCAGCAGGGCTGCACCAAATCCTGGCTGGACAATGATCTCCTGGGTGACCATGCCTGGCCGGGCACTGACCTCCTGGGTGACCATGCCTGGGGGTCACCCTGGCCAGACAATGACCTCCTGGGTGACCATGCCAGGCTGGACAATGACCTTCTGGGTGACCACACCTGGGGATCATCCCAGCAGGACAATGACCTCCTGGGTGACCATGCTGGGCTGGACAATGACCTCCTGGGTGACCATGTCTGGGGATCATCCTGGCCGGACAATGACCTCCTGGGTGACCATGCTGGGCTGGACAATGACCTCCTGGGTGACCATGCCTGGGGGCTCATTCCAGCTGGACAACGACTCCCTGGATGAGCCGTGGCATTGCTGGCAGGGACAGGATCCTGCAGCATCCCCCAGGGCTGGACCAGACCCCAGCTGGACAGTTCCCTCCTGGGTAATCCTCGGGTGACCCATGGCACTGCTCCCGCCAGGACAGAGCCGCTGGCAGGGACAGGCCCCAGGGCTGGCCCATGACCCTTGAGTGACCCTTGGTGTGATTCCAGCCCCATCCCGGGACAGCAGCACCCCCACGCCCGCCCTGATCCCACCTTGCAGATCTGCCAGGCGTAGAGGAGCAGCGTCCTGTGCTCCAGGCGGGGCTGGTTCTTCTGCAGGAAATCCCGCAGGCAGCCGTTGGGCAGGAACTCCATCACCAGGCGCAGCCCTCGCGTTCCTGGAGCCAAATCCAGCACTGAGAGGGCTGGGGAAGGGATCAGGGATCCCCGCCCCACTTGTGACCCCATTCGCTGTCCCATTCCCGCCCCATTCCCGGCCTTATTCCCTGCCCCATTCCCTGCCCCATTCCCAGCCCCATTCCCCACCTCATTCCCCACCCCATTCCTAGCCCCATTCCCTATCCCATTCTCTGCCCCCTTCCCTGTCCCATTCCCCACCCCATTCCCTGCCCCATTCCCAGCCCCATTCCTGTCCCATTCCCTGCCCCGTGCCCGGGCCCATTCCCAGCCCCATTCCCACTCCATTCCCGGCCTTATTCCCTGTCCCATTCCCTGCCCCATTCCCAGCCCCATTCCCAGCCCCATTCCCTGCCCCATTCCCTGTCCCATTCCCCACCCCATTCCCGGCCCCATTCCCTGCCCCATTCCCAGCCCCATTCCCACTCCATTCCCGGCCTTATTCACTGTCCCATTCCCTGCCCCATTCCCAGCCCCATTCCCAGCCCCATTCCCTGCCCCATTCCCGGCCCCATTCCCCACCCCATTCCCCGCCCCATTCCCTGCCCCATTCCTAGCCCCATTGCCAGCCCCATTGCCAGCCCCATTCCCTGTCCCATTCCCCACCCCATTCCCGGCCCCATTCCCAGCCCCATTCCCTGCCCCATTCCCAGCCCCATTCCCAGTCCCATTCCCAGTCCCATTCCCTGCCCCATTCCCTGCCCCATTCCTGCCCCATTCCCTATCCCATTCCCTGTCCCATTCCCAGCCCCATTCCCCACCCCATTCCCCGCCCCATTCCCAGCCCCGTTCCCCACCCCATTCCCCGCCCCATTCCCCGCCCCATTCCCGGCCCCATTCCCTGCCCCATTCCCAGCCCCATTCCCAGCCCCATTCCCAGCCCCATTCCCGGCCCCATTCCCTGCCCTTTGCCAGCTCACCGCGGCTGTAGCAAACCCCTCGGTACCGGACGATGAAGTCGTGCTGCAGCGAGTGCAGGATTTGGATCTCCCGCTCGAAATCCCGCATTTCCTTGGCAGAATCCTGCTGCAGCTTCTTCACCGCCACCAGCTCGCCCGTGCTGTCGCCCAGCGGGTCGTAGCGGCACAGCTCCACGCTCCCAAAATTCCCCTGGGGGCAGGGGACCGGAATTTGGGGTGGCCCAACATTCCCCAAATCCACTCCACACAGAGCGGGATGCTCGGGAATCGTTTCCCAGCACAGCCAGGAAGGTCCCACACCCCAAATCAGGGAAGGGAAGAGCGGCTGTGCCGAGTTTTGGGGCTGGGGGGTCTCTGCCGTGGCCCCACCTTGCCCAGCAGCGAGATGTACTTGAGGTGCCGCTCCTGGAAGTGCTCGGGATCCTGGCTCATGGCCAGGGAATCGTGTCCCCAGAAGCCGTCCCGGAGCGTCATGTCCGCGGGGGACAGCTCCGACAGCAGCTCGTAGTCTGGTGGGAGAGGGGGGTGAGGCCTCCGCGGGGTCCCCCCGTGTCCCCCCGTGTCCCCCCCGGCCCGTGCCGGCGCCCACCGGAGGTGATGAGGCTGTTGAGGTCGCGGATGAGGGCGCGGAAGCAGGGCCGGCGCTGGGGCTCGTACTCCATGCACTGGGCCACCAGCGCCGCCAGCTCCGGCCACTTGGGAGCCGGGAGCTGCTGGCGGCTCTGGTAGAATTCCAGCTTCTGTGGGGGGGCAGGAGAGAGGGATCGGGGCGGGGGGACCCCCAGAGAGCCCCCGAGCAGCTCAGAGCTGGGGGAGGGTGGGATGGGGATGGGGATGGGATGGGATGGGATGGGAATGGGATGGGATCGATGGGATGGGGATGGGAATGGGATGGGATCGATGGGATGGGGATGGGATGGGATGGGATCCATGGGATCCATGGGATGGGATGGGATCCATGGGATCCATGGGATGGGATGAGATAGGATGGGATCGATGGGGATGGGATGGGATGGGATGGGATGGGATGGGATGGGATGGGATGGGGTGGGATGGGGCGGGATGGGATGGGATGGGATGGGATCAATGGGATGGGGATGGGATGAGATGGGATGGGATGGGGCAGGATGGGATGGGATCAATGGGATGGAGGCAGCAGGAGCAGGGCAGGCCGATCAGGATCCATCAGGAGGGGGCAGGAGGATCAGGATGGGGCAGGAATGCCGGCTCCAGCGGGGTGCTGGGATCAGCCTCACCCTCTGGGGCTCCAGCAGGCTCAGGGGCATGTTGCCCCCACTGAAGATCTCCCAGAGGGTGGCTCCGAAGCCCCACTTGTCGGCCGGCAGCGCCAGGCTCCCAGGATCGCTGACGCACTCGGGGGCCACCCAGGGGATCCGATCCACCAGCACTGCGGCGTGCCCGGCCCCGCTCAGCACCCCCCGAGGGGCTCAGCACCCCCCGAGGGGCTAAGCACCCCCCGAGGGGCTCAGCACCCCCAGAACCCCCTCACGCACCGCCCCTGGCCAGGGCCTGACAACGACCCCAGGGTGGTTGAGTTTGAGGAAGGGGATTCAGAGCCAGGACCCCACTTTGAGGATGAGCACAGAACCCTGAGCCCAGATCCCAGACCCCAAACCCAGATCCAGGACTCCAAACCCAGATCCAAGACCCCAAACCCAGATCCAGGACCCCAAACCCAGATTCCGGACCCCAAACCCAGATCCAGGACCCTGAGCCCAGATCCAGGACCCCAAACCCAGATCCAGGACCCTGAGCCCAGATCCAGGACCCTAAACCCAGATCCAGGACCCTAAACCCAGATCCCGGACCCCAAACCCAGATCCAGGACCCCAAACCCAGATCCAGGACCTCAAACCCAAAGCTGGAACCCAGAGCCACAGCCAGGATTCCCCATCAAGGATGAAAACAGGACCCTGTACCCCAACCCCAGCACCCCGGGACCCCCTCACTCACTGTCCCGGGCCAGGACGGTGACGCTGACCCCGGGGTCGTTGAGTTTGATGAAGGGGGGGCTCCCCCCGGCCGTGTCCCCCTCCCGGGCCAGCAGCACCTTCTTAGCAGAGACGTTCCCGTGTGGGATTTTCTTGTCCTCCTGGATGAAGGGGGAAGAGGGACGGGGACCCTCAGGGTGGTCCCAGGCACCAGGCTGGGCTGGGGGGAGCACCAAGGGTGGGTGGGAGCCGTGGGAGGGGGATGGATTGGGAGCTGCGGGGTGGGGATCCGTGGTGTCTTGGGTTGTGGAACCAAAAATCTGCGTTCTATTTTCCTCTGTTAAAAGCAGCTGGGGAGATGTTTTTTCTTTATCTCTTGTAACTCTGGGAGGAGGGGGGCGGGTGCCTTTTGATAATGGGTCAGCTGTTAAGCCAGGTGAGGCAGTGTTTGTTATCTCTGTCACCCCTGTCCTCCCTCCAGGGGGATATTTTCTGCTGATGGACCATTCAGACACCCCTAAAAGCACAGATCCTCAAAACAGACCATCCACATTCCATCATCCCAGGGTGAGATGCTCCACCCAATGGGGGGAGCCAACCATTCCCACCTGGATAAAACTGAGACACAGGAACACAGAAAAGATCCAGCTTCACCCGATTCCTGGGGGAAGACTGGACCCTTCTCACCATCACTGGACCCGTGTTCTACAGGATCATCTCTGCCCCACCAGAACCACCTCTGCCACTCCAGGAGGACTCACTGTGGGACTGCTCCCAACCCCCTGACCAACAGGGTGTCAGGTTGTAGCTCTGACTCTGTCAGGGTTCTCCAAAATTGCTGTTTGTTTGTTTGCTGGTTTGGTCGGGTGGCTTTGTTTTTCTACTACATTTGTGTTGTTAATATCCCTAATAAAGAACTGTTATTCCCATTCCCAAATCTTTGCCTGAAAGCCCTTGATTGCAAAATTACAATTTGGCAGGGGGGGTGAGGGGTTTACATTCCCCATTCCAAGGGAAACTCCAGCTTTCCCTGGTCTTTCCAAACTGAGACACATGGGATCCAGGTCTGTGATCCACGGGATGTGGATCTGCGGGATCCCCAGGACATGCCCACACGGGATCCATCTGTGTGATCCACGGGATGTGGATCTGTGGGATCCCCAGGACATGCCCACACAGGATCCAGGTGTGTGATCCATGGGATGTGGATCTGTGGGATCCCCAGGACACGCCCACACGGGATCCACGCGCTCCCGGCAGCCGTGCCTGCGCCGGGGCTGCACAGCTGCTGCAGTGTTGCATTCCTTTGGGAATGGTCTTGCCCTCAAAACCCCCCTCAGAGGCTGTAACCCCTACCTGTCCCTTATCTCCAGCCCATGGCTCTGTGCCAGCTATCCCACCCCAGACAGAGACCGGATACAAACCCCTGCTCCTCCGTGTTCTCCCTCTTCGCCCCTGAGACCCCCTCAAGAATAAAGTCTTGGCAACACCCCGAGGCAAGGAGCCTCTTTTGGATTCCTTTTCCCTATCCTGAAACCTATCCCCCGCAAAGCTCCCCAAAATCTGAGCTAGCATTGCAGCCAGGGGGGCTGCAAGGGGAGGTGGTATTTCACTGCAGGGCACTGCAACTCCATCCCGGTCTCCACCCCAGGTACTCCACCCCAGGGCACACGGATCCTGGAGATCCACGGCATCAGGACTCGGAAAAGCCACGGGGGACAGGGCAGGGCTCACCAGGTAGTTGAGGGCGTAGCCCAGCTGCTTGGCCACCGTCAGCTTCCAGCCCGTGGTGACGGCGCCGCGCTGCTTGCGCAGGTACAGGTCCAGCGGCCCGTGCCGGACGTGCTCCTGCACCATCACACCTGGGGGTGGCCCAAAACGGGGTCAAGGGGTGAGCCCAGGTGGCCGCGTGGCCACCACCCCCCCGCCGGACACTCACTGTCCTTGCCGAGGCTGACGCCGTGCAGCAGCACCAGGTGTTTGTGGGACAGCTGGCTCATGGTGCTGGCGGCCTCCAGGAAGGACTGGGACGGGACAGACGGCTCAGGGGTGGGTCTGAGGGACCCCACAGGTGACATCCTGGAGGTGGCAGCGCCACCCCCTCCTCACCTCCAGGCAGTTGCGGTGGCTGCTGTCCATGACCTTGAGCACCACCGGGGTCTGCCGGGCTCCGTCCTCCTCGTCCTGCTCCCGTTTGACGCCTTTGTAGATGTGGGTGAAGGAGCCCTGGCCCAGGCTCTCGCCCTGGGGGACACGGGGACGTGGCCAGGGGGTCCCTGTCCCCCCGTGCCCCCCGCCCCCACAGCCCTGCTGCTGCCCCCGTACCCGTGTCAGGCTCTGGGGGTCGATCTTGTGGAACATCATCTGGTGGAGGCTGCGGCGCCGGGGGGCGGGGGGGGACCCGGGGGGACAGGGGACCCCAGAGCGCACGATCAGCAGGTTGGACTTCTCTGGGGGGGGAGGGGGAGAGGGGATGAGGAGGGGGGCGCTTGGGCAGGGGACCCCCGGCTGGTGACATCACACAGCTACCCTGTGATGTCACAGCCCGCTCTCTATGACATCATGCATCAACTCTGTGACGTCACACAACCAATGTGTGACGTCACACAGCCACCCTGTGATGTCACAGCCCGCTCTCTATGACATCACGCGTCTACTCCGTGACGTCACAACCAATGTGTGACATCACAGAGCCACCCTGTGATGTCACAGCCCGCTCTCTATGACATCATGCATCTACTCCGTGATGTCACACAACTGCCCTGTGACATCACACAACCACTGTGTGATGTCACACATCCACCTTGTGATGTCACAGCCCACTCTCTATGACATCACACGTCTACTCCATGACATCACACAACCACTGTGTGACGTCACACAGCCACCCTGTGATGTCACAGCCCGCTCTCTATGACATCATGCATCTACTCCGTGACGTCACACAACTGCCCTGTGACATCACACAGCCACTGTGTGACATCACACAACCACTGTGTGACGTCACACACCCACCCTGTGACGTCACGGCCCACTCACTATGACATCATGCATCTACTCCGTGACGTCACACAACTGCCCTGTGACATCACACAACCACTGTGTGACATCACACAGCCGGCTCTGTGACCTCACCCCCCTCTCTGTGATGCCCCCCCCGCCCCCAGTGTCACCTTTGGCCCGGGGGGGACAGGCCACCTCCAGGCGCATGGCTGCCCCCTCGGCCTGCAGCCCGCGCTGCCCGTAGGTGCCCAGCAGCTCCCGCAGGCTGCCGAACCTCCGCGCCACCCCCGACAGCCACACGTGCCCGTCCTGGTCCCGCCGGATCCGGCACCGCCGGTAATCCCGGCCCGAGCGCGTCTGGGGAGGGGGAAACACCGGGATCAGCGACCCCCGGGAGCCCCCGGCCCCTCCCGCCCCGGGGGACCCCGCGTGTTTGTGTTTGTGGCACAGCCAGCTCACGGTGCTGGTGGCCTCACACGGCGGTGACATCCCGGAGGTGGCAGTGCCACCCCCTCACCTCCAGGCAGTTGCGGTGGCTCTGTCCCCGCTGCTGCCGGGGCTGTGTCACCCTCCCCGGTCCCCCCCCAACCCCCCCGTGCCCGGAGCCGCGGGGGTCTCACCTGGACGCAGACGGTCAGCAGGTAACTGTCGAAGTCCTGGGGGCTGCGGCGCAGCAGGAACAGCCCCGGGGCGCCCCCGGCCGCCTCCAGCTTGTTCACGGCGAACTCGGCACTGCCAGGGGAGGGGATGGCCACGGTGCCCCCGCGGGGGGGACATCGCGGGCACCTCCTGTGCACAACCCCTCCCCAGAGCCCGCGGGGACCCGCCCGGGCCAGAGGAGGAGGAGGAGGAGGAGGAGGAGGAGAAGGAGAAGGAGAAGGAGAAGAAGGAGAAGGAGAAGGAGAAGAAGGAGAAGGAGGAAAAGCAGAAGGAGAAGGAAAAGGAGGAGGAGAAGGAGAAGGAGAAGGAGAAGAAGGAGAAGGAGAAGGAGAAGGAGAAGAAGGAGAAGGAGAAGAAGGAGAAGGAGGAAAAGCAGAAGGAGAAGGAAAAGGAGGAGGAGAAGGAGAAGGAGAAGGAGAAGGAGAAGGAGAAGGAGAAGGAGAAGGAGAAGAAGGAGAAGGAGAAGGAGAAGAAGGAGAAGGAGAAGGAGAAGAAGGAGAAGGAGGAAAAGCAGAAGGAGAAGGAAAAGGAGGAGGAGAAGGAGAAGGAGAAGGAGAAGAAGGAGAAGGAGAAGGAGAAGAAGGAGAAGGAGAAGGAGAAGAAGGAGAAGGAGAAGGAGATCCCCAAACCCCGTGAGGACCTCCCCATGCTGGGGGCAGTTCCATCCCCTCCCTCCCCACGTCCCCTCGGGCTCGGGGCTGCTCGGGGCGGGGCGTTCCCGGTGCCCACCTGATGGGCCCGTGGCACTGATTCTCCAGGTCCTCCAGCAGCCGCGGAGGTGCCACCTCCCTGCAGAAGTAGTGCTGCGCGTCCGCCGTCAGCCGGTAGTAGCCGTCGAGCAGAGCCACGAAGGACTGCGCCTCCCGCAGCGTGGGGAACTCCACCTCCTGCGCCAGCCTTGGGGTCACCCCCTCGGTCCCCGCAGCCCCCCCGGGCGCTCCCCAAACCCTTTCCCCCGCTCACCAGCGCCCGGCTGTCCGCCTTGGTGAGGGTGACCAGCCGGTTCTCGGCGGCGCTGGCCGCCTGCTTGATGCTGATGTCGGCGATGTCAGGGAAGTCGCAGAAGTGCTGGCGGCTCTGCGAGGGGACAGCCAGGGTGACAACCCCACCCCCCAGCTCCCCACCTCCCAAAAGCCGAAAGGTTTTTAACGTCTGGAATCACAGGAGATGATGGGCCGCGGTTAGAGGGCTTGGTTTGGAGGATGGGGCTTTGCAGGGCTGGGTTTAAATGCGCTGAGTGCTGCAGTGACAACACGAGGGACAGCGCGGTGGGCACTTCACCAACAATGACAGTGACAGTGCCCTGGGCACTCCACAAACAGCGACAGTGACAGCGACCTGGGCACTTCACAAACAGTGACAATGACAGTGACAGCACCCTGGGCACTTCACAAACAGTGACAGTGACAGTGCCCTGGGAACTCCACAAGCAGTGACAGTGACAGTGCCCTGGGCACTTCACAAACAGCAACAGCGCCCTGGACACTTCACCAACAGCGACAGCGACAGTGCCCTGGGCACTTCACAAACAGTGACAGCGACCTGGGCACTTCACAAACAGCGACAGTGCCAGTGCCCTGGAACTCCACAAGCAGCGAACGAGGCCGTCAGGCGCTCTTCCTGCTCGAGAGAGAGGCGGGGAAATGTGGGGAAGGGGTTTGCAGAGGGTTCCCAAAGCCTGAGCAGGAGGCTCGCACGGTCCCGTGTGTTTGTGGGCAAATGCCGAGGTCAGAAACGCTGCCTGGGAAAGGCCAAGGGGATGGGAGGGACATCGCTGAGGGAGAAATGGGAAAAGGAAGGGAAAAAAGTGTTTAAAACGGCTCTCGGGAGCCTGCCTGTGGGTCAGGGAAAGGGAAAACCTGACAGGTGAGAGCCCCACCTGTGGGTCAGAGAAAGTGAGCACCTGAACAGGTGAGAGCCCCATCTGTGGGTCAGAGAAAGGGAAAACCTGACAGGTGAGAGCCCCACCTGTGGGTCAGAGAAGGGGAAAACCTGACAGGTGAGAGCCCCACCTGTGGGTCAGGAAAAGTGAGCACCTGACAGGTGAGAGCCCCGTCTGTGGGTCAGAGAGAGGGAAAACCTGACAGGTGAGAGCCCCGTCTGTGGGTCACAGAAAGGGAAAAGCTGACAGGTGAGAGCCTCACCTGTGGGTCAGAGAGAGGGAAAACCTGAGAGGTGAGAGCCCTGCCTGTGGGTCAGAGAAAGGGAAAACCTGAACAGGTGAGAGCCCCGCCTGTGGGTCAGAGAAAGGGAAAATCTGAACAGGTGAGAGCCCCATCTGTGGGTCACAGAAAGTGAGCACCTGAACAGGTGAGAGCCTCACCTGTGGGTCAGGGAAAGGGAAAATCTGACAGGTGAGAGCCCCGTCTGTGGGTCACAGAAAGTGAGCACCCGAACAGGTGAGAGCCCCACCTGTGGGTCAGGGAAAGTGAGCACCTGAACAGGTGAGAGCCCTGCCTGTGGGTCAGGAAAAGGGAAAACCTGACAGGTGAGAGCCCCGTCTGTGGGTCAGAGAAAGTGAGCACCTGAACAGGTGAGAGCCCCACCTGTGGGTCAGAGAGAGGGAAAACCTGACAGGTGAGAGCCCCACCTGTGGGTCACAGAAAGTGAGCACCTGAACAGGTGAGAGCCCTGCCTGTGGGTCAGAGGAAGGGAGCACCTGAACAGGTGAGAGCCCCACCTGTGGGTCAGAGAGAGGGAGCACCTGACAGGTGAGAGCCCCGTCTGTGGGACAGAGAGAGGGAAAACCTGACAGGTGAGAGCCCCACCTGTGGGTCAGAGAAGGGGAAAACCTGACAGGTGAGAGCCCTGTCTGTGGGTCAGAGAAGGGGAAAACCTGACAGGTGAAAGCCCCACCTGTGGGTCAGGGAAAGGGAAAACCTGACAGGTGAGAGCCCCACCTGTGGGTCAGGGAAAGGGAAAACCTGAACAGGTGAGAGCCCCGTCTGTGGGTCAGGGAAAGGGAAAATCTGACAGGTGAGAGCCCCACCTGTGGGTCAGAGAGAGGGGAGCACCTGAACAGGTGAGAGCCCCACCTGTGGGTCACAGAAAGTGAGCACCTGAACAGGTGAGAGCCTCACCTGTGGGTCAGGGAAAGGGAAAATCTGACAGGTGAGAGCCCCACCTGTGGGTCAGAGAAGGGGAAAATCTGACAGGTGAGAGCCTCACCTGTGGGTCACAGACAGTGAGCACCTGAACAGGTGAGAGCCCCGTCCCCCAGCTCCCCGCCCCGCCCCGCAGCACCTCGGAGCCGCCGCAGCTCCAGGCCACGCCGCTGTCTCCGGACACGTGGATGTTGATGGGCAGCGCCGAGCCGGGCGAGCGCACGTGGAAAATCTCCTCGCTGCGGCGCCGCTGCAGCCGCTCCAGGTCCAGCAGGTACTTGAGCTTCAGCTGCGGCCCCTCGCTGTGGCAGCAGCCGCCCAGGCGCCGCAGGGATTTGCCGAAGCGCCGCCGGAGCCGCTTGCGCGTCACGAAGTTGTGCTGCTGGATCCGCGTCCGCAGCGGCGCCGGCAGGCACGACTTGTAGCTGAGGGGAGGCGGGGCGGGGTGAGCGGGGCGTCCCTGGGGTGTCCCTGGGGGGTCCCTGGGGTGTCCTGGGGGTGCTGGGGTGTCCCTTTGGTGTCCCTGGAGTGCCCGGCTGTCCCTGGGGAGCCGGGGTGTCCCCGGGGTGCCGGGGTGTGCGTGGGGCTGCTGGGGTGTCCCTGGGGTGTCCTCGGGGTGCTGAGCTGTCCCCAGGGTGTCCCCGGGGTGTCCCCAGGGTGCTGGGGTGTTCCTGGGGTGCCCGGCTGTCCCCGGGGTGCTGGGGTGTCCCCGGGGTGTCCCCAGGCTGTCCCCGGGGTGTCCCTGGGGCGCCAGGGTGTCCCTGGGGTGTCCTCGGGGTGCCAAGCTGTCCCCGGGGTGTTCCCGGGATACCAGGCTGTCCCCAGGGTGCTGGGGTGTCCCTGGGGTGTCCCCGGGGTGTCCCCGGAGTGCCCGGCTGTCCCTGGGGTGTCCCTGGGGTGCCAGGGTGTCCCTGGGGTGTCCCCAGGGAGCCGGGGTGTCCTCGGGATGCCAGGCTGTCCCCAGGGTGTCCCCAGGGTGTTCCCAGGGTGCCGGGGTGTCCCCGGGGTGTCCCCGGGGTGCTGGGGTGTCCCCAGGGTGCCAGACTGTCCCCGGGCTGTCCCCGGGGGTGTCACACTGTCCCCACGGGATTCAGGCTGTCCCCAGCCATGGCCGGGTTTGTCCCGTGAGTGCCACCGTGTCCTGACCCCACGCCCCGGTCCGGTCTCACCTGAGGTGGCTGCAGAGCTGCCCCGGGCTCTGCCTCTCCTCCTGGGCGATGCGCAGCATGTCCAGCAGCGCCAGGCTCAGGCACTGCTCCTGCGTGGGCAGGCTCAGCCCCACGGCCACGCGGCCCCCGATGAAGTCACTGCGGGACTGGGGGGCAGGGGGGGCGGGCACCAGGCTCAGGGTGGGCTCCCCCCTCTCCCCAGAGACCCCTGAGCCCTGCTGGTGCCACCAGAGCTCACGGGGTGGGGAGGGGTCACATCCTGCCCAGGCTCGGCTCTCCTGCAGCATCCCTGTCCCCACTCAGGGGACAGAGTGACCCCGCCTCGGCCACTGTGGGGTGGCCACGAGCTGCTGCGGGTGAGCCAGGGAGGGGGATCCACAGCCCCCGGTGGGGGGAGGAGGAGGAGGAGGAGGAGGATGAAGATTAGGGGGAATAGGAGCAGGAGAAGGAGGAGGAGGAGGAGGAGGAGAAGGAGGAGGAGGAGGAGGAGGAGGAGGAGGAGGAGGAGGAGGAGGAGGAGGAGGATGAAGATTAGGGGGAGCAGGAGCAGGAGGAAGAGGAGGAGGATGAAGATTAGGGGAGGAGGAGAAGGAGGAGGAGGATGAAGATCGGGGGAGCAGGAGCAGGAGGAGGAGGAGGAGGATGAAGATCGGGGGAGCAGGAGCAGGAGGAGGAGGATGAGGATGAAGATCGGGGGAGCAGGAGCAGGAGGAGGGGCCAGGCTGTCCCTGCTCACCTGTGCGAACAGGTAATCGATGACGGGGTAGTCCAGGACGGGGCTGGCCGGGCCGTTGTGCAGCTGGAAGCGGTGGCACTGTCCCAGCCCACACCAGTTGGGGAAGAAGAACCTGATGGGGACAGCGAGGAGGGGGTCTCAGCACCAGAGAGCACGACCCCAAAACCCCCGTTTTTCCCAATTTCCCCCCATTTTTCCCATTTTTTTCCTGATTTCCCTTTTTTTTTTCCTGTTTTTTCCCCATTTCCTGTGTTTTTTCCTCATTTTTCCCCTATTTCCCCCATTTTTCCCCATCTTTTCCCAATTTCCTGGGTTTTTTCCCCCGTTTTTTCCCAATTTCCCATGTTTTTTCCCCATTTTCCCCCGGTTTTCCTGACCCCAAAACCTCCCGGGAACCCCGGTGGGGGGGCTGTATCTGACCCCAAAACCACCTGGGAACCCCAGGGGCTGTACCTGACCCCAAAACCATCCAGGAACCCCAAAACCTCCCGGGAACCTCGGGGCTGTACCTGAAACCAAAACTTCCCAGGAACCCTGGAGGCTCTACTTGACCCCAAAACCACCCAGGAACCCCACAGTGGGGCTGTACCTGACCCCAAAACCACCCAGGGACCCCAAAACTGCCCAAGAACCCCGGGGGCTGTACCTGACCCCAAAACTACCCAGGAATCCTGGGGGGGGGGCTGTACCTGACCCCAAAACTGCCCGGGGACCCCAAAACCGCCCAGGAACCCCGGGGGGGGCTGTACCTGACCCCAAAACGTCCCAGGAACCCTGGAGGGGGGATGTACCTGACCCCAAAACTGCCTGGGGACCCCAAAACTGCCCAGGAACCCCACGGTGGGGCCATACCTGATCCTGTACACCACCACCTGGCTGCGGGACTCCTCCACGCGGAAGACGTGGCTCGGGGGGAACCAGCAGCTGAGGTCCTGGGTGGCCAGCGCGAAGAGCGGGTGGCAGACGGGCAGCACGCCTGGGGACGGGGCGGGGGATGTTGGCATCTTTTCATTTTTAGGGAAATTCTTTCCCCCCCCCAAAGGATCTCGTGGTGAACAAGGTCACGTTATTGGTTCTTCCCCAGAGGGAGGAATTGGGTGATGGGCCCTGGATGTGAGCGGTGGGTCCGAGGGTCCCACCTCTGAGGTGGGCTGGTGGTAAAAAGTTATAAAGGCAGCTGGTCTGGGAAGGAACCCGGATTTGGGGGCAGCAGCCTTCTGATCACGAGGCTGCGGCGTTCTGTCGTGTCCAACAGCAACAGATGGGGACAGCCAGTCTGTGACGTCACTTGGCCACTGTGTGACGTCACACAGCCAGTGTGTGACATCACAGCTGCCCTGTGACATCACACGGCCAGTCTGTGACGTCACACAGTCGCTCTGTGACATCACACGGCCAGTCTGTGACATCATGCAACCAGTCTGTGATGTCACACAGCCACTCTGTCACATCACAGCTGCTCTGTGACGTCACGCAGCCAGTGTGTGACATCACACAGCCAGGCTGTGACATCACACAGCTGCTCTGTGACCTCACAGCCCCTCTGTGACCCCATTCCCACCCCCAGGGCCCCATTCCCGTACTCAGAGCCCCATTCCCACCCCCAGAGCCCCATTCCCACCCCCACGGCCCCATTCCCATACCCAGAGCCCCATTCCCACCCCCAGAGCCCCATTCCCTCACCCAGAGCCCCATTCCCACCCCCAGGGTCCCATTCCCACCCCCAGAGCCCCATTCCTTCACCCAGAGCCCCATTTCCACCCCCAGGGCCCCCTCCCGGCGCTCACCGCAGGCTTTGGCAGCGAGCACGCAGAGCTCCTCGGCCGTGAACTCTCCGCAGGTGAAGCTGAGCGCGCCGGCCGCGCTGCCGGGGGCTGTTCCCGGGGCTGTACCGGGGGCTGTACCGGGGGCTGTTCCCGGGGCTGTTCCCGGGGCTGTTCCCGGGGCTGTCCCCGGAGCTCCGCCCGGGGCTCTGCCGGGCGCTCGGTGGTACAGCAGCACCTGCAGGGTGCCGCTCTCGCCCGAGGAGAGGCTGCAGGAGCGGCCCCCGATCAGCGGGGTCTCCTCGCCCAGCGGGGCCATGGAGGGCGCTGCAAGGAAAGGGGGAGGCTCGGAGCGACGCCCCCGTCTCACACCCGCCCCGGCCCTCATCGCCCTCAAAGCCCGCAGCAGCACCCGCGGGGCTGGGATGGGTCCTGCTTGGGGAGGAGGAAGGGGAAACTGAGGCACGCGGTTGGGTCTGCCACCCCCCAGCTATCCCAGGCTGTCCCTCCCTCCCTCCCTCCCGGCCGCTGCTCCTCCGCCTCAGCGCTGCCGGTGTGAGCGGGGAGGACTCGGCTCCATCCCGGCTCCATCCCGGCTCCATCCCGGCCCCATCCCGGCCCCATCCCGGCTCCATCCCGGCTCCACTCCCGGCTCCATCCCGGCTCCACTCCCGGCCCCATCCCGGTCCCATCCCGGCTCCATCCCGGGTACATCCCGGCTCCACCCCGGCCCCATCCCGGCTCCATCCTCAGCTCCACTCCCGGCTCCATCCCGGCTCCATCCCGGCCCCATCCCGGCTCCACTCCCGGCTCCATCCCGGCCCCATCCCGGCTCCATCCCGGCTCCATCCCGGCCCCATCCCGGCTCCATCTCAGCTCCACTCCCGGCTCCATCCCGGCCCCATCCCGGCTCCACCCCGGCCCCATCCCGGCTCCATCCCGGCTCCATCCCGGCTCCATCCCGGCCCCATCCCGGTCCCATCCTCAGCTCCATCCCGGCTCCATCCTCAGCTCCATCCCGGCTCCATCCCCAGCTCCATCCCGGCCCCATCCCGGCTCCATCCCGGCTCCATCCTCAGCTCCATCCTCAGCTCCATCCCGGCTCCATCCTCAGCTCCATCCCGGCTCCATCCCGGCTCCATCCTCAGCTCCATCCCGGTCCCAATCCCGGCTCCATCCCGGTCCCAATCCCGGCCCCATCCCGGCCCCATCCTGGCTCCACCCTGGCTCCATCCGGGCCCCATCCCGGCTCCATCCTCAGCCCCATCCTCAGCCCCATCCCGGCTCCATCCCGGCCCCATCCCGGCTCCATCCCGAGCTGGCCGCAGCCCCGGAGCCCCCCGGTACCTCTGCCGTGCCGAGGATCTCTCTGCGTGCCCGGGGAGAGGGGGGTCCCGGGCGGGCCGCGCTGCCAACCCGGGGTTCTGGGGGTGCGTGGGTGGCTGCGAGCGAAGGAGAGAAATAAATAAAAAAAAAATTCCCCCGGGTGACTTCCTTCCTGCCTGAGGCCTGGGCGTGCGGCTTCCTGGCAGGGGAGCGGGGCGGGGGGGGACAAAACGCGACGCTCCGGGGTGCAGCCAGCGGGGTGTTGGGTGGGTGAAGGGCGGAAAACCTGGGGACCCCCGGGACCCCCTCTGAGCACCCCCGGGATCCCTCTGAGCACCCCCGGGACCCCCTCTGAGCACCCCCGGGACCCCTTCTGAGCATCCCCGGGACCCCTCTGAGCACCCCCGGGACCCCTCCGAGCACCCCCGGGACCCCCTCTGGGCACCCCCGGGACCCCTCCGAGCACCCCCGGGATGCCTCTGAGCACCCCCGGGACCCCTCCGAGCACCCCCGGGACCCCCTCTGGGCACCCCCGGGACCCCTCCGAGCACCCCCGGGACCCCTCTGAGCACCCCCGAGACCCCTCTGAGCACCCCCGGGCCCCCTCTGAGCACCTCCGAGACCCCTCTGAGCACCCCCGGGACCCCCTCTGAGCACCCCCAGGACCCCTCTGAGCACCCCCGGGCCCCCTTTGAGCACCCCCAGGGTCCCTCTGAGCACCCCCGGGACCCCTGTGAGCACCCCCGAGACCCCCTCTGAGCACTCCCACGACCCCTCTGAGCACCCCCGCGACCCCTCTGAGTACCCCTGGGACCCCTCTGAGCACCCCCGGGACCCCTCTGAGCACCCCTGGGACCCCTCTGAGCACCCCCGGGACCCCTCCGAGCACCCCTGGGACCCCTCTGAGCACCCCCAGGACCCCCTCTGAGCACCCCCGGCACCCCCTCTGAGCACCCCCGGGACCCCTCTGAGCACCCCCAGGACCCCTCTGAGCACCCCCGGGATCCCTCTGAGCACCCTCGGGATCCCTCTGAGCACCCTCGGGACCCCCTCTGAGCACCCCCGAGACCCCCTCTGAGCACCCCCGGGACCCCTCTGAGCACCCCCGGGACCCCTCCAAGCACCCCCGGGACCCCTCCGAGCACCCCCGGGACTCCTCTGAGCACCCCTGAGACCCCTCTGAGCACCCCCGGGACCCCTCTGAGCACCCCCGGGATCCCTCTGAGCACCCCCGGGACCCCTCCGAGCACCCCCAGGATCCCTCCGAGCACCCCCGGGTGCCTCTCAGGGCACCCCCCTCGTTCCCCTCTGGGTACCGCCGGGACCGGGATGCTCTGCCCGGGCATCACAGCCAGGCTGCTGCCAGTCCCCCAGTGTCCCCTCCTGTCCCCGGCGCTGCCGCGGGTGCCACCGCGGGGCCGGGCATGCGACAGCCCCCGGGGCCGCCTGGTGTCGCGTCCCCCTCCCCGCCCGGCGGATGTGGCCCAAAGTCGCTGTTGTTTCCCCTGGAGCTGCTCCAAGCCCCCTGGGAGAGGAGGAGGGGAGGGGAAGGGTCCTGCCCTGCCCTTGGGGACAGGTGGTGGGGACAATGCCACCACCAAGGGGCGGGAACCCGCGTCTGGCCGGTGGGGAGGCCTCAGAGGGGGCTGCGGCCCGGTGGTGACACCTGGGAGGGGACGAGGACCTCGCAGTGATGGCTCAGAGAGGACGAGTTCTTCAGGGAGGGGACAACGCCTCCGTGGTGACATCTTGGAGGGGACAGTGACCTCGTGGTCATGGCCTGGCGGGGACACTGATCTCACGGTGATGCCTCGAGGAGGTGACAGCGCCCTTGCAGTGATGCTGTGCAGGGGGCAGTGACCTCGCAGTGGCACCTCGGAGGGGACACTTCCAGCATGATGGTCACGCCTTGGAGGGGCCGCTGCCCCCGTGGTGACACCCTGGAGGGGACAGTGACACATCAGAGGCCAGCACAGCAGCTCTGTCCCCACCTCAGGGCTGTTCCCCCTGCCCCAATCCCGACCTCACCCGCGGGGTTTTGGGGTCATGGAAATCCCCAAAACCTCTCCAGGACCCGGGCGGGACAAAGTGGCGTCGGTGCCAGGGGATGAGGAAGCGGGGCCAGCCCCAGGCCGGTGCCACGGATCCCTCCCGGAGCCGCCGTCCTGCCCCGCCAGCGCCGCTCCCCCGCGGCAGCGAAGGGGTTACGGCCGCGGCTCCGTCCTCCCCGCAGAGCCTCCCTCCGCGGCGCCCTGAACCTGCCCCGCACCGCCCGGAGCAGCTCCGGGCGCGGCCGGGCCCCCCAACACCTCCCGAGGACGTGGCAGGGACCCCCGGCAGAGACCCCGGACAGAGACCCCTGAGAGAGACCCCTGAGAGAGACCCCTGAGAGAGACCCCCGGCAGGGACCCCCTGGCAGAGACCCCTGGGCAGAGACCCCTGAGAGAGACCCCCTGACACAGACCCCTGGCAGAGACCCCTGGGCAGAGACCCCCGGCAGAGACCCCTGGCAGAGACCCCCGGGCAGAGACCCCTGGCAGAGACCCCCTGGCAGAGACCCCCTGGCAGAGACCCCTGGGCAGAGACCCCCGGGCAGGGACCCCCTGGAAGAGACCCCTGGCAGGGACCCCTGAGAGAGACCCCTGACACAGACCCTTGACAGAGACCCCCGGCAGGGACTCCCTGGAAGAGACCCCCGGCAGGGACTCCCTGACAGAGACCCCCGGCAGGGACCCCCGGCAGGGACCCCCTGACACAGACCCCCCTGACACAGACCCCTGACAGAGACCCCTGACACAGACCCCTGACACAGACACCCCTGACAGAGACCCCTGACAGGGACCCCCGGCAGAGACCCCCGGCAGGGACCCCCCTGCAGCCCCCGAGCCCGGCCCAGCCGGTCCGTCCCGCTCTGCCGGCCAACAACCTTTCCTCGTTCTGGGTAAAGGTTTCTTTGGAGTTTGTTGTTTTTTCCCCTCGGCTGGAGATAAATTTGGCTCCGCCGGAGGCTCTGCCCCTCCTTGTTCGTGCTGCTTTGGGGAGGGGTCGCTCCCTCCCTCCCTCCCCTCCCCTCCCCTCCCCTCCCCTCCCCTCCCGGCCGTGTCCCTTTGGGTGCCGCCGCTTCCCCGCAGCCGGAGCAGCCGGAGCAGCCGGAGCAGCCGGAGCAGGGAGGGGTCGGGGCGATCCCGACCACCCGAGCACCCCAGGACCCCTCTGAGCACCCATAGGATCCCTCCGAGCACCCCCGGGACCCCTGTGAGCACCCCCGGCACCCCTCTGAGCACCCCCGGGACCCCTCCGAGCACCCCCGGGACCCCTCTGAGCACCCCCGGGACCCCTCTGAGCACCCCCGAGACCCCTCCGAGCACCCCCGAGACCCCTCTGAGCACCCCCGGGACCCCTCCGAGCACCCCCGAGACCCCTCTGAGCACCCCCGGGACCCCTCCGAGCACCCCCGGGATCCCCTCTGAGCACCCCCGGGACCCCTCTGAGCACCCCCAGGATCCATCTGGGGGCTGGGGCACAAAAGCCCCTCTCCCCGCTCCCTCGGCGCTCCCATTCCAAGGAATTTTCTCTCCCCTCCAGTCTCTCCCCTCGGATGCTCCGCCGAGCCCCGGCCTGAGCCCTCGCAGGTGCCCGGTTTTTGGGGAGGGCGGGGGCCGTTCCTCCGAGCCTTGAAGCGACCATGGCAGCTCCGCAGGGACCCCCGGCCGCGCGGGACCTGACCTTCAGCCCGTGGGATTACGGCGTCTTCGCGCTGATGCTGCTGATCTCCACGGGCATCGGGCTCTTCCACGGCCTGGCCAAGGGCGGCCAGAAGACCTCGGAGGATTTTTTCACGGGCGGCCGGCGGATGTCGGCGCTGCCGGTGGGGCTGTCGCTCTCGGCCAGCTTCATGTCGGCCGTGCAGGTGCTGGGGGTGCCGGCCGAGGCGTTCCGCTACGGCACCAAATTCCTCTGGATGTGCCTGGCGCAGCTCCTCAACAGCGCGCTCACCGCGCAGCTCTTCCTGCCCGTCTTCTACCGCCTGGGGCTCACCAGCACCTACGAGGTGGGCACGGAGCGGGGGGCGCGGCTGGCGGGGGGGTCCTGGGGACAGCCGGCAACGGGTCCGGGCTCAGCTTGGTGGGGTGAGACCCCCCCCGCCCGAACCCTGCGGGGTGCGGACCCCGCTCCCCCTGTCCTGGGGTGCTGCGGGGTCACTGTGTCCCCCCCGCCCAACCCCGCGGGGTGCGGACCCTTCTCACCCCCTGCCCTGGGGTGCTGGGGGGTCACTGTGTGTCCCCCCCGAACCCCCTGAGGACTCTTCTCGCTCCCTGTCCCGGGGGTTCTGGGGTCACTCCAGCCCCTCTCATCCCCTGTCCCGAGGGTTCTGGGGTCACTCCAGCCCCTCTCATCCCCTGTCCCGAGGGTTCTGGGGTCACTCCAGCCCCTCTCATCCCCTGTCCCGAGGGTTCTGGGGTCACTCCAGCCCCTCTCGCCCCCTGCCCGAGGGTCACTCCCGGGTGTCCCCGACGTGCTCCTTGTCCTTGTCGCAGTACCTGGAGCGGCGCTTCAGCAGGAGCGTGCGGCTGTGCGGGACCGTGCAGTACCTGCTGGCCACGGTGCGTGTGCGGGACAGCGCGGGGACAGCGCGGGGACAGCGCGGGGACGCGGCGGGGGCTCGGAGCGCTGCCCCGAGAGTCGCCGGGGAAGCGCCCTCGATGTTTTGCCTGGCTCGGGGCGAGCGGAGCGCGGCGGGAGCGCTGTTTGCAGTGCAAGCCGCGCTGTTTTCCCTGCTCCGTCCCCGCGGTGTCACCGCCCGGAGCCCGCGGTGTCACTGTCCCGGAGCCCGCAGTGTCACCGCCCCGGAGCCCGCGGTGTCACCATCCCGGAGCCCGCGGTGTCACCGCCCAGAGCCCGCGGTGTCACTGCCCCGGAGCCCGCGGTGTCACCGCCCCGGAGCCCGCGGTGTCACCGCCCGGGGCCCGCGGTGTCACCATCCCGGAGCCCGCAGTGTCACCACCCCGGAGCCCGCAGTGTCACCACCCCGGAGCCCGCGGTGTCACTGCCCCGGGGCCCGCGGTGTCACCGCCCGGAGCCCGCGGTGTCATTGTCCCGGAGCCCGCAGTGTCACCGCCCCGGAGCCCGCGGTGTCACCATCCCGAGCCCGCAGTGTCACCGCCCCGGAGCCCGCGGTGTCACCATCCCGGAGCCCGCGGTGTCACCATCCCGAGCCCGCAGTGTCACCGCCCCGGAGCCCGCGGTGTCACCGCCCGGAGCCCGCGGTGTCACTGTCCCGGAGCCCGCGGTGTCACCACCCCGGGGCCCGCGGTGTCACTGTCCCGGGGCCCGCGGTGTCACCTGCTGACCCCACGCCGCTCTTCCCGCAGATGCTCTACACCGGGATCGTCATCTACGCGCCTGCCCTGATCCTAAACCAAGGTGTGGCGGCTCGGGGGGGGACCGCTCCCCGTCCCTGTCCCGCCCCACAGGTGACAATCCCCCCTTCCCTTCTCCTCCTCCAGTCACCGGGCTGGACATTTGGGCGTCGCTGCTGTCCACGGGGGTCATCTGCACCTTCTACACCAGCATCGTGAGTGCGGGGCCACCGCGGCTGGCCCGGGGGTGTCCCTGGGCTGGGGGTGTCCCGGGGGTGTCCCTGGGGGTGTCCCGGGGGTGTCCCGGGGGTGTCCCTGGGGGTGTCCCGGGGGTGTCCCGGGGGTGTCCCTGGGGTGTCCCCGAGGGTGTCCCTGGGCTGGGGGCATCCCGGGGGTGTCCCCGGGGGTGTCCCTGGGTTGTCCCTGGGCTGGGGGTGTCCCTGGGGTGTCCCGGGGGTGTCCCTGGGCTGGGGGTGTCCCGGGGGTGTCCTGAGGGTGTCCCTGAGGGTGTCGCGGGGGTGTCCCTGGGTGTGTCCCGGGGGTGTGGACGTCCCCGGGGGTGTTCCGGGGGTGTCCCCGGGCTGTGGATGTCCCTGGGGGTGTCCCCGGGCTGTGGATGTCCCCGGAGGTGTCCCGGGGGTCCCGGGCTCAGCCCCGCTCGCTGTGCCGCAGGGCGGGATGAAGGCTGTCATCTGGACCGACGTCTTCCAGGTGTTGGTGATGCTCTCGGGGTTCGTGGCCGTCGCCATCCGCGGGGCGCTGCTGGCGGGGGGTCCCGCCGAGGTGCTGAGCATCGCTGCCAACGGCTCCAGGCTCAACTTCGCCGAGTGAGACCCCCCAGCCCAGCCCAGCCCAGCCCAGCCCAGCCCCGCGGGACCCCTCCCACCGGCCCCGGGGTGCTGGGGTGGGAGGGGGGGTCACTAAGTCCCCCAAATCCCGCGGGGTGCAGACCCTGCTGCTCCTGGGGTCACTCCCAGCCCCCCTTCCCCTGTCCTGGGTTTTGGGGTTGCTCCTCGTCCCCCGTCCCCCTGTCCTGGGTTGTGGGGTCACTCCCAGCTCCTTGTCCTGGGTTTTGGGGTCGCTCCTTGCCCCCCTTTCTCTGTCCCGGGTTTTGGGGTCGCTCCCAGCTCCTTGTCCTGGGTTTTGGGGTCTCTCTCCGCCCCCCGCCCCCCTGTCCTGGGTTTTGGGGTCACTCCCAGCCCCCCTTTCTCTGTCCCGGGTTTTGGGGTCGCTCCCAGCTCCTTGTCCTGGGTTTTGGGGTCTCTCTCCGCCCCCCGTCCCCCTGTCCTGGGTTTTGGGGTCGCTCCCATCCCCTTGTCCTGGGCTGTGGGGTCACTCCCAGCCCCCCCTCCCCCTGTCCTGGGTTTTGGGGTCGCTCCCCTCCTCTCTCCCCCTGTCCTGGGTTTTGGGGTCTCTCCCCTCTCCCCGTGTCCGGGGTTTTGGGGTGACTCCCGGGCCGTGCCCAGCTTCAGCCCGGACCCGCGGAGCCGCTACTCGGCCTGGACGCTGCTGCTGGGCGGGACGCTGCTCTGGCTCTCCATGTACGGCGTCAGCCAGGCGCAGGTGCAGCGCTACGTGGCCTGCAGGAGCGAGCGGGAGGCCAAGCTGTGAGTGCCGGGCCGGGAATTGGCCGGATCCCGGGAATCGTCCGGATCCCAGGGATGGGCTGGGCCGGGAATTGGCCGGATCCTGGGAATTGTCCGGATCCCGGGGATCGTCCGGATCCCGCTTCCCCTGCCCTGAGGTGCTGGAGCAGGGATAAGGGACCTCCAAAACCCCCAAGGCATCCCAAAATCCCCAAGGGGCCCCAAAATCCCCAAGGGACCCCAAAACCCCCAAGGGACCCCAGCCTCAGCTGTGACCCCGCTGGGGGTCACTGTGTCCCCCTCTCAGCCCCGAGGGTTCTGGGGTCACTCCAGCCCCTCTCACCCCCTGCCCGAGGGTCACTCCGGGGTGTCCCCCATGTGCTCCTTGTCCTTGTCACCTCCCGGCAGGGTTTCCTTGCCCCTGGCAGGTCCTGGCAGGGTTACAGTGCCCCTGGCAATGCCCGTGGCAGGTCCCGGCAGGGTTTCAGTACCCCAGGCAGGTCCTGGCAGGGTTTCCATGCCCCTGGTGCTGCCCCAGGCAGGTCCTGGCAGGGTTTCCGTGGCCCTGGAGTGCCCCCGGCAGGTTCTTGCAGGGTTTCAGTGCCCCCGGCAGGTCCTGGCAGGGTTTCCGTGCCCCTGGCAGGTCCTGGCAGGTCCTGGCAGGGTTTCAGTGCCCCTGGAGTGCCCCTGGCAGGTCCTGGCAGGGTTTCCGTGCCCCTGGAGTGCCCCTGGCAGGTCCTGGCAGGGTTTCCGCGGCCCCGGCGGTGCCGCTGACCCCCGCGGGTCCTGGCAGGGCGCTGCTGGTCAATCAGGCGGGGCTCTTGTGCATCGTGGGCAGCGCCGTGGCCTGCGGGCTGGTGATGTTCGCGCTCTACGGCCGCTGTGACCCGCTGCTGGCCGGGGCCATCGCCGCGCCCGACCAGGTCAGGGGACACCGGGGGCACCGGGGGGGGGGGCGGGCGGCGCCGGGGGGCACCGGGGACACCGGGGGGAGCGGGGGGCACCGGGGGGGGGCGGGGGCACTGGAGGCACGGGGGGCACCGGAGGGCAAAGGGGACACGGGGGTGGACGGGGGGCACCGGGGGCACCGGGGGGCACCGGGCGGGGGGGGCACGGGGGAGGCGGAGGCAGCGAGGGGCACGGGGGACACCGGGGGGGACACCGGGGGCACCGGGGGCACGGGGGGCACCGGGGGGGCACGGGGCGGGGGTCCTGCCCCTTCCAGGACCTCCCAGCAGCGGGGTCACGGCCCGAGGTTGGGGTCCCTTGGGGGTTTGGGGGTCCCTTGGGGGTTTTGGGGTCCCTGATTTTGGGGTCTCTTGGGGGTTTGGGGGTCTCTAGGGGATTTTGGGGTTCTTTGGGTGTTTTGGGATCCATTGGGGGTTTTGGGATCCCATGTGGATTTTGGAGTCTCCAGGAGATTTTGGGGTTCCTTGGGGGTTTTGGGGTCCTTGATTTTGGGGTCCATTGGGGGTTTTGGGGTTCTTTGGGGGTTTTGTGGTCTCTTGGGGATTTTGGGGTCCCTTGCGGCTTTTGGGGTCTCTTATCCCCTTTCATGACACCTGAGAGAGTGTGTGTGAGGGGGAGAGTGAGGGGGTCCCAGGATATTTGGGGGTCCCAGGGAGTTATGGGGTGCCCTGGGGTCCTGCCCCCCGCCAGGACCCCCGAGGGAGTTTGGGGTGTCCCGGGGCGTGTCGGGGTGTCCCTGTCACCGCTGTCACCGCTGTCCCCGCAGTACATGCCCTACATGGTGCTGGACATCTTCGCGGGCAGCCCGGGCGTGCCGGGGCTCTTCCTGGCCTGCGCCTACAGCGGCACCCTCAGGTGGGGGGCCGAGACCCCCGGGCGGGGGGGGAGCCACCCCCTGCCATGTCACCTGGTTGTCCCTGCCCCGTGTGGCACCGCACCCCTGCCCCTGTCCCTGTAGGATGTGACACTGATTCCTTTGTCCCGTATGACGTCACACCCCTGTCCTTACTCCCTGTGATATCACACCCCATCCCCATTCCCCGATGACGTCACACCCTGTCCCCACCCCCTGTGATGTCACCCCCCTGTCCCCATTCCCTAATGACGTCACACCCTGTCCCCACCCCCTGTGATGTCACCCCCCTGTCCCCATTCCCTAATGACGTCACACCCTGTCCCCACCCCCTGTGATGTCACACCCCTGTCCCCATTCCCTAATGACGTCACACCCTGTCCCCACCCCCTGTGATGTCACACCCCTGTCCCCACTCTCTATGACATCACACCCCTGTTCCCATTCCCTGTGACGTCACACCCCTGTCCTCACTCCCCGTGATGTCACACCCCATCCCCACTCCCTATGACATCACACCCCTGGTCCCATTCCCTATGACGTCACACCCCTGTCCCCACTCCCTGTGACGTCACACCCTGTCCCCGCTGCCCCGTGTCCCCCCGGGGTGACGGAGGCGCTGTCCCCGTGTCCCCAGCACGGCCTCCACCTCCATCAACGCCATGGCCGCCGTCACCCTCGAGGACTTTGTGCGGCCGCGGCTGCCGGCGCTGTCCCCGCGGCGCCTGACGCTGATCTCCAGGGGCCTCTGTGAGTGCCACCACCCGCTGCCACCCCAGGGACCTGGCACCCCCGGGGGGACCTGCCACCTCCATGGGGACCTGCCACCCCAGGGGGACCTGGCACCTCCACGGGGACCTGCCACCCCCATGGGGACCTGTCACCTTTGGGGGGACCTGCCATCTCCGCCTGGAACGGGCCAGGCTCTGCCTTGCCTTGCCTTCTCTATCCCAGAAATCCCATGAGTCCCATAAATCCATGAATCCCATGAATCCCATGAATCCCAGGAATCCATAAATCCCATAAATCCATGAATCCATGAATCCCATAAATCCATGAATCCATGAATCCCATAAATCCCATGAATCCCATGAATCCCGTGAATCCCAGGAATCCATAAATCCCATGAATCCATGAATCCCATAAATCCCATGGATCCCATAAATCCCATAAATCCATGAATCCCATAAATCCCATAAATCCATAAATCCCATAAATCCATGAATCCCATATATCCCATGAATCCCATAAATCCCATAAATCCCATGAATCCATAAATCCATGAATCCCATAAATCCCATAAATCCATGAATCCCATAAATCCATAAATCCATAAATCCCATAAATCCCATAAATCCATAAATCCCATAAATCCATGAATCCATGAATCCCATATATACCATGAATCCCATAAATCCCATAAATCCCATAAATCCCATAAATCCCATAAATCCCTGAATCCCCCATTCCCCCAGCTCTCACCTACGGCACCTCGTGCATCACCGTGGCCGCTCTGTCCTCGCTGCTGGGAGGGGGCGTCCTGCAGGTGAGAGACCCCAAATCCCCTCCCTCGGCTTCTGCCGCCCCCCCAAAAAAAACCCCAAAACCCCCAAACCCCGCCCCCAGGGCTGCCGGAGCCCATCCGAGCGGGGACACGGTGGGGACACAGCCACGCTCTGGTGGCACCGGGAGAGCCCTCAGGAGCAGTTTGGGGCAGAGCCAGGCACCCCCTGGAGACTCTCCAGACCCCAAATCCCCTCCCTCGCCTTCTACCGGCTGAAAAACCCCAAAACCACCCCAACCCCCCCTCCCCCATGGCTCTCAGTGCCCATCCGAGCGGGGACACGGCAGGGACACGGTGGGGACACGGCCACGCTCTGGTGGCACCAGGAGAGCCCTCGAGGAGCAGTTTGGGGCAGAGCCAGGCACCGCCTGGAGCTCTCCCAGACCCCAAATCCCTCCCTGAAAAAAAACCCCCAAAACCCCAAAAAACCCCCCAAAACCCCCAAACCCCTCAGATTGTCACTGCCCATCCAAGCGGGGACACAGTGGGGACATGGTGGGGACACAGCCACACTCTGGTGGCACCGGAAGAGCCCTCGAGGAGCAGTTTGGGGCACCCCCTGGAGCTCTCCCAGACCCCAAATCCCCTCCCAAAAAAACCCCCCAAAAACCCCAAACCCCTCTGATGGTCACTGCCCATCTGAGCGGGGACACAGTGGGGACACGGCCACGCTCTGGTGGCACCAGGAGAGCCCTGGAGGCTCCTGGTGGGTTTGGGGTTTGGGGCAGAGCAGGGCATCCCCTGGAGCTCTCCCAGACCCCAAATCCCCTCCCAAAAAACCCCAAAAAAACTCCAAAAAACCCCCCAAACCCCCAAACCCCTCAGATCGTCACTATTCATCCAAGCGGGGACATTGTGGGGACACTGTGGGGACACGGCCATGCTCTGGTGGCACCGGAAGAGCCCTCGAGGAGCAGTTTGGGGCATCCCCTGGAGCTCTCCCAGACCTCAAATCCCCTCCCAAAAAACCCCCCAAAAACACCAAAAAAAACCCCAAAACCCCCAGAAAAACCCCAAACCCCTCAGATCGTCACTGTTCATCCAAGCAGGGACACGGTGGGACACTGTGGGGACACAGCCACGCTCTGGTGGCACCGGAAGAGCCCTCGAGGAGCAGTTTGGGGCATCCCCTGGAGCTCTCCCAGACCCCAAATCCCCTCCCAAAAAACCCCAAAAAAACCCCCAAAACCCCCAAACCCCTCTGATAGTCGCTGTCCATCCGAGCGGGGACACAGTGGGGACATGGTGGGGACACGGCCACGCTCTGGTGGCACCAGGAGAGCCCTGGAGGCTCCTGGCAGGTTTGGGGTTTGGGGCAGAGCCAGGCACCCCCTGGAGCTCTCCCAGACCCCAAATCCCCTCCCAAAAAACCCCAAAAAAACTCCAAAAAACCCCCCAAAACCCCCAAACCCCTCAGATTGTCACTGCCCATCAGAGCAGGGACACAGTGGGAACACGGTGGGGACACGGCCACGCTCTGGTGGCACCAGGAGAGCTCTAGAGGCTCCTGGTGGGTTTGGCATTTGGGGCAGGGCCGGGCACCCCCTGGAGCTCTCCCAGACCCCAAATCCCCCCTGAAAAAAAAAAAAAACCCAAACCACCCCAATTCCCTCAGATCATCACTGCCCATCCAAGCGGGGACACTGTGGGGACACTGTGAGGCCACGCTCTGGTGGCACCAGGAGCGCCCTGGAGGCTGCTGGCGGGTTTGGGGTTTGGAGTTTGGGGTTTAGGGCAGGGCCAGGCAGCCCCTGCAGCTCTCCCAGACCCCAAATCCCTCCCCCCAAAAAACCCCAAACTCCTCAGATCGTCACTGCCCATCAGAGCAGGGACACAGCAGGGACACGGTGGGGACACGGCCACGCTCTGGTGGCACCAGGAGAGCCCTGGAGGCTCCTGGTGTGTTTGGGGTTTGGGGCAGAGCCAAGCACCATCTGAAGCTCTTCCAGACCCCAAATCCCTCCCTGAAAAAACCCCAAACCACCCCCAAACTCCTCAGATCATCACTGTCCATCTGAGCGGGGACACGGCAGGGACACGGTGGGGACACTGTGGGGACACTGTGGGGACACAGCCACGCTCTGGTGGCACCAGGAGAGCCCTGGAGGCTCCTGGCGGGTTTGGGGTTTGGGGCAGAGCCAGGCACCATCTGAAGCTCTTCCAGACCCCAAATCCGTCCCCCAAAAAAACCCTAAACCATCCCCAAACCCCTCAGATCGTCACTGTCCATCTGAGCGGGGACACGGCAGGGACACTGTGGGGACACGGTGGGGACACGGTGGGGACACGGCCACGCTCTGGTGGCACCAGGAGCGCCCTGGAGGCTGCTGGCGGGTTTGGGGTTTGGGGTTTGGGGTTTGGGGTTTGGGGTCCCCCGGCGGCTCTGGCAGACCCCGAACCCCGCAGGGCTCGTTCACGGTGATGGGGGTGATCAGCGGGCCCCTGCTGGGCGCCTTCGTGCTGGGGATGTTCCTGCCCCGCTGCGGGACCGGCGTGAGCCAGGGCAGCGGCGTGGGGGACGGCTTTGGGGTTTGGGGGTTTGGGGGTCTTGGGGGATTTGGGTTTGGGGGTCTTGGGGGATTTGGGTTTGGGGTTTGGGGGATTTGGGGTTTGGGGTTTGGAGTTTGGGTTTGGGGTTTGGGGGACTTGGGGTTTGGGGTTTGGGGCTTTGGGGTTTGGGGGTTTGGAGTTTGGGTTTGGGGGACTTGGGGTTCGGGGGACTTGGGGGATTTGGGGGATATGGGGTTTGGGTGTTTGGGGTTTGGGTTTGGGGGACTTGGGGTTTGGGATTTGGGTTTTGGGGTTTGGGGCTTTGGGGGACTTGGGGGTTTGGGGTTTGGGGGGTTTGGGCTTTGGGGCTTTGGGGTCTGGGGTTTGGGGGACTTGGGGGTTTGGGGTTTGAGGCTTTGGGGTTTTAGTGTTTCAGGGACCTGGGGTTTGGGTTTGGGCGTTTGAGGGACTTGGGGGTTTGGGGGATTTGGGGTTTGGGGGTTTGGAGTTTGGCTTTGGGGTTTGGGTTTGGGGGACTTGGAGGTTTGGGGGTTGGGGGTTTGGGGGAATTAGGGTTGAGGTTTGGGTTTGGGGGAACAGGAGGATTTTGGGGAGGGGGATTTTGGGTGGGGAAGATTTTGGGGTGGGGAGGGATCTGGGGAATGGGAGGCCAGTGCTGGCCATGGGGACATTTGGGATTTTTTTAGGAGGGTGGGGGGATCTCTGCAGCACCCCCAGGCCCTGCTGACCCCCCTGTCCCCATCCCTGTCCCTGTCCCTGTCCCCATCCCTGTCCCTGTCCCTGTCCCTGTCCCTGTCCCTGTCCTTGTCCCTGTCCCTGTCCGTGTCCCTGTCCCTGTCCCTGTCCCTGTCCCTGTCCCTGTCCCCATCCCTGTCCCTGTCCCTGTCCCTGTCCCTGTCCCTGTCCGTGTCCCTGTCCTTGTCCCTGTCCCTGTCCCTGTCCCTGTCCCTGTCCCTGTCCTTGTCCCTGTCCCTGTCCCCATCCCTGTCCCTGTCCCTGTCCCTGTCCTTGTCCCTGTCCCTGTCCCTGTCCCTGTCCCTGTCCTTGTCCCTGTCCCTGTCCCCATCCCTGTCCCTGTCCCCATCCCTGTCCCTGTCCCTGTCCCTGTCCCTGTCCCCGTCCCTGTCCCCATCCCTGTCCCTGTCACAGGGGGTGCTGGCTGGCCTGGCCGTGGGGCTGGCGCTGTCCCTCTGGGTGGCCGTGGGTGCCACCCTGTACCCGCCCAGCGCGGCCACCATGGGGGTGCTGCCCACCTCGGGGACACTCTGCCCGCCCCGCGATGTCACCAACGCCACCAGCGACCCCGCCCCGCCCGCGCCAGCCCCGGAGCCGCTGCGGTGAGCGCGGGGACAGCGCGGGGACAGCACGGGGACAGCACGGGGACAGCACGGGGACGCTCCTGTCCCCTGGGGGGGGGTGGGACACAGCCCTGTCCCTGTCCCCTGTGGTGTCACACGCTGTCCCCTCCCAGCCCGGCCGTCCTGGGTGAGTTCTACTCCGTGTCCTACCTGTACTACGGCGCCTTGGGGACACTGAGCACCGTGGGGACAGGGGCCCTGCTCAGCCTGCTGCCAGGTGCGGCCCTGCCACCCCGTGTCCCTGTCACCCCATCCCTGTCACCCTGACCCTGCCACCCCGTCCCTGCCACCCTGACCCTGCCACCCCCTCCCTGTCACCCTGACTCTGCCACCCTGTCCCTGCCACCCTGTCCCTGTCACCCCATCCCTGTCACCCCGTCCCTGCCACCCTGACCCTACCACCCCTCCCTGTCACCCCTCCCTGTCACCCCATCCCTGTCACCCCGTCCCTGTCACCCTGACCCTGTCACCCTGACCCTGTCACCCCTCCCTGTCACCGTGTCCCCTCGTCCCTGTCACCCTGTCCCTGTCACCGTGTCCCCTCCCAGCAGGGCCAGCCCGGCAGAGCCAGCGTCCCCAAGGTGTGCTGTGGTGGGACATCACCAGGGCCACGCCCTCGGGGGTCCCCAAAGGTGACAACAACCCCGGGGACGAGGACAAGGCCCGAGTGAGCCAGGTGCTGCTGGAGAGGCCGGATGGGGAGGGGACACCCCCGTGTCACCCCCCCAGGGGTGGCACTGTCACCGAGAGCGACGTCTAGGGCACGGCGTGGGGACAGTGGGGTGGGGACACGGGGACATTGGGGTCGGTACTGGCCCCAATAAAGGAGCTGCTGGTCCTGGATGGAGCCTGTCCTTGAGGGGACAGGGAGGGGACACGGCCGCTGTGGCAAGCCACGCCCACCCAGGTGACAATGGTCACGCCCCGATAAGCCCCGCCCGCCCAGGTGACAATGTGAACTCCCGCGGGTGACAAAGGGTCCTGCCGCTTTGAGCCCTGCCCGCTCCGGTGACAGTGCAGACTCATGCAGGTGACAAAGGGCCCCTCCCACGCTCGCACAGGTGACAATGGCCACACCCCGATAAGCCCCGCCCACCCAGAGGATGGGTGCAGCCTCCCGCAGGTGACAAAGGCCACGCCCCTTTAAGCCACGCCCACAACGCCCATTGCCCCCGCCCACTCCCTCAGGAGCCGCTCCTGGTGCCGCCATCTTTGAACCGGGCAGAGCCGCCGGCGGCGTCGGGCGTTGCGCGCGTTCCTCGCGGATTTTTTCCGCCGCGCCGCCAGCGCCGCCCTGAGCGGGGACCTCCGCCCGTTCCGCCGCTCCTTCCGCTTCTCCTCCGCCGCTCCCGCTAAGAAAGAGCGAAGGCGTGTCGGGCCCTGCCCTCAACAAACATGGCGGCGGCGCGCTCTGCCCGCTCCCTCCTTCGGGGTGGCGACGGCGCGCGGCGATGACGCGCGAAGCGCGCGACGGGCGGGGCGGCGGGGCCCGGTAGGAGCGGGGCCGGTTCGGGGCCGGTTCGGGGCTGTGGGACCGGGCCGGGCCCGGGCCGGGTGTGAGGGGAAAGGACGGCACCGGAGGGAGCGGGGACACCGGGGAAAGCCGGCGGTGACGGGGCGGGGTGGCCCGGCGGGGGGGGTGGGCCAGGCCTGGGTGTCCCTTTCTGCCCCCCCCGCCCCTCAGGTGAGGCCCTGCCCGGATCCCGCTCCTTGGGAAGGCTCGGAGGGCGGGAAAAGGCATTTTGGGGAAGGGTCAAAGGGCAGGGAGAGGGATTTTAGGAGGGGTCAAAGTAGAGGAAAAAGGATTTTAGGATGGCTCCGTGGATGTTCCAGGCGGGAGAAAAGATTTAATCCATCCCAGGCTAGGAAAACCACGGGAATGGAGCAGCTCTGCCCCGCTGCTTTTAATTTCATTAATTAATTTCATTAAGAATTATCTGCCATTAAAAGCAAAGATTCAACCCCAGAGCTCCCAAAGCTGCGATTTTATTTTTTTTTTCCCCTGGTGTTTGGTTGATTTGAAAGCTCCTGTTTCCCTTGGATTTGACTTTGATTTTGACTTTTCCCACCCTGGATAACAATCCCGGCCCGTTTTTGGGGCAGTTTATCCAAATTAAAGGCGTTTCTCACCTCCCTGTGCATCCCCCTGGATCGGGATGGAAGCTCCTCAATCCCGATTTTTCCTGACTCAGGGTTTTTTGGTTTTTTTTTTTTTGGATTTCCAGGCTCCTTTTCCATGGGGTGGGAGGCTGGGATTTGGCCTGGAGGGAGCAGATTCCTTTGGGGTCAGCCAGGGTCTGGGAAGTGAGGAGATCTGGGAGGTTTATCCCAGGGTTATTCCCATCTGAGGTTGGGATAAATCAGGGGGGATGATCCCGGTTTTCCTCCCCGCTGCGATGCTCAGGTTTGAGGGGAGCTTTTCCTCTCCCAAATCCCCAAAATCTGGGAAAAGGGGGTTGGAGAACTCCTGAGGGAAACTGGGAAGGGGCTGGGGAAGGAAAGTTTGGGATCCTCATCCCTGTAGATTTCCAAGGATGCAGAAACTCCAAACTCCGAGGGAAGGGGCTGGAGAATTCTGGGGAAGGGGCTGGAGAATTTTGGGGAAGGGGCTGGAGAATTCCTGAGGGAAACCTTGGGCAAGTTTAGGATCCCCATCCCCTGTAGATTTCCAAGGATGCAAAAACTCCAAACTCTGAGGAAAGGGGCTGGAGAATTTTGGGGGAGAGGCTGGAGAATTCCTGAGGGGAACAGGGAAGAGGCTGGAGAATTCCTGAGGGAGCCAGGAAAGGAAAACCTCAGGCAAGGTTTGGGGATCCCCATCCCTGTAGATTTCCAAGGATGCAGAAACTCCAAACTCCGAGGGAAGGGGCTGGAGAATTTTGGGGGAGAGGCTGGAGAATTCCTGAGGGGAACAAGGAAGAGGCTGGAGAATTCCTGAGGGGAACAGGGAAGAAGCTGGAGGATTCCTGAGGGGAACAGGGAAGGGGCTGGAGGATTCCTGAGGGAGCCAGGAAAGGAAAACCTTGGGAAAATTTGGGATCCCCATCCCCTGTAGATTTCCAAGGATGAAAAAACTCCAAACTCCGAGGGAAGGGGCTGGAGATTTTGGGGAAGAGGGAGGGATTTGAGGGAGAATTTTTGGGAAGGGGCTGGAGAATTTTGGGGGACTTGAAGTTTTGGGCTTTGGTGTTTGGGGGACTTGGAGTTTGAGGGTTTGAGATTTGAGGGGTTTGGGGGATTTGGGGTTTGGAGTTTGGGGTTTGGTGTTTGGGGGACTTGGGGGGTTGGGGGTTTGGAGTTTGGGTTTGGGGGTTTGGGGGACTTGGGGGGTTTTGGGGGAGAGGCTGGAGAATTCCTGAAGGAGCCAGGAAAGGAAACCTCGGGGAAAGTTTGGGATCCCCACCCCTGTTGGTTTCCAGGGCTGCCCGCCCCGAGCTCTGACCTCAAACCCCAAATCCCAACCCATCCCATTAAACTCCCCCCCCAAAAAAAAACCCCAAAAACCCCCAGAAAACCCAAAAAAAACCGTCTCCAGACCCATCCAGCGCCCTGAGGACGCTTCCCTGGTGTTTTTCCAGAGGGTTTGAGGGATGCCCAAGAAATTCCAGGGGGAGAACAGCAAGTCGGCGGCGGCGCGCGCCCGCAGGGCCGAGGCCAAGGCGGCGGCGGAGGCGCGGCGGCAGCAGGAGCTGGAGGATGAGCTCTGGAAGGACGAGGACAAACACGTCCTGAGGAAGGAGCAGAGGAAGGTGGGGATGATCCCCGGGGTTCCCTCTCTGGGAATGAGGGGAGGGGGGAAAAAAAGAAAAAAAAAAAACAAACCCTGGGAGTGAGGGAGAGGAGGAGAAGTGTGGCGGGGGTGTGGGAGGGAGGAGGGAGAAGCTCTGGGAATGGGGAGGAGAGGAGGGACAGGCCTGGGAATGAGAGGAGGGAAAACTGGGAATGGGGGGGAGGAGGGGAAACTCTGGGAGAGGGGGAGAGGAGAGAAAAAATTCCATCTGGGAATGAAAGGAGGGGAAAACTCAGGGAATGAAAGGAGAAAGAACCCTGGGGATGAGAGGAGGAACATCCATCCATCCATCCATGAATCCATCTGTGATTCCACGGATCTGTGGCTCCATCCATCCATGGATCCATGAATCCATCCATGATTCCGTGGCTCCATCCATGCATGACTCCACGAGTCCATCCATCTGTGAATGAATCCATGAATCCATCCATGAATCCATGGCTCCACCCATCCATGAATCCGTCCATGAATCCATCTGTGATTCCATGGATCCATGGGTCCATCCTTCCATGAATGAATCCGTGAATGAATCTATGAATCCATGAATCCATCCATGGCTCCATCCATCCATGGATCCTTGAATCCATCCATGGATCCATGGGTCCATCCATCTGTGAATGAATCCATGAATCCATGAATCCATCCATTAATCCATTAATCCATCCATGAATCCGTCCATGATTCCATGGATCCATGGCTCCATCCTTCCATGAATGAATCCATGAATGAATCCACGAATCCATCCATGGATCTGTGGCTCCATCCATCCATGGATCCTTGAGTCCATCCATCCATGAATGAATCCATGAATCCATCCATGAATCCATCCATGAATCCATCCGTGATTCCATGGATCCGTGGGTCCATCCAAGAATCCATGGCTCCATCCATCCATGGATCCATCCATGAATCCATCCATGGGTCCATCCATGAATCCATCCATGGATCCATCCATGAATCCATCCATGAATCCATCCATGAATCCATCCATGGATCCATCCATGAATCCATCCATGAATCCATCCATGGGTCCATCCATGAATCCATCCATGGATCCATCCATGGGTCCATCCATGGGTCCATCCATGAATCCATCCATGAATCCATCCATGGATCCATCCATGAATCCATCCATGAATCCATCCATGGGTCCATCCATGAATCCATCCATGAATCCATCCATGAATCCATCCATGGGTCCATCCATGAATCCATCCATGGATCCATCCATCCATGAATCCATCCATGAATCCATCCATGGATCCATCCATGGATCCATCCATGAATCCATCCATGAATCCATCCATGGATCCATCCATGGATCCATCCATGGATCCATCCATGAATCCATCCATGGATCCATCCATGGGTCCATCCATCCATGGATCCATCCATCCATGAATCCATCCATGAATCCATCCATGGATCCATCCATGCCTCCATCCATCCCTGGCTCCACCCCCAGCTCCCACCCCTTCGGCAATGCCGGCTCCCCCTTCCCACCCTCCCTCCGTTGCCCTGTGGAAGCTCCCGGGGTTCCCGGGGCGCTCCCGGGGCCGCTCTCACCCCTGCGGGGCTTTTCCCATCCCAGGAGGAGCGGGAGAAGCGGCGCCTGGAGCAGCTGGAGCGGCGGAAGGAGCTGCAGCGCCTGCTGGAGGAGGAGGATTCCAAACTCAAAGGGAAAACTCCCAAGCAGGGAAACCCCGGGAAGGTCACGCGGGCCCAGATCGAGGAGAGCGTCCGCAAGGAGCAGCAGCAGAGGGAGAGCACGGATGCAGGTTTG
The DNA here is from genome assembly GCA_016584745.2 of Phylloscopus trochilus trochilus. Classification (NCBI taxonomy): domain Eukaryota; kingdom Metazoa; phylum Chordata; class Aves; order Passeriformes; family Phylloscopidae; genus Phylloscopus; species Phylloscopus trochilus. Next base: position 3,558,927 of record WQNJ02000050.1, read on the forward strand.
GGAATGAATTCCTTGGGAATTCTGGCTGCTATTCCAGAGGGGGAATCCTTGGAAATGGCCTGGAATTCCCATTCTCTGGAATCAAGAGGGAGAGCACAGATGCAGGTTTGGGAATGAATCCCCTGGGAATTCTGGCTGCTTTCCCAGGCCATTCCATTCTTGGGAATGCCTGGAATTCCCATTCCCTGGAATCATGAGGGAGAGGGAGAGCACGGATGCAGGTTTGGGAATGAATCCCCTGGGAATTCTGGCTGCTATTCCAGGGGGGGAATCCTTGGGAATGGACTGGAATTCCCATTCTCTGGAATCATCCCAAAAAAACCCCCAAAACCCTGAATGTGGTGCTCTGGGTGTGGGGTTTGATCCCAAAACTCCCCTGCAGCTGTGGAATTCCGTGGAATTCCGGGATTTCTGTTCCCTGTGCTTCTTGATTTTCAGTGTCCGCAGCTTTCCCAATCCAACATTTCCCTTTTCCAGAGAAAAAACTGATGAGTTATTTTTTTAGGAAAAATCGAGTTTTCCAGAGGGAAAAGTCCAGAGGAAAACCCAGAGGTTTTGAGAGGAAAAACTTGAGTTTTCCAATGGGAAAACTGAGATTTTTTGGGGGGGGAAAACTGACTTTTCCAGAGGGAAAGCCAAGTTGGTTTTTTTTAAGAACAATTTTGAGTTTTCCAGAGGGAAAATTCCAGAGGAAAACCCAGAGGTTTTCAGTGGGAAAACTGAGATTTTTTTTTGGGGGGGAAAAACCTGACTTTTCCAGAGGGAAAGCCAAGTTTAAGGACAATTTTGAGTTTTCCAGAGGAAAACCCAGAGGTTTTGAGAGGAAAAACTTGAGTTTTTCAGTGGGAAAATTGATTTTTTTTGGGGGAAAAACCGACTTTTCCAGAGGGAAAGCCAAGCTTTTTTTTTAAGGACAATTTTGAATTTTCCAGAAGGAAAATCGAGGATTTTAGAGGGAGAAAATGACTTTTCCAGGGGGGAAACGCGGGGTAAAGAACTTTTCCCGAGGGAAGGAGGGAGGGAGGGAGGGCGGCCCCGGCAGCATTCCCGCCTTTCCCGGCAGCGGAGAAGGAGAAATCCCACCTGGAGGTGCCGCTGCAGGAGAACCTGAACCGGCGCCTGCCCGAGGAGGGCGCGGTGGAGGCGCGCAGCATCGAGGACGCCATCGCCGCCCTCAGGTGCGGCCCCCGACCCTTCCTGCTGGGATTGCCCCCCAAAAAACACCGGGATCTGGGGAGGAAAGCTTGGGAAAGTTTGGGATCCCCATCCCCTGTAGATTTCCAAGGATGCAAAAACTCCAAACTCCTAGGGAAGGGGCTGGAGGATTCTTGGGAAGGGGCTGGAGAATTTTGGAGGAGAGGCTGGAGAATTCCTGCGGGAGCCAGGAAAGGAAAATCTTGGGAAGGTTTGGGATCCCTGTAGATTTCCAAGGATGCAAAAACTCCAAGGGAAGGGGCTGGAGAATTCTTGGGAAGGGGCTGGAGAATTTTGGGGAAGGGGCTGGAGGATTCCTGAGGGAGCCAGGAAAGGAAACCTTGGGAAAAATTTGGGATCCCCATCCCCTGTAGATTTCCAAGGATGCAAAAACTCCAAACTCCGAGGGAAGGGGCTGGAGGATTCTTGAGGGGAATGGGGAAGGGGCTGGAGGATTCCCTGGAGTCCTGTGGGGTTGGGATATCCGTGAGATCCTTTGGGATTGGGGTGTCCCTGAAATCCTTGGGGCTGCTTCCTTTGGGGCTGGGGTGTCTGTCCTGAGGGGATCGTGTCCATCCCTGTCCCCAAGCCCTGGGGGCAGTGTCCATCCCTGGGGGCCGTGTCCATCCCTGTCCCCATGCCCTGGGACCGTGTCCATCCCTCTCCCCAAGCCCTGGGGGCAGTGTCCATCCCTGGGGGCCGTGTCCATCCCTGTCCCCTCCCTGGCAGCATGTCCCTGCTGTCCCCAAGCCCTGGGATCATGTCCATCGCTGTCCCCAAGCCCTGGGGACCGTGTCCATCCCTCAGGGCCATGTCCCTGCTATCCTCGTGCCCCAGGGGCCGTGTCCATCCCTGTCCCCAAGCCCTGGGGGCCGTGTCCATTGCTGTCCCCATGTCCATCCCTGTCCCCATGTCCTGGGGCCGTGTCCATCGCTGTCCCCATGCCCTGGGGGCCGTGTCCATCCCTGGGGACCGTGTCCATCCCTGGGGGCCGTGTCCATCCCTGTCCCCATCCCCGGGGGCCGTGTCCATCGCTGTCCCCATGTCCTGGGGGCCGTGTCCATCGCTGTCCCCATCCCCGGGGGCCGTGTCCATCGCTGTCCCCTCCCTGGCACTGTGTCCATCGCTGTCCCCGGCAGCGTCTCGCAGCCGCTGGAGCGTCACCCCGAGCGCCGGCTCCGCGCCGCCTTCGCCGCCTTCGAGGAGCTGCAGCTGCCGCGGCTGAAGCGCGACAACCCCAACATGCGGCTGAGCCAGCTGCGGCAGCTGCTGAAGAAGGAGTGGATGAAATCCCCCGAGAACCCCATGAACCAGCGGCACCAGGCCTACAACAGCCACAAATAGGGACTGCCGGCCCCCCGAGGGCAAAGAAACCGGGACTGGCCCCGCAGAAACCCTCCCCGCGCCCGACTCGCTTCCTGCCCGCTCCTCTCTGCCTCTCTCTCTCTTTCTCCTCCGTGGGTTTCGGGCCAGCTCGAGGTCGGACTGATGGCGCCTTCTCCTTCCCGAAATTCCCTGGGGGAAAAAGCGGCTCCCGGCGGCTCCCAGGCTGTCCTTGGCATCCCCGCCTCGGAGCTCTGCGGTCGCCGTGTGGAAAACGCTGCCGGGTGTGACCCCGAAGAGCGCCCAGACCCTGGGTGTCCCTGCTCCCAGTTCCTTTGGGAGTGAGTGATCCCTGGTCCTGTTCCCTTTGGGATATCCTTGAAATCCCTGCTCTCAGTTCCTTTGGGATTGGGATATCCCTGGTCCTGTTCCCTTTGGGATATCCTTGAAATCCCAGTTCTCAGTTCCTTTGGGAGTGAGTGATCCCTGGTCCTGTTCCCTTTGGGATTGGGATATCCCTGAAATCCCTGCTCCCAATTCCTCTGGGACTGAGTGATCCCGGTCCTGTTCCCTTTGGGATTGGGATATCCCTGAAATCCCTGTTCTCAGTTCCTTTGGGATTGAGTTATCCCTGCTCCCATTCCCTTTTAGATTGGGATATCCCTGAAATCCCTGGTGCCACTTCCTCTGGGACTGAGATATCCCTGGTCCCATTTCCTTTGGGATTGGGATATCCCTGAAATCCCTGCTCCCAGTTCCTTTGGGATTGAGTTATCCCTGGTTCTGCTCCCTTTGGGATATCCCTGAAATCCCTGCTCCCAGTTCCTCTGGGACTGAGTTATCCCTGGTCCCATTCCCTTTGGGATATCCCTGGTCCTGTTTCCTTTGGGATATCCCTGAAATCCCTGGTGCCACTTCCTCTGGGACTGAGATATCCCTGAAATCCCTGCTCCCAATTCCTTTGGGATTGAGTTATCCCTGCTCCCATTCCCTTTGGGATTTGGATATCCCTGAAATCTCTGCTGCCATTTCCTTTGGGGTTGGGGCCAGAAGCGTCGGGAAGAGGGAAAATCCCTCCGGGAGGAGTGGGAAAAGCCTTTCCTGGGAAGGACAGCGGTGCCAGGCAGCTCCAGGCGACATTCCCTGGAAGAAGCAGCAGCTCCCAGGCTGTCCGTGTCATTCCCTCCTTGGAATTCTGGATCCACCACGTGGGAAAACCCTCCCAGAGCGTCACCCTCGGTGTCCCCGAAGATTCCAGCCCGGGATGGCTGCTCCAGCCGCCGGCTTTTGGGAGCAGGAGGGTTGGGAAGAGGGGAAAATCCCTCGGGAAGGAACGGGAGCCTGATTCCCGCTTTTCCCCAGGGGGGACAGCGGTGCCAGGCAGCTCCAGGTGACATTCCCGCCGTCCCTGGAGCGCTGGGGCTCCAAATCCACCCGGAGAAGGGAAATTCCTGCTTTTCCCATCCCTTTTTCCCCCCCTTTCCTGATCTCAGGAGCCTTGGGAAGGGGAGGTGACATTCCCGGGGTCCCTGCGGGAATGCTGAGCTGCCTGGGGAGCGCTGGGTTGGATCCCTGAGCTCCCTGGGGAACGCTGGAATCCCTGGAACACCAGAATCCCGGGAATGCCGGAATCCCTGGGAATGCTGGAATTCCTGGGGACCCTGGAATCCCCGGGAATGCCGGAATCCCTGGGAATGCCAGAATCCCTGGGAATGCTGGAATTCCTGGAATGCCAGAATCCCTGGGAACCCTGGAATCCCCGGGAATGCCGGAATCCCCGGGAACGCCGGAATCCCCGGGAATGCCGGTCCTGGGGTTTCCCCCCCTTCTCTTCCCCCCACCCTTTGGGAATGAAATTCCTTCCCAGCCGTCGGCCTGGAGGTTCCCCAGATCCCATGGGATTCATCCAGGCTGGTCCTTTTCCCTCTCTCTCTCTGGGGCTGCCCTCCCTGGGCTGCTCCCTGTTCCCACATCCCCAGAATTCCCAAATCCAGCCAGGGAGGAATGACACCCCACCCCCACCCCCTTTTCTGTGAGTTTGGTGTGTTTGAATCCAATTAAAAAATAAAAATTAAATAAATAAATTAAAAAACAACAAAAACCAAAACAAAACAAAAAAGCCCCCAAAACCAACCCAAAATCTGATAAAACTGGGGAGGGAATAATTTGGGAAGGGCTCGGGGTTCTTTCCCTGCCTTTCTCAGTTTTATCCCTGAGGATGTGGAAGATCCCGCTGGGATTTGGGGTGGGATTCCTGCTGGGGTGGGGGGCGTCACAGCCCCCCCAGGCCCCTCCCGTTCCCATTCCTGTTCCCAATCCCATCCCGATCCCATTCCCGGTGTCCCCTGCCCCATGGGATCGGGGGGGATCGAGGGGACCCTAAAACATTCCTGGGGTGTCCCCCCCCCCGCCGCCCCCCCCCCGCTCTGGGGGATTTGGGGGAACCCCTCCATCAAAGGGGGGATCCCGTCCCCTCCCCCCGCTGGGGGATCCCCCCTTTCCCGTGGGATTTGGGGAGAGGGGAATCCCCCCCATTGTAGGGCGGGGGGGGGGTCCCGGTGTCCCCTCCCCCCCCTCAGGAAAGCGGCTCCCGGTGGGGGGAGGGGCGGAGAAGGGAGGGGATTCCCCGCCCCTCCCCCCACCACCACCACCTCGGGATTCCCCTCCCCCCTTTTCCCATCACGGGGGGAGGGGGGGGGGGATGGGACATTGCCATGGCAACCGGGGGGTGGGGGAGGGGGGGGACATGCAGGGGTGGCGGTCACGCGGGATGTGCGCGCGCAGCCGCGAGGGGCTGGCACCGGGAACCCCCCCCCCCAAAAACAAAATCCCAAACCCCCCAAAAACCGGGCATCGCCCCAAAAACCGGGCATCGCCCCAAAAACCGGGCATCGCCCCAAAAACGGGACATCCCCCCCCAAAATGGGCACTCCCCAAAAACCGGGCATCGCCCCCCAAAAACCGGGCATCCCCCCCCAAAAACGGGACATCCTCCCCCAAACCGGGCATCGCCCCAAAAAACGGGCATCCCCCCCAAAATGGGCATCCTCCCCAAAATGGGCACAGCCCCAAAATGGGCACACCCCCCAAAAACGGGACATCCCCCCCAAAATGGGCAACCTCCCAAAAACCGGGCATCTCCCCAAAAACCGGGCATCCCCCCCCAAAATGGGCATCCTCCCCCAAAATGGGCACACCCCCAAAAACCGGGCATCGCCCCAAAAACGGGACATTCTCCCCCAAACCGGGCATCCCCCCCCCCCCCCAAAATGGGCATCGCCCCCCCTCACCGGGCGGCCCCAAACCCGGCGTTCGCCCCCGCACCGGGAATCCCCCTCCCCACCCCCCCTGCACCGGGATTTCCCCTCCCCCCGCACCGGGAATCCCCCCCCCGGGACCGAGCGGGGATTGCGGCGATGGGAGCGGGAACGGACACACGGACAGACGGACAGGGACACACGGACAGGGACAGATGGACACACGGACAGATGGACACAGGGACAGATGGACACACGGACAGATGGACACAGGGACAGATGGACACAGGGACAGGGACAGACGGACAGAGGACAGGGACAGACACACACACGGACACGCGTGTGTCACACACGTGACGCCCCTTTGCACACCCAGCGCCGCTCACGGCTCGCTCTGCACACCCGCCCCGCACACCGTCCCCCCCTTGCACACCCCCTTGCACACCCGCCCCTTGCACACCACGCCTCGCTCCCCCCGCACTTCGTTCCTCGCCCCCCCCGTGCCAACCCCCTGCTCACACTCGCCCCCCCCCCCCCTCCTTGCACACGCGTGTGTCCCCACGCCAGCGCGGCGTGACAAAAGAGCGGGACGGGGCTGCAGGAACGGGGTGTGTGTGAGGGGGACACACACACACACACACACACACACACACACACTCCGGCTCCCCCGCCCCGCACGCGTGTGTGTGACACACGCACCGCCCCGGGGGTCGCCCCGCGCCCCCTCCCCACCGCCAGCACCCACCGGGGGGGTGGGGGGGGTGACACCGAGACACGCTGAGCGCGTGCAAGGCCACCCCGGGGGGGGGGGGGGCGCCCCGGTGTCACCGGGGGGGGGTTCCCGGGGTTGGGGGATCCCCACGGGGTGGGCGACGCGCGGGGTAGGAGTGGGGGGAGCCCGTCAGGCGGCTGAAATTCTCCGCAGCGGCGGCCGGGAGGGCCCGGGAAGCCCCCGGGAAGCACCGGGAAGCCCCGGGAAGCCCCGGGAAGCACCGGGAAGCCCCCGGGAAACACCGGGAAGCACCGGGAAGCCCCCGGGAAGCACCGGGAAGCCCCCGGGAAGCCCCCGGAAAGCACCGGGAAGCCCCCGGGAAGCACCGGGAAGCCCCCGGGAAGCACCGGGAAGCACCGGGAAGCACCGGGAAGCACCGGAAAGCCCCGGGAAGCCCCCGGGACGCACCGGGAAAGCACCGGGAAGCCCCCGGGAAGCCCCCGGGAAGCACCGGGAAGCCCCCGAGAAGCACCGGGAAGCACCGGGAAGCACCGGGAAGCCCCCGGGAAAGCACCGGGAAGCCCCCGGGAAGCACCGGGAAAGCACCGGGAAAGCACCGGGAAGCCCCCGGGAAGCACCAGGAGGCCCCGGGAAGCACCGGGAAGCCCCCGGGGAGGCGGCGGGGCGGGTGCGCGCGGCTGCGCCGGTTGGAGGAGCGGCAATCGCAACGGCGCCGCATCGCCGCCCGCAGCCCCCGCGGCCGCCGCCGCCTGCGCGCTGGGGAAACCGAGGCACGGCCAGGCCGGGAGGGGCTCGGCGACACCGCGGAGCCGCTCTCCAGGCTCGCCCCCGGCCCCCGGTTGTTGTTCCAGCGGAACCCGCCGGGATCCCGCGCGTGTCGCCGCCGCCGGGCCATGGTCAGCGGCGGCAGCGCCCGAGGGCAGCGGAGGCCGGGGGCTGGCGGCAGGTGCGTGGATTTGGGGCTGGGGGAGGGCGGGGACCCCCTCTCAGCTCCGGTTTGTGGGGGGGGGGAGCTGGCGGTGCTGGGGAACCCCGGGCTGCCGGGAATCCCCGCATTCCCGGGAATCCCCCGGCTCGGGAGGATCCCCCCGCCCGCGGGGAGCCCCCGGCGCAGCGGCGGCGGCGGGAGGGGGGGGGGGGTGCCTGGGGAGGGGTCACCACTGCGCGGGGGGGGTTTCCCCGCTGTTTCTGAGGGTCTCCGGGGCCTGTTCAGCCTCCTCCGGTGCGGCGGGGAGGGGAGGGGGCCGCGTTGAGGCGGTGGGGGGGGGGGGGGGGTCGGGAGGAGCCCCCGGCGGTGACAATGAGGACGCGCTGGGAGTGACAGAGCCCGGCTAAAAATATCCCGCGCTGCCACCCACCGCCAGCGCCGCGGCCTCAAGGTCACTGCCCCGCCGGGGGGGGGGGAAGACGCGGGGGCGTGGGGCGGGGAAGCCCCCGAGCCCCCCCCTCTTTCCCTCTCCTCCCCCCCCCTTCCCCCTCCGCACGCTGCCGTTGTCGCCAGTGTCGCTCCGCCGAGCCCGGAGCCGGCAGCGCCCGCCACCCCCGCGCCCCCCCGGCACATGTCCCCGCCGCCCCCCGCGCCCCCCGGAGCCCCCCGGCGCTCCCCGTAGCACGGGGCCGTGGCAAGTGAGCGGGCGGGGGGGGGTGGCAGCGGCGGCGGGGGGGGGTGGGGAGGGGGACACCCCGGTGCGGGGACAGCGGGGACTCCCTCGCTGAGGGTGCGGGGACAGCGGGGATGTCCTGCCTGGGGGGGCGGTGATGGGTGTGGGGACACCGGGGACGGCCTCGCTGCGGGGTTTGCGGTGTGGGGACATCATTGTGGTGTTGGGGACATCACTGTGGTGTTGGGGACATCATTGTGGTGTGGGGGACATCTCTGTGGTGTGGGGACACCAGGGACCCCCTTCCTGCGGTATTTGTGGTGTTGGGGACACCATTGTGGTGTGGGGACATCTCTGGTGTGGGGACATCTCTGGTGTGGGGACATCTCTGTGGTGTTGGGGACATTTTTGTGGTGTGGGGACATCACTGTGGTGTTGGGGACATCTCTGGAGTGTGGGGACACCAGGGACGCCCTCGCTGCAGGGTTTGTGGTGTGGTGACACCGTTGTGGTGTTGGGGACATCATTGTGGTGTGGGGACATCTCTGTGGTGTTGGGGACACCAGGGACCCCCTCCCTGCAATGTTTGTGGTGTTGGGGACATCTCTGTGGTGTTGGGGACACCAGGGACCCCCTCCCTGCGGGGTTCGGCTGCTCAGGGCACCCCCAGCTGATGTTGTCGGGCCATTTTGGGGGTCCCCACCCTGGAGGACAACGTGGCTGCTGCCACCAAAGGCGTGGGCGCGGTTGAGGGCTTGGTGGCACTCGGGGTGGCACCCCGGCTCGGGCCGCCAGCTGCTGGGGTGGCCCCGGGTGTCACAGTGGGGTGGCACTGGTGGCACAGGGCGGTGACACCCATGGCACAAGGGGGTGACACCCATGGCACAGAGGGGGTGACACCCATGGCACAGGGTGGTGACACCCATGGCATGGGGCGGTGACACCCATGGCACAGAGGGGGTGGCACCGGTGGCACAGAGGGGGTGACACCCATGGCACAGAGTTGGTGACACCCATGGCACAGAGGGGGTGGCACCGGTGGCCCAGGGGCGGTGACACCCATGGCACAGGGGGGTGACACCCATGGCACAGAGTTGGTGACACCCATGGCACAGGGGGGGTGACACCCATGGCACAGGGGGGTGGCACTGGTGGCACAGAGTTGGTGACACCCATGGCACAGAGGGGGTGACACCCGGCTCGGCACCCACCAAACCCCGGGCGGACCCGGTGCCACAAGCACGGCGGTGACACCGCGGTGACACGTCCTGCAGCCAGCGCTGCCGCCGGGCCCCGGGGTGGGCACGGGGGGCTCCGGGTGGGCTCCGGCCCCCCCTGACCCTCGTGGCCTCGACGTGCGGGGCGCAGCCACCCGTGCGGGGACCCTGGGGACACACGGGGCGCCTCCCCACCCCTCGCGACCTTCCCGGTGACCTTGACCCCCCCCTGCGGACCCTGCGCCGGGCGGGCACCACAGGGACCCTCGGGGGGACCCCTCCTCAGCCGCGGGGACCCCCGCCCTGCTTCGGGGGACGCCTCTAGAGGGGCGTGGGCGAGCTTTGGGGAGAACCCCCCCAAACCGAGGGCTTTGTGGCGGTGCCGGGGGCGGCGGGCACGGCCGTGTCCCCCCCCGGGTGGCCCCGGGCGGGGGTCGGCGGTGGCCCGGCGGGGGCAGCCAGGCGCAGCGGCTTTGTCCTCTCGGCTGAGCCCGGCGCGTGGGGGAGGCGCGGGGAGAACCCGGCGCAGCGGCTTTGTCTGGGGACGCCGGCGCGGTGACGGCCAAGGAAGGGGGGGGGGGACACGGCGTGGAGAGCCCGGACCCCCCCTCTGCACCCCCCGGGACCCCCCAGCCCAGCCCAGGCAGGTAGGGTGTCCCCCCCACCCACCCACCCACGGCTGCGCGTCCCCTCCCCATGCGGGCGGGATGGGGATGGGGATGGGGTCCCCCGCTTTGGGTTGGGGGTGTCGCGGCGGCTGTCGCTGCCACCCTTGGGGACACGGGGGCTGCGGCCGTGTCCCCGCGTCCCGCGGCGCTCCCCGGCTGTGCCGGCGGGGCTCTGCGGAGGGATTTTCTCGGGGAGACCCCGGCGCCAGGCGGGGATTCCCCGGCGCGGCGAGCGGCGGAGTTTCGGGTGTCCCCGCGTGTCCCCGCGGGTGTGCCCCCTCCTGTGCCACCCCCTGCGCTCGGGGGGGACACACGGACACCCCGAGGGTGGCCATCCTGCCCTGGGGACCCCCCCCCGCCCCCTTTCCAGCGCCGGGCGCTGCCCCTCTGCCCCGGGGGGTGACACCGGGGGGATGGGGGTCGGGTGTCGCCGCTGTTGCCCCCCCGGGGGTCCCGTGCTGAGCCCCCCCCCTGCTTTTTGGGGAGCGGCGTGGCCTCCTCCCGCCGCCTCTCAGGCGGTTCTGTGCCCCCCAGAACGCACCGAGCCCCCCCCCCCTGCCCTGCCGTGCCTCGGGGCGGGGAGGGAGGGGGGGCGGCGGCGGTGCCACCCCCGCGGCCCCGCGGTCACCGGCGGGCGGGCAGCGGCGATTGCGGGGGCCGGGGGCTCCCGCGGGCACCGCCAGCTGCTCCCCAGCCTGGGACATATGGCCGGGCCTTGGCAGGAGCCGCGGCCACCGCGGCGGATTTTTGGGCACGGAACGGGGCGGGGGGGGGGGGGGCTCTGACGCACTCGGTGCCCCCGGGCCAGCCCCGGCCCGCGGTGGCCACCGGCGGGGGAGCCCCGGTGACCCCGGGCGGGGTCACGCCGCGGTCCCAAGCCACCCTCAGGGTGGCCCAAGCGATCCGGCGGGGCTGTCCCCGCTGTCCCCGCGGTGTCACCACCCCGGCCGGGCCCCCCCGCGCCCTGCGGCGATGCCCGGGCAGGGCTCGGGTGGATAAATCATCCCTCACCCGCCGAGCCCTCGGCCCTGTCCCCTGTCCCTGTCCCCTGTCGCTCTATTTTTAGCCGCGCCCTCCCCTCCTCTGCAGTTGCTCCGAGGCAGCGCCACGGGGGGAGCCCCGGGTCCCCTTTTGTCACCCCGCTGCCACCTCGCTGTCACCCCAGTGCTGCTGCAGTGTCCCCCCCCCGCTCGGCCGTGTCGCTGCTCCGCGAGGTGCTGTCGCGGCCGGTGTCACCCTCAGTGTCACCTTTGCTGTCGCCATCCCGAGGGTCCCGCCCCAGCGCGTTGTCCCCGCCTGGGGGGGGTGGCAGAGCCACCCGTGGGGGTCCTGCCGCCGTGTCACACCCCCGAGCAGGGACACGCGTGGCCGTGGCTCAAGGGCACGCGGTGGCAGTGGAGCTGCCGTGTCCCCGTCCCTGCCGTGGGGACACTCGGGACATCCCTGAGCATCCCAGCCTGGGCAGGGAGCCACCACCCTTGGGGACAGGGACAGGGATAGGGGACAGGGGACAGGGATGGGGACAGGAACAGGGACAAGGACAGGGACAGGGACAGGGGACGGGGGACAGGGACGGGGACACGGGAGAGGGAAACGGGACAGGGACAGGGATGGGGACAGGGGACAGGGGAGAGGGATAGGGACAGGGACAGGGGACAGGGGACAGGGGACAGGGGACGGAGGACAGGAGACAGGGGACAGGGACAGGGACAGGGACAGGGACAGGGGACAGGGACAGGGACAGGGAACAGGGAACAGGGGACAGGGACAGGGACAGGGACAGGGACAGGGACAGGGGACAGGGGACAGGGACAGGGACAGGGACAGGGACAGGGGACAGGGACAGGAGACAGGGGACAGGGACAGGGGACAGGGACAGGGGACAGGGGACAGGGACAGGGGACAGGGACAGGGGACAGGGGACAGGGGACAGGGACAGGGGACAGGGGACAGGGACAGGGGACAGGGGACAGGGGACAGGGACAGGGGACAGGGATGGGGACAGGAGCCCTCCCGGGCCGCACGGGGTCCCGGCCGCTCTGTCCCTGCAGAGGCACCGGGGCCCTTCTGCGCCGCCACCCAGCGGAGCGGAACCTCCGCGGTTCCTGAGCCGTTCCCTGTCCCCAGCCCCGGGGTGGCCTCAGCCACCCCCAGCTGAGGCGACAACAACAAAAAAAACCCCAAAACTTTGTCCGGGGCTCTGGGGCCTGGCCCAGCCCCAGCGGGGAAGGGGCAGAACCATTTCCCCTCCGTCCCTGCCCGCTGCGGGTTTTTTTTTTTTTCTTTCCTCCCCCAGCCGAATATTAAAAAGGCATCGGAGCCCATTTCCCTGCGATAAATTTGGCAGAATGGAGAGAAAATGATCCGGGCTCTGGAGGGGAGCCAGGCCCGGCTGCACACCGGGAGCAGCTGGGCGCTGGAGCCCGGCCACGCTCCGCAGCTCCCGGGGGAACCGGGAACGGCTCCGCGGGGCTGCTGCGGGGGGGTCCCGGGGGGTCCCGGGGGGTCCCGGGGGGACGCAGCCCCCCCCGCCCGGGGGTGTTGGTGACAGGGGTGGTGTCACCCCGCTGGTGGCCGGAGCCGTCCCGAGGGGCTGGAGGCCCCAAAGCGCGGGAGGTGCTGCAGGGAGGGGGGGCTGCGTGAGCTGGGGGGGTTGTGGGGTCTGCGGGTTTTGTGGGGTCTGAAGGGTTTGTGGGGTCTGGGGGGGGTTGTGGGGTCTGCAGGGGTTGTGGGGTCTCTGCGGGGTTTGTGGGGTTTGTGGGTTCTGGGGGGGTTGTGGGGTCTGGGGGGTTTGTGGGGTCTGGAGGGTTTGTGGGGTCTGGGGAGTTTGTGGGGTCTGTGGGGTTTGTGGGGTCTGCGGGGTTTGTGGGGTCTGCGGGGTTTATGGGGTCTGTGGTGTGGGGGGTATTGGAGGGTGCCGTGTAAGGGGGGGGTTGTGCGGGGCAGCTCCTGGTGGAACAGGGTCGGTGCAGCGGGGCCGCTCGTGCAATGGGGGTTTTGTAGGGTGCAGCTCCTCATGGTCGTGGGGTTTCTGTGTGTGACATAACCCCTGTGCAGTTTTTAATGGGGTTTTTAATGGGGTGCAGCCCCTGATGAGTTTGGGTTGCTGGTGCAATAGGGTGCAATAGGGCCCCCCCTCATGCAGTGGGGTTTCCGTGTGGTGCAGCCCCTCATGCAATGGGATTTTCATGTGGTGCAGCCCCCCGTGCACTGGGGTTTTTAACGGGGTGCAGCCCCTCCTCACGCAATGGGGTTTTTGTGTGACACAGCCCCTCGTGGAACGGGGCCCTTGGTGCAATAGGGCCGCTCGTGCAGTGGGGTTTTCATGTGACGCTTCCCCTCGTGCAATGGGGTTTTTAATGGGGTGCAGCCCCTGATGAGTTTGGATTGCTGGTGCAATAGGGCCCCCCCTCACGCAATGGGGTTTTTGTGTGACACAGCCCCTCGTGCAATGGGGTTTTTAATGGGGTGCAGCCCCTCATGGAACGGGATCCTTGGTGCAATAGGGCTGCTCGTGCAGTGGGGTTTTCATGTGACGCAGCCCCCCGTGCAATGGGGTTTTTAATGGGGTGCTGCAGCCCCTCGTGGAACAGGGTTCTTGGTGCAATAGGGCCACTTATGGAACGGGCTTTTAGTGTGAGGCGGCCCCTCCTGCAGTGGGGTTTTTAACGGGGGGCAGCCCCTGATGGAACGGGGTTGTTGGTGCTGTAGGGCCCCCTCGTGCAGTGGGGTTTCTGTGTGACACAGCCCCTCGTGGAACGGGGTTCTTGGTGCAATAGGGCCGCTCGTGCATGCTGTGGGGTTCTCATGTGATGTAATCCCTTGTGCAGTGGGGTTTTTAATGGGGTGCAGCCCCTCATGGAACGGGGTTGTTGGTGCAATAGGGCCCCACTCGTGCAGTGGGGTTTTTGTGTGACGCAGCCCCTCGTGGAACGGGGTCCTTGGTGCAGTAGGGCCGCTCGTGCTACGGGATTTTCATGTGATGTAACCCCTTCTGCAGTGGGGTTTTTATGGGGTGCAGCCCCTGATGAGTTTGGGTTGCTGGTGCAATAGGGTGCAATACGGTCCCCCCCTGTGCAGTGGGGTTTCCGTGTGGTGCAGCCCCTCATGCAATAGGGTTTTTTACGGGGTGCAGCCCCTCATGGAACGAGGTTCTTGGTGCAATAGGGCCGCTCGTGGAACGGGCTTTTAGCGTGAGGTGGCCCCTCCTGCAGTGGGATTTTTAATGGGTTGCAGCCCCTCCGCACTCAATGGGGTTTTCGTGTGACGCAGCCCCTCGTGGAACGGGGTCCTTGGTGCAATAGGGCCACTTGTGCATGCAGTGGGGTTTTCATGTGACACAGCCCCTCGTGCAATAGGGTTTTTAATGGGGTGCAGCCCCTGATGAGTTTGGGTTGCTGGTGCAATAGGGTGCAATAGGGCCCCCCCTCATGCAGTGGGGTTTTTATGGGGCACAGCCCCTGTGCAATGGGGTTTTTATGGGGCACAGCCCCCGTGCAGTGGGGTTTTTATGGGGCACAGCCACCGTGCAATGGGGTTTTTATGGGGCACAGCCCCCCTGCAATGGGGTTTTCATGGGACACAGCCCCTCGTGCAATGGGGTTTTTATGGGGCACAGCCCCCGTGCAGTGGGGTTTTCATGGGACACAGCCCCTCGTGCAATGGGGTTTTTATGGGGCACAGCCCCCCCGTGCAGTGGGGTTTTTATGGGGCACAGCCCTCGTGCAATGGGGTTTTTATGGGGCACAGCCCTCGTGCAATGGGGTTTTTATGGGGCACAGCCCCCCCGTGCAATGGGGTTTTTATGGGGCACAGCCCCCGTGCAATGGGGTTTTTATGGGACACAGCCCCCCTGTGCAATGGGGTTTTTATGGGGCACAGCCCCTGTGCAAAGGGGACACTGGGGTGTCACAGCCCCTCGTGCTCCAGGGCATCCCGAGGTGACCCCTCGGGGGTGGCACTGCCCCAGGGCAGGACCCCCCACCAGCTGTGGCAGCTCTGGGGGGTCGCTGCCCTGTCACTGGGGGGAATTTGGGGACCCCCTGACACCCCCGTGTCCCCTGGGCAGGCGTGGAGGGAAGCCCATGGCCCCCGGACCCCCGGACCGCCCCCGCAGCCAGCCCCGGCCCCGCAGCCCCTGACGGCCCCGGGACCCCCCCGGCCGGGCCCGGGGAGCCCCAGCAGGTACGGGGGGCATCGAGGGTCGGGGGGGGGGCGGGGGGTGCGCGGGGAGTGTTTTTTTGGGGGTTCTCTGCGGGTGTTTTGGGTGTTTTGGGGTGTTTTGGGGTTCTCTGGGGGTGTTTTTGGTTTTTTTGGGGTGTTTGGGGGTGTTTTGGGGGTGTTTGGGGGTGTTTTGGGGCTCTCTGGGGGTGTTTTGGGGTGTTTTGGGGTTCTCTTGGGATGTTTTTGGGTTTTTTTGGGGTGTTTTGGGGTTCTCTGAGGGTGTTTTGGGGTGTTTTGGGGGTGTTTTTGGGGTGTTTGGGGTGCGCTGGGGGCGGTGAGTGGGGGGCTGTACTGGGGTGAGTGGTGGGACATGGGGGTGGGGGATGAATTCGGGGCGCAGCGGAGCCGAAGGTGCGGAGGGGCTCGCGGGGGTGCCGAAGCTCTGTGCCGGGGAGGGGGCGTTTTTGGGGGTCCGGAGGGGGGCGGGGCAGGCTGAGAGGGGGCGGGACCAACCGAAGGGGCGGGGCCAAGGGCGTGGCGCGGCGCTCGTCAGCGAGGGCGGGGACTGCCAGGACCAATCAGATGGGTGGACGCGCTAAGGCCACGCCCCCAGCCACGCCCCCCACCGGCGCTCCGGTGCCGCCGCCGCGCGCCCCCGGGACCGGCTCGGGCTGCGGCGGCGGCGGCGGCGGCGGGACCCGGCCCGGCCCCAGGCCCCGGGCACGGCAGGTACCGGGCACGGCCGGGCACGGCCCGGGGCTGCGGGAACCGCGCCGGGAGCCCCGCCCCCGGCGGTACCGGGCACGGCGGTACCGGGCACGGCGGTACCGGGCACGGCGGTACCGGGCACGGCGGTACCGGGCACGGCGCCTCGGGCAGCTCGGGGGCGGCGGGGACGCGCAGCTGCGGCTCGGCACCGGAGATGTCCCGCGGCTGCGGGGAGGGGACAGGGGACAGCGCGGGGGGGGGGGGGGGGGGGCGGGGGTGGCCGCGTCCTGGCGGGCGGGTCCGCAGCGAGGGGGGCGGGACACGGACGGGTCCGTGGGCAGGACACGGACACGGGAACGGACACGGACACGGCCCCGCGGCGGACGTGTCCCCATCACGGGCGGGACGTGTCCCTATGGTCGCGGGGTGTCCCCATCACGGGCAGGACACGGCCACGTCCCCCCACGAGCGCCACGCATCTGCCCCCCCTCCGCGGGCGGGACACGGACCTGTGGTCACAGCGTGTCCCCCACGGGCGGGACGAGTCCCTGTGGTCACGGCGTGTCCCCCACGAGCGGGACGTGTCCCCCATGGGCAGGACGTGTCCCTGTGGTCGCGGCGTGTCCCCCACGGGCGGGACGTGTCCCTGTGGTCACAGCGTGTCCCCCATGGGCAGGACGTGTCCCCACGGGTGGGACATGTCCCTGTGTCCCCCACCGGCGGGACGTGTCCCTGTGGTCACAGCCTGTCCCCCACGGACACGACACGTCCCCAGCGCCGTCGAGGCCAGCGCACCGCGCCGGGCAGCGTCCCCCGGAGCCCCGCTCGGCACCGCGGCTCCGCTCGTCCCCCTTCCCCACCCACCCACCGTGTGTCCCCCCGCGTGTCCCTTGTCCCGCAGGTCGCCCCCGCGCCGCTGAGCCATGCGGGATCGCCCGGCGCTGTCGCCAGCAGAGCCATGAGCAGCTGTCGCTACAATGGGGGGGTGACACGGCCCCGGGGGGGCCCCCTGAGCTCCTCCGCCCGCACCCCGCAACCTCCGGACGGGGAAACGCAACCGCTGCGGGCCTGCCCCAGCCCCGGCCCGCGGGTGGTGGTGCTGTCCCGGCCGGAGCAGCCCGGGGGAACGGATCCCGGTCCCGCCGCGGTTCCGCCGGGACGGGAAACGACCGAGGAGCGGGCGGGGGAACCGCGGAGGAACCAGAGCATCGGCTACAAGCTGGGCCACCGCCGAGCGCTCTTCGAGAAGCGCAAACGCCTCAGCGACTACGCGCTGATCTTCGGCATGTTCGGCATCGTGGTGATGGTGACCGAGACGGAGCTGTCCTGGGGGGTCTACACCAAGGTTTGGGGGGGTTTCGGGGGTGGAGAGGGGTGGTGGTGGGGGGCTCTCCGGGGGTCTGATGGTGCCGCCTCCGCTGTGCTCTCTCCTGGCAGGAGTCGTCGTACTCGTTCGCACTGAAATGCCTTATCAGCCTCTCCACGCTCATCCTGCTGGGGCTCATCGTCATGTACCACGCCAGGGAGATCCAGGTGAGCGGCCCCGGGGTGAACTCGGGGCCTCGGGGCAAATTTCTCTCCGGGAAGGGAAACCACAAAGCAAACGGAGCCTCCGTCTCCCCGTCAAATTCTTCCAGAAAAAAACAAAACAAAACAAAACAAAACAAAAAACAAACAAACAAAAAACCACAAAAAAACCAAAAAACAAAAACCAAAACAAAACAAAACAAAATTCTACTTAGAGAAAAGCGGAAAAAATAAAACCACCCCAAAAAAATTCTACTTAGAGAAAAGCGGAAAAAACACCCCGGGTGCTCCTCTGGGTTTTCAGTCCCGGGGAAAAAGAAAAAAAAAAAAAAAAGGAAAAAAACCAAAACCAACAGTGCAGGGAACCTCTCTGTGCCTCAGCGAGCCAAGAGCTGGCTGGCAGCACAGGAGAGCCCTGGCGGCGGGAGCTGGCTGTCTGTCTGTCCGTGCTCCAAGAGCTGTCTGTCTGTCTGTCCGTGCTGCAGGAGCTTTCTGTCTGTCTGTCCGTGCTCCAGGAGCTGTCTGTCTGTCTGTCCTGCAGGAGCTCTCTGTCTGTCTGTCTGTCTGTCTGTCTGTCCTGCAGGAGCTCTCTGTCTGTCTGTCTGTCCTGCAGGAGCTCTCTGTCTGTCTGTCCGTCTGTCCGTGCCCAGGGCCGGGCCGCAGGCAGGGGGAGCAGCTCCTGCCGACAAACCCCGCTCCTCTCTCCCGGCGCTCGCTCCCGGGGCCGGGCACGAGCAGAGAGCCGGGGTCGGGGGTCAGGGGGGGTTCAGACCCCACAAACCCACCCCAGGATGGGGTCGGGCGGTTCAAACCCCACAAACCCACCCCAGGACAGGGTCGGGGCGGGTTCAGACCCCACAAACCCACCCCAGGATGGGGTCAGGGGGGTTTCAAGCCCCACAAACCCACCCCAGAACGGGGTCGGAGTCGGGGGGTTCAGACCCCACAAACCCACCCCAGGACGTGGTCGGGGGAGGTTCAGACCCCACAAACCCACCCCAGGATGGGGTTGGGGTTCAGACCCCACAAACCCACCCCAGGACAGGGTCCGGGGGAGGTTCAAACCCCACAAACCTACCCCAGGACGGGGTCAGGGGGTTCAAACCCCACAAACCCACCCCAGGATGGGGTCGGGGGGGTTCAAACCCCACAAACCCACCCCAGGACAGGATCGGGGGAGGTTCAAACCCCACAAACCCACCCCAGGATGGGGTCGGGGCAGTTCAAACCCCACAAACCCACCCCAGGACAGGGTTGGGGTCAGGGGAGGTTCAAACCCCACAAACCCACCCCAGAACGGGGTCGGGGGGAGGTTCAGACCCCACAAACCCACCCCAGGACAGGGTTGGAAGTTTCAAACCCCACAAACCCACCCCAGGAAGGGGTCAGGGGATTCAGACCCCACAAACCCACCCCAGGACGGGGTTGGGAGTTTCAGACCCCACAAACCCACCCCAGGACGGGGTCGGGGGGTGGTTCAAACCCCACAAACCCACCCCAGGACAGGAGCACGGTGGGGTTGGCGTCGCGCCACCACCCCCGTCCCCTTCTCCCGACGATGTCCCCACCTTTGTCCCCCCACCCCTTCCCCATCCCCAGCTCTTCATGGTGGACAACGGCGCCGACGACTGGCGCATCGCCATGACCTACGAGCGCATCTTCTTCATCGCGCTGGAGCTGGTGGTGTGCGCCATCCACCCCATCCCCGGGCAGTACCTGTTCACCTGGACCGCCCGCCTGGCCTTCACCTACGCCGCCTCGGTGGCCGACGCCGACGTGGACATCATCCTGTCCATCCCCATGTTCCTGCGGCTCTACCTGATCGGCCGCGTCATGCTGCTGCACAGCAAGCTCTTCACCGACGCCTCGTCGCGCAGCATCGGCGCCCTCAACAAGATCAACTTCAACACGCGCTTCGTCATGAAGACGCTGATGACCATCTGCCCCGGCACGGTGCTGCTGGTCTTCAGCATCTCCTCCTGGATCATCGCCGCCTGGACCGTGCGGGTCTGCGAGAGGTGCGGGAGGGAGGGTGGGTGGGTGGGTGGGTGGGGAGGGGGCGCGGCTGAGGAGGCGGCGGCGCTGTCGGATGGAGGGGGTGAGGGTTGGGGAGGGGGCGCAGAGAGGGGAGGTAAAGATTGGGGGGTCCCAGAGCGGGGATTGAGGAGCTGGAGGGAAAGTGGGGAGGGAAAGTGGGGGTGCTACGGAGGGGATGAGGATTGGGGGGGGTCCCAGAGAAATGGGAGGTACAATTGGGGGGTCCCAGAGAGGGGATTGAGGAGCTGGAGGTGTCGTGGGGAGGGAAAGTGGGGGTGTCACAGAGGGGATGAAGATTGAGGGGGGGTCTGCAAAATTGGGGGGGTCCCAGAGAGGGGATTGAGGAGCTGGAGGTGTTGTGGGGAGGGAAAGTGGGGGTGCCACGGAGGAGATGAGGATTGGGGGGAGTCCCAGAGAGAGGGGAGGCAAAATTGGGGGTCCTAGAGGAGCTGGAGGTGTCATGGGGACAGAAAGTGGGGGTGTCATGGAGGGGATGAGGACTGGGGAGGGGTCCCAGAGAGGGGAGGCAAAATTGGGGGTCCTAGAGAGGGAAGCAAAAGATTGGGGGGTCCCAGAGAGAGGGGAGGCAAAATTGGGGGTCCCAGAGAGAGGGGAGCCCATGGAGGGGATGAGGATTGGGGAGGGGTCCTAGAGAGGGAAGCAAAAGATTGGGGGGTCCCAGAGAGGGGAGGCAAAGTTTGGGGGGGGGGGGGTCCTAGAGAGGGGGGATTGAGGAGCTGGAGGTGTCGAGGGGACGGAAAGTGGGGGTGTCACAGAGGGGATGAGAAATGGGGGAGGTCCCACAGAGAGGAGCAAAAGATTGGGGGGTCCCAGAGAGAGGGGAGGTAAAATTGGGGGGTCCCAGAGAGGGGATTGAGGAGCTGGAGGTGTCATGGGGAGGGAAAGTGGGGGTGCTACGGAGGGGATGAGGATTGGGGGGTCACGCAGAGGAGAGAAGAAATTGGGGGTCCCACAGAGGGGTCCCAGGCTGTGACATTCCCACCGAGGGGACCCTCCAGGACGTGCCCGCGCTCCTCAGCTGCTCCCCGGGGTGCCCGGGATGTCCCCAGAGGGTGCCCGGGATGTCCCAGAGGGTGCCCGGGATGTCCCCGAGGGGGTGCCCGGGATGTCCCCGGGATGTCCCCAGGGGTGCCCGGGATGTCCCCGGGATGTCCCTGAGGGGTTCCCGGGATGTCCCCGGGATGTCCCCAAGGGTGCCCGGGATGTCCCCGCCGTGTCCCCTCCCCTGCTGGCCCCCAGCCCCCCCCGGGGGTCGCGCATTAACCGCTGTTGTTTTCCCTCCCTGCCCGCTCTGCTGCTTGCAGGGACAAACTGTGAGTGACCGCAGGGACCGTCCTGAGTGACCGCAGGGACCGTCCCTCACCCCCAGGCTTCCGCTCCCCCCCCGAAACCCCCAGAATTTAGGATGAGCTGCAGCCGCGGGAGGGCGGGCAGGGGGACACGGGAAGGGGCTGGCAGCCCTTTTCCCCTTGGAACCTCAGCAGCTGCTTCCTGTCCCCTCCCCCGCGTGTCCCCCGTGTCCCCAGGGCCTGGGGACTCCCCTGGTGGCTTTGGGGGGGGACTCTCGGAGAGACCCCACAAGGAGCTGCGAGTCTCCAAAAGAGGGTTTTTTGGGTTTTTGTTGGTTTTTTTTTTTGGTTTTTTTTTGGTTTTTTTTGTGGGTTGTTGTTATTTTTTTTCCCCCATTTTTCGTGTTTCCCCTCCCAGCCCCTCGCGTTTTGGGTTCCTGGGGGCGGGGAGGGAGCCCCGGGTGTTCCCGGGCAGTGTCCCCGTGGCTGTCCCCGCCCTGTCCCCGCCCTGTCCCTCGGTGCCGGGTGAGGTTCCAAGCCCAAACGGGGTCGGGAAGCAGCAATCCTAAATTCCTGACACTTGAGATCCCACACCCCTGCCCCGGCTTGTTCCCGTGTCCCCTTTTCCCCTTTCCCACCCCATTTCCCCTTTTCCCAATCCCATTTCCCTTCCCCAATCCCATTTCCCTTCCCCAATCCCATTTCCCTTTCCCAATCCTATTTCCTAATCCCATTGCCCTCTTCCAATCCCTTTTCCCTTCCCCAATCCCATTTCCCTTCCCCAATCCCATTTCCCTTCCCCAATCCCATTTCCCTTTCCCCCAATCCCAATCCCATTTCCCCCAATCCCATTTCCCTCTCCCAATCCCCTTTCCCCCAATCCCATTTCCCAATCCCATTTCCCCCAACCCCATTTCCCCGCATGTCCCTGTCCCCCTGCCCGGCTTGGCCGCTGCTCCGTGTCCCCCGGCCGGGTTTGTCCCCTCCCCCGGGGATGGGGGGTGGTGGCACCGCCGTGTCCCCCGGTGCCCTCCCGGTGTCACCCCCTGGTGGCCTTTGCGGGGTGCCCGGTGACATCGGCGTCCTGCGCTTTTGGGGACAGCGGTGCCACCTCTGGGCCTGTCCCCTCATTGTCCCCTGACCCCGTTCCTGAGGGGACACAGCCTGGCCGTGGGGCGTCCCCGTGATGTCCCCAATTCCGCCTTGGGGACAGCGCCCCGAATCCAGGGTGACACCGCAGTGGGGGGGATTCAATGACCGTGGTGACACCGGCGTCCTGCGCCTTTGGGGACAGCAGTGCCACCTCCCTGCCTGTCCCCTCATCGTCCTGGGGGGACACAGCCTGGCCAGGGGACATCCCCATGGGGTCCCAAACTCCACCCCAAATCCACCACGATGGGAGGGATTCAATGAGCTTGGTGACACCGGTGTCCTGTGCTTTTGGGGACAATGGTGCCACCTCCCTGCCTGTCCCCAACCCCAATTCCTGAGGGGACACACCCTGACCGTGCTTGGTGTCCCCACGCTGTCCCCAACCCCAATTCCCCAGGGGACACACCCTGACCGTGCTTGGTGTCCCCACGCTGTCCCCAGCCCCAATTCCCCAGGGGACACACCCTGACCGTGCTTGGTGTCCCCAGGGTGTCCCCAACCCCACCTTGGGGACACACCCTGACCGTGCTTGGTGTCCCCACGGTGTCCCCAACCCCAATTCCCCAGGGGACACACCCTGACCGTGCTTGGTGTCCCCACACTGTCCCCAACCCCAAGGGGACACACCCTGACCGTGCTTGGTGTCCCCACAGTGTCCCCAACCCCAATTCCTGAGGGGACACACCCTGACCATGCTTGGTGTCCCCACGCTGTCCCCAACCCCAAGGGGACACACCCTGACCGTGCTTGGTGTCCCCACGCTGTCCCCAGCCCCACCTTGGGGACAAGGCCCCAGACCCACCGTGATGGGCACAGACGGGGTCAGGGGGGTTCAGTGACGCGGTGACACGGCCGCCGCGGTGACAGCGGTGCCACCGCCCCGCGCAGGTACCACGACAAGCAGGAGGTGACCAGCAACTTCCTGGGGGCCATGTGGCTGATCTCCATCACCTTCCTGTCCATCGGCTACGGGGACATGGTGCCACACACCTACTGCGGCAAGGGCGTCTGCCTGCTGACCGGCATCATGGTGAGGGGACACCGGACAGGGGACAGGGGACAGGGGACATGGGGGCATGGGGACATGGGGACACAGCTGAGGGGACAGGGGACATGGGGACACCAGGACAGGGACATGGGGGCACAGGGACATGGGGACACGGGGACAGGGGACAGGGGACAGGGGACATGGGGACACCAGCATGGGGACATGGCTGAGGGGACACCGGGACACCAGGACAGGGGACATGGGGACATGGGGATATGGGGATATGGGGATGTGGGGACAGGGGACATGGGGACACAGGGACATGGGGGCATGGGGACATAGGACATGGGGACATGGGGACAGGGGGATATGGGGACAGGGGGACACAGCTGAGGGGACACTGGGACACCAGGACAGGGGACACGGGGACATGGGGACATGGGGACATGGGGACATGGGGATATGGGGACAGGGGACAGGAGACAGGGGGACATGGGGACATGGGGACATGGGGACACAGCTGAGGGGACACAAGGACATGGGGACATGGGGACATGGGGACACAGCTGAGGGGACACCGGGACACCAGGACAGGGGACATGGGGACATGGGGATATGGGGATATGGGGACATGGAGTCAGGGGGACAGGGGGACATGGGGACACAGCTGAGAGGACACCGGGACACCAGGACAGGGGACACAGGGACATGGGGACATGGGGACACGGGGACATGGGGACATGGGGACACGGGACAGGGGACAGGGGACATGGGGGCATGGGGACATGGGGACACCAGCACGGGGACACGGCTGAGGGGACACCAGGACACCAGGACAGGGGGCACGGGGACATGGGGACACGGGGACAGGGGGACATGGGACATGGGGGCATGGCTGAGGGGACACTGGGGCACGGGGACACCAGGACAGGGGACACGGGGGCATGGGGACATGGGGACATGGGGACACTGGGACACAGGGACACGGCTGAAGGGACAGGGGCACGGGGACACGGCTGAGGTGACACAGGCACTGTCCCCAAACCCCTCCATTTGGCGGGGCCAATATTCTCATCCCAAATTTCAGTGCCGGCTGTGGATTGCTCACACTGTGGGCACAGTGGGGAAATTTTTTTATTATTATTTTTTATTATTTTTTATTATTTTTTATTATTTTAATTTTAATTTTATTTTTATTTTTGTTTTTTTATTATATTTTATTTTTTTATTTTTATTTTTATTTTTATTTTTTACTTTTATTTTTTTTTATATCTTTTATTATTATTATCATTACATTTTTATTTTTATATTTTTGTATCTATATTTTTATTTTAATTTATTTTTTAATTTTATTTTTATTTATTTATATTTATATTTATATTTATATTTATATTTATATTTATATTTATATTTATATTTATATTTATATTTTTTAATTTTGATTTTTATGTTCTTTTTATTTAATAATTAATATTTTGTTTTTGTTTTTGGTTTTGTTTTTATTTTTATCTTATTTTTATTTAATATTTAATATTTTATTTTTATTTTTATTTTTATTTTTATTTTTATTTTTATTTTTATTTTTATTTTATTTTCATTTTTTATTATTTTTATTTATTTATTTATTTATATTTTTATTTTTATATTTTTCTTTTTATATTTTTATTTATCTTTATTTTCACCCAAACTTCCCCAAACCCCGAGCTGAAGCCAGCCCCGCGCTGTCCCCGCTGTCCCCGCAGGGCGCCGGCTGCACGGCGCTGGTGGTGGCCGTGGTGGCCAGGAAGCTGGAGCTGACCAAAGCCGAGAAACACGTCCACAACTTCATGATGGACACGCAGCTCACCAAGCGGGTGAGGCCTCCCAAGGGTTATCCTAAAAAAAAATGGGGAAAATCCCAGTAAAAGTGGAGAAAAACGGGTGAGAATTGGGGAAAATGCCATTAAAGCCAATGAAAATGGGGAAACCCCATTAAAACCTGGAAAAAAAACCATTAAAACTGGGAAAAACCCATTAAAAGTGGGAAAAACCCCATTAAAAGTAGGAAAAACCCCATTAAAACTGGGAAAAATCCAAGGAAAACCCCATTAAAAGTGGGAAACACCCCATTGAAAGTGGGAAACACCCCATTAAAACTGGGAAAAACCCCATTAAAAGTGGGAAAAACCCCATTAAAACTCAGAAAAATCCAGGAAAAACCCCATTAAAAGTGGGGAAATGGTTTAGAACTGGGGAAAATGCCATTAAACCCAATGAAAATGGAAGAAACCCCATTAAAACCGGGGAAAATCCAGGAAAAACCCCAGTAAAAGTGGGAAAAAAATAGGGGAACCCGCATTTAAACCTGGAAGAAACCACATTAAACCTGGGAACAACAAATGGGAAAAAAACCATTAAAACCAGGGAAAATCCAAGGAAAATCCCATTAAAAGTGGGAAAAACCCCATTAAAAGTGGGAAAAATCCAAGGAAAACCCCATTAAAACTGGGAAACACCCCATTAAAACTGGGAAAACCCCATTAAAAGTGGGAAAAATCCCATTAAAACTAGGGAAAGCCCCATTAAAAGTGGGGAAAACCCCATTAGAACTCAGAAAAATCCAGGAAAAACCCAATTAAAACCGGGGAAAATCCAGGAAAAACCCCACTAAAACTCAGAAAAATCCAGGAAAAACCCCATTAAAAGTGGGGAAAACCCCATTAAAACTGGGAAAAACCCCATTAAAACTGAGAAAAATCCAGGAAAAACCCCGTTAAAAGTGGGAAAAACCCCGTTAAACCTGGGAAAAAACCCATTAAAACTGGGGAAAATCCAAGGAAAACCCATTAAAAATGGGGAAAACCTTATTAAAAGTAGGAAAAACCCCATTAAAATTGGGAAAAACTCCATTAAAACGGGGAAAAACCCTATTAAAACTCAGAAAAATCCAGGAAAATCCCCATTAAAAGTGGGGAAAACCCCATTAAAAGTGGGAAAAAACCCATTAAAACTCAGAAAAACCCCATTAAACCGGGGAAAACCCGAGGCCAAGCCGACCCCGCGGTCCCCGCAGGTGAAGAACGCCGCTGCCAACGTGCTCAGGGAAACGTGGCTCATCTACAAACACACCAAGCTGGTGAAGAAGATCGACCACGCCAAAGTCCGCACCCACCAGCGTAAGTTCCTCCAAGCCATCCATCAGTAAGTGCCACCGCTTTTCCTGCTTCCTACGGCCACCCCGCCTGTCCCCGTGGAGAGCGCGCGGGCTGTCCCCTCCCCGGGGTGGGCGCCGGGTGGCCTTGGGCACCCTCGTGGGGCGCGCCGTGCTAGGGGTTGGTGACTGTGCTGTCCTTGTCACCGTGTCCTTGTCCCCGTTCTTGTCCCCTGTCCTTGTCCCCTTTCTTGTCCCCTGTCCTTGTCCCCTGTCCTTGTCCCCGTTCTTGTCCCTGTCCTCGTCCCCCGTCCTTGTTCCCCTGTCCTTGTCCCCTTTCTTGTCCCCTGTCCTTGTCCCCTGTCCTTGTCCCCATTCTTGTCCCCTGTCCTTGTCCTTTGTCCTCGTCCCCTGTTCTTGTCCCCATTCTTGTCCCCTGTCCTCGTCCTTTCTCCTTGTCCCCGTTCTTGTCCCCTGTCCTCGTCCTTTCTCCTTGTCCCCATTCTTGTCCCTGTTCTTGTCCCTTGTCCTTGTCCCCTGTCCTTGTCCCCGTTCTTGTCCCCGTTCTTGTCCCCTGTCCTTGTCCCCGTTCTTGTCCTCTGTCCTTGTCCCCATTCCTGTCCCCTGTCCTTGTCCTTTGTCCTCGTCCCTGTTCTTGTCCCCTGTCCTTGTCCCCATTCCTGTCCCCATTCTTGTCCCCTGTCCTTGTCCCCTGTTCTTGTCCCCTGTCCTCATCCCCATTCTTGTCCCATTCTCGTCTTTTCTCCTTGTCCCCTGTCCTTGTCCCCTTTCCTCGCCCCCTGTTCTCATCCTTTCTCCTTCTCCCCTGTCTTTGTCCCCTGTTTTGGTCCTTTGTCCCATTCTTGTCCCCTGTCCTTGTCCCCCATCTGTTGTCCCCCTCCCCACTGTCCCCTGTTCCATCCTGACCCCCATCCCGTCCCCGTCCCTGTCCCTGTCCCTGTCCCTGTCCCTGTCCCTGTCCCACCCCGTGACCGTCACCGTGTCCCTCTCTCCTGGGGTGGGGAGGGGACACAACCGCGGGGTGACCCCCCCCACCCCCGGCACCCCCAGCTCTGGGGTGGGGTGTGACAAGGGCTGGGACAGGGGGGGTCATTTTGGGGGGGGTCCCTTTTCGGGGGTGGGGGAGGGGCTGGGGGCGGTGACGCTGCTCCGCTGTCCCCTCCCCATTAACCCATTAACCCTTTGTTCTCTGTTCCGCCCCGCCCCCGCAGAGCTCAGAAGTAAGTGCCCCCCCTCCCTGACCCCCCCGCCCCCCCCCGAGCTTTGCATGGGCTCCGCTGCCGAATTTTGGGGTGGGGGGGCGGGGGGGACACCCCGAACCCCGCTGGCACTCCCTGGGTGGGGGGGCTGCGCTTGCCGGGGGTGGGGGGGGCTGCACGTTTCCGGATGGGGGGGGGATGCATGGGCGGGGTTGGGGGGGTGACAAGGCGGGGGTGGGGGTGACAGCGCTCCCCGGGGGTGTCCCCAAGCCTCTGGTGTCCCCTCAGGCTGAGGAGCGTGAAGATGGAGCAGCGCAAGCTCAACGACCAGGCCAACACCTTGGTGGACCTGGCCAAGGTGAGCCCGGCCCGGGACCCCTCAGACCCCCCCGCCCCCCACCCCTCTCCATGCATTTATCGGGGCTCAGCCCCACCCTGACGCCCCCCACCCCCTGAGACCCCTCAAACCTCCCCCCCCGTTCATTTCTCCGGGCTCAGCCCTGCCTTGAAGCCCCCCACCCACTGAGACCCCTCAAACCCCTTCCCCCCGTGCACTTATCCCGGCTCAGCCCCACCCTGAAGCCCCCCACCCACTGAGACCCCCTCAAACCCCTCCCCGTTCATTTCTCCGGGCTCAGCCCTGCCTTGAAGCTCCCCACCCACTGAGACCCTTCAAACCCCCCCTACCCCCTGCTCCCTGTGCATTTATCGGGGCTCAGCCCTGCCCTGAATCCCCCCGCCCCCTGAGACCCCTCAAACCCCCCCTCCCCCCCCGTGCATTTCTCCGGGCTCAGTCCCTTCCCGATGCCCCCCGCCCACTGAGACCCTGCAAACCCCCCCGCCCCCCACCCCTCCCCGTTCATTTCTCCGGGCTCAGAAACCCCCGAAGCCCCCCGCCCGCTGAGACCCCTCAACCCCCCCCACCCCCCTCCCCGTTCATTTCTCCGGGCTCAACCCCGCCCTGAAGCCCCCCGCCCGCTGAGACCCCTCAAAACAGCCCCCCCCCGTGCATTTATGCAGGTTAAGCCCCCCCCTGACGCCCCCCGCCCCCTGAGACCCTGCAAACCCCCCCGCCCCCCACCCCTCCCCGTGCATTTCTCTGGGCTCAGTCCCACCCTGAAGCCCCTTGGCAGCTGAGACCCCTCAAACCCCCCCACCCCGTGCATTTATCCCGGCTCAGCCCCGTCCTGAAGTCCCCCACCCACTGAGACCCCCTCAAACCCCTCCCTGTGCATTTCTCCGGGCTCAGCCCTGCCTTGAAGCCCCCCGGCCTGAGACCCCTCAAACCCCCTCCCCTGCCCTCCCTCCCCGTGCATTTCTCGGGGCTCAGCCCCTGTGAAGCCCCGCGCCCCCTGAGACCCCTCAAACGCCCCCACCTCCCTTTCCATGCATTTCTCCGGGCTCAGCCCCCCCTGACGCCCCCCGCCCCCTGAGACCCTTCAAACCCCCCCTACCCCCCGCTCCCCATGCATTTCTCCGGGCTCAGCCCCTTCCTGACGCCCCCCGCCCCCTGTGACCCCTCAAGGCCCCCCGCCCCCCACCCCTCCCCGTTCATTTCTCCGGGCTCAGCAACCCCTGAAGCCCCCCGTTCGCTGAGACCCCTCAAGCCCCCCCCCCATGCATTTATAGGGGCTCAGCCCCTTCCTGAAGCCCCCCACCCACTGAGACCCCTCAAGACCCCCCCTCCCCATGCATTTCTCGGGGGCTCATCCCCCCCCCCGACTCCCCCCGCCCCCTGAAACCCCTCAAACGCCCCCCACCTCCCCCTCCCCATGCATTTCCCGGGGTCT
Source organism: Phylloscopus trochilus trochilus (assembly GCA_016584745.2). NCBI lineage: Eukaryota > Metazoa > Chordata > Aves > Passeriformes > Phylloscopidae > Phylloscopus > Phylloscopus trochilus. The sequence goes on from WQNJ02000050.1 coordinate 3,587,945, forward strand.
CATCCCCCCCCTGACGCCCCCCGGGCCCCCCCAGACGCAGACGCTGATGTACGAGCTGGTGTCGGAGCTGCAGGAGCGGCACGAGGAGCTGGAGAAGCGGCTGGGAGCGCTGGAGGCGCAGCTGGAGGCGCTGGGGCTGAGCCTGCTGGCGCTGCCCGGCCTGGTCAGCCAGGCCCTGCGGCAGCCCCGGGACCCTGCGGGGCCCCGCGCCCCCCGCCCCTGCTCCGCCACCGCCCCCTGCACCCCCAGCCGGGACCCCCCCCCGCGCCGAGCCCCGCGACAGCCCCCGGCCCGCCTCGGACAGCGGCTGAGCGCGGGGAGTGTCACCGTGCCACCCTCGGGTGTCACCGCGGAGAGAGGCTGAGGGGTGGGGGGGACACCCCGGTGTCACCTCTGTCACCCCACACCCCTCTGGACTGTGAATAATGGGGTGGGGGGGGTGCTGGGTGACACCCCGATGTCATCTTTGTCACCTCGGAGAGCGGCTGAGGGATGGGGGGGACACGCTGGTGTCACCTTTGTCACCCCTCACTCCTTTGGACTGTGGATAATGGTGTGGAGGCCCTGGGGGGCACCCCGGTGTCACCTCTGTCACCCTCTCACCCCTCTGGACTGTGAATTGTGGGGTGGGGGCGCTTTGGGGACACCCCCCGGTGTCACCTCTGTCACCTCGGACAACGGCTGAGAAGTTGGCGGGGGTGCTGGGGACACCCCGATGTCATCTTTGTCACTCCTCTCCCCTCTGGACTGTGAATTGTGGGGTGGGGGCGCTTTGGGGACACCCCGGTGTCACCTTTTGCCACCTCGGAGAGCGGCTGAGGGGCTTTGGGGACACGCCGGTGTCATCTTTGTCACCCCTCGCTCCTTTGGACTGTGAATAATGGGGTGAGGGGGGGGCTTTGGGGACAGCCCCCATGTCACCTTTGTCACCCCCCACCCCTCTGAACTGTGAATTGTGGGGTGGGGGGTGCTTTGGGGACACCCCCCGTGTCACCTTCTGTCACCTCGGACAGCGGCTGAAAAGTGGGCGGGGGTGCTGGGGACACCCCGGTGTCACCTTTGTCACCCCCTCGCCCCTCTGGACTGTGAATTGTGGGGTGGGGGGGGCGATGCTGGGGACACCCCAGTGTCACCTGGGTCACCTCTGTCACCTCGGAGAGCGGCTGAGGGGCTTTGGGGGACACCCCGGTGTCACCTTTGTCACCCCTCGCCCCTTTGGACTGTGAATTGTGGGGTGGGGGGTGTGCTGGGTGACACCCCGATGTCACCTCTGTCACCCCCCACCCCTCTGGACTGTGAATTGTGGGGTGGGGGCGCTTTGGGGACCCCCCCGGTGTCACCTTTGTCACCCCTCACCTCTTTGGACTGTGGATAATGGGGTGGGGGGCTCTGGGGGACACCCCCGTGTCACCTTTGTCACCTCGGAGAGCGGCTGAGGGGTGAGGGGGGACATGTCAGTGTCACCTCTGTCACCTCTCGCCCCTCTGGACTGTGAATTGTGGGGTGGGGGGCCCTGGGGGGACAGACGGGGGTCACCGTCTGTCACCCCCCCTGTCCCCTTCTGTCACCCCCCACCCCTCTGGACTGTGAATTGTGGGGTGGGGGGCTCTGGAGGACACCCCAGTGTCACCTTTTGTCACCTCGGAGAGCGGCTGAGGGGCTTTGGGGACACCCTGATGTCACCCTTGTCACCCCCCACCCCTCTGGACTGTGAATTGTGGGGTGGGGGGGCGCTTTGGGGACCCCCCCCCGGTGTCACCTTTGTCACCTCAGACAGCGGCTGAGGGGTGCTGGGGGTGTCACCCCCGTGTCCCCTTCTGTCACCTCCCATAGCGGGGGCGGGGTGGGGGGGGGGGGTCAGTGACCCCCTTGGCGCCCCTCCCCCCGCCCCCCCCCACGGCGGCGGTTTTGGGGTGCGGGGGTCCCGGGCCCCCCCCCCGTTTATCTCTGGCCATCGTGTGGCCGTGCCCAGTAGCTTTGTTCTGGAAAGCTCCGTATAAACTTCTTCCTGCCTTCACTGTGCTGGACCCCCCGAGACCCCCCCAAAAACCCACCCGGGACCCCCCCCAAAAACCCCCCGAGACCCCCCCGAAAACCCACCCGGGACCCTCAAAACCCACCCGGGACCCCCCCAAAAACCACCCGAGACCCCCCCGAACCCCCCGGGAGCCCCAAAACCCCCCGGGACCGTCAAAAAACCCCCCGGGACACCCAAACCCCCCCCCGGGACCCCCAAAACCCACCCGGGACCCCCCCCCCAAAAACCCACCCGGGACCCCCCCAAAACCCCCCGGGACCCCCCCAAAAACCCCCCCGGGACCCCAAAAACCCCACCCGGGACCCCCAAAATTCACCCCGGGACCCCCCCCCCCCAAACAGCGGGAGCCTCCGGGAGCCTTTTTTTGGGGGGAGGGGTGGCAAGGGGGGGGGACACACAAGGGACAGAGGGGACAAACCAGGAGCCCCGAGCGATTTTTGGGGAGGGGGGGTCTCAAATTTGGGGACAGGGTGGGGGGGGCGGGGGGCTTCGGAGAGAGGGGGGGACTTTTGGTGACCCCCCCCCAAAGCCTGCCGGGGGGGTTGATTTTATTTTGTTTTATTTATTTCATTTTATTTTATTTTACTTTATTTTTATTTTATTTTATTTTATCTTTATTTTATCTTATTTTATTTTATTTTATTTTGTTTTATTTTGTTTTCTTTTTATTTTATTTTATTTTATTTTATTTTACTTTATTTTATTTTATTTTATTTTATTTCATTTTTATTTTGTTTTATTTTATTTTGGTTTGGGTTTTTTTTGTTTTATTTTGGTTTATTTTACTTTATTTTATTTTACTTTATTTCACTTTATTTTATTTTATTTTATTTTATTTTATTTTATTTTATTTTATTTTATTTTATTTTATTTTATTTTTCTTTATTTTATTCGAATTGATTTTATTTTATTTTACTTTATTTTATTTTATTTTATTTTATTTTATTTCACTTTATTTTGTTTTATTTTATTTTGGTTCGGTTTTTTTGTTTTATTTTGGTTTTTTTTACTTTATTTCACTTTATTTTATTTTATTTTATTTTAATTTAATTTAATTTATTTTTACTTTATTTTATTTTATTTTATTTTATTTTATTGGGGGGGGGGGGTCTCCATCCCTTGGCTCCGCCCCCAAGGTGACCTGGGCCGAGTCACCGTCACCTCTCTGTGCCTCAGTTTCCCCGGCTGGAAAGCGGGGGTGGGGGTTGAGTTTATTTTATTTTATTTTATTTTATTTTATTTTATTTTGGGGGGGGGCGCACCCCTGGATGCAACACTGAGCCCATCCCCCCCCGGGGGGTCCGGACCCCTCCCCACAGCCCTGGACCCCCCCCTTCCCCTCCCCCACCCCGGTCCGGTTCTGCTCCCCCTGCGCTGGGGGGGGTCGCGGGGGGGTTTGGGGGGGTTTGAGGGGGGGGGTTTGGGGGGGATTTTGGGGATTTTGGGGAGGGGGCTGAGGCGCAAATTAAAGGAGCCTGAACGGAAAGCGTCACCCTGTGCTGGGCCGGGGGCGGGGGGGTCTGGGGGGGGTTGGGGGGGAGTTTGGGGGGCGGCTTTGGGAGGTTTTGGGGGGAGTTTGGGGCGAGTTTTGGGGGGATTTGGAGGGCGGTTTTGGGGAGGTTAGGGCGGGTTTTGGGGGGATTTGGGGGGATTTGGGGGGGCAGTTTAGGGCGGATTTTGGAGGGCAGTTTTAGGAGGTTTAGGGGGATTTGGGGGGGAGTTTAGGGCGGGATTTAGGGGGAATTTGGGGAGGTTTAGGGGGGAGTTTTGGGGGGGAGTTTTGGGAGGTTTGGGGGATTTGGGGGGCAGTTTAGGGCGGGTTTTGGGGGGAGTTTGGGGGGCTGTTTTGGAGGGATTTGGGGGGATCTTGGGCGCGAGTTTGGGGCGGGTTTTGGGGAGATTTAGGGGGCGGCTTTGGGAGGTTTTGGGGGGCTGTTTGGGGAGGTTCTGGGGGGATTTGGTGGGGAGTTTAGGGCGGGTTTTGGGGCGATTTGGGGGGAGTTTGGGGAGGTTTTGGGGGGAGTTTTGGGGGGAGTTTAGGGCGGGTTTTGAGAGGGTTTGGGGACGAGTTTAGGGTGGGTTTTGGGGGGATTTGGAGGGCGGTTTTGGGGGGATTTGGGGAGCAGTTTTGGGAGGTTTTGGGGGGAGTTTTGGGGGGATTTGGGGGGCAGTTTGGGGGGATTTGGGGACGAGTTTAGGGTGGGTTTTGGGGGGATTTGGGGGGCAGTTTGGGGGGTTTAGGGGGGAGTTCAGGGCGGGTTTTGGGGGTTCCCGGGCGGTTTGGGGTCATTTTGGGGGATTTTTGTTTCTTTTCCCCCCCGGGAACTTCGTCGCGGTGACAAAAGCCCGCGGGGGGCGGGGCGGGTTTGGGGACCCCCGACCCTTTTGGGGTGCCCGGGAGGGTTGGGGACACTCCGGGGACGGGGCGGGGGGTGGTGGCCCCGTGGTGGCCCCGTGCGACAATCGGGGGGTGGCGCGAGGCTGTCAATGATTAACGCGCCGTGCCTGGCGGTGGCACTGCTGGTGGCACTGCTGGTGACACTGCTGGTGGCGCTGATGGTGGCACTGCTGGTGGCACTGATGGTGACACTGCTGGTGGCGCTGATGGTGGCACTGCTGGTGGCACTGCTGGTGGCACTGCTGGTGGCACCGCCTGCTGGCACTGCTGGTGACACTGCTGGTGACACTGCTGGTGGCACTGATGGTGACACTGCTGGTGACACTGCTGGTGGCGCTGCTGGTGACACCGCTGGTGACACTGCTGGTGGCACTGCTGGTGGCACTGCTGGTGACACCGCTGGTGGCACTGATGGTGGCACTGCTGGTGGCACTGCTGGTGGCACCGCCCGGTGGCACTGCTGGTGACACTGATGGTGGCACTGCTGGTGACACTGCTGGTGGCGCTGCTGGTGACACTACTGGTGACACTGCTGCTGGCACTGCTGGTGGCACTGATGGTGGCACTGCTGGTGGCACTGCTGGCGGCACCGCCTGGTGGCACTGCTGGTGACACTGCTGGTGACACCGCTGGTGGCACTGATGGTGGCACTGCTGGTGGCACTGCTGGCGGCACCGCCTGGTGGCACTGCTGGTGGCGCTGCTGGTGGCGCTGCTGGTGGCGCTGCTGGTGGCACTGATGGTGACACTGATGGTGGCACTGATGGTGGCACCGCCTGGTGGCGCCGCTGGTGGCGCTGTGGCCCCAGAAGTGTCCCCAAAAGTGTCACCGCGGCCGGACGATCCATCCCGGTCCCGGGGGATCCATCGCGGTTCGACTCCCGGCACGATCCGCCCCGGTGGGATCGCCGACGGTCCCGGTCCCGGTTGGATCATTCCAGGTCCCGGTTGGATCATTCCCGGTCCTGGTTGGATCATTCCAGGTCCCGGTTGGGTCCATCCCGGTCCCGGTTGGGTCCATCTCGGTCCCGGGTCCGGGCTCGGTTCCGATCCGGTCACCCCCGGTCGGTGCCACCTGAGCCCGCGCGGGGCTGTGACGAACGGGGACACCCGGGGGACACCTGAGGGACACCCGGGGGACACCTGAGGGACACCTGAGGGACACCTGAGGGACACCTGGGGGACACCTGAGGGACACCGGGGGACACCTGGGGGACACCTGAGGGACACCTGGGGGACACCTGAGGGACACCTGAGGGACACCTGAGGGACACCTGGGGGACACCTGAGGGACACCGGGGGACACCTGGGGGACACCTGAGGGACACCTGGGGGACACCTGAGGGACACCTGAGGGACACCTGAGGGACACCTGGGGGACACCCGAGGGACACCTGGGGGACACCTGAGGGACACCCGGGGGACACCCGGGGGACACCCGGGGGACACCCGGGGGACACCTGGGGGACACCTGGGGGACACGCGGGGGACACCTGGGGGACACCTGGGGACACCCGGGGGACACCCGAGGGACACCCTGGGGACACCTGAGGGACACCTGGGGGACACCCGGGGGACACCTGGGGGACACCTGAGGGACACCTGAGGGACACCCGAGGGACACCTGAGGGACATCCGGGGGACACCTGGGGGACACCTGGGGACAAATTAAATCCAAATCCAATCCAATCCAATCCAATTAATCGCGGATTTCTCTGGGGCTCCCCAATTATTTATATTATTTGGGGGGGGGGGGCGGGGCCCTCTCTCCCACCTCGGCCCCGCCCCCATCGGGGGGGTGGGGGAGGGGCCCGGGGCTCACCTGGACCCGCCACCCCCTCCCCCTCCCCCCACCTCGGGGTCCCTCCTGTCCCCAAATTCCCCTTTTGTCCCCCCCGGTTTCCCCTCCCCCGCCCCGGTTTAACCCCTGCGTGCCCGGGGGCGGCTCCGGCCGGGCCCCCCCGCCCTGCCCCCCCCGCCCCCCCCGGGGGCGGTCCCGGGGCCGCTCCCGCCGCCCCCGCCGCTCCCGGCTGCCATTTTAAGGTGAACAAAGCGGCGGCGGCGGCGGCGGCAGGTGAGCACGGCCCCCCCCGGTACCGGGCCCGGTATCGGTACCGCGGGGGGAGGGCGGTACCGGAGCGGGAGGGAGAACCGCGGCGGGGGGGGCGGGCGGGTCTCTGCGCTCCGCGTTGCGCATGGGGGAGGTTCCGGTCCGGCGGCCCGGCCCGCGGTTCTGTCCGGTACCGGGACCGGCCACGGCATTGCTGAGAGGTCTCGGTACCGGACTCCAGAACGGGGAGTTCCCCGCGGCAGGTCCGGACCGGGACCGGGACCGGATTTCAGAGCGGTACCGGATCCCCGCCGGCTCCGTACCTGCGCCCGGGTCACCTCCGGTACCGGATTCCAAAGCGGTACCGGCTCCTCACCGGACCCGTACCGGTACCGGATTCCAGAGCGGTACCGGCTCCTTATCGGGTCTGTACCGGTACCGGCCACGGGGTTCCAGAGCGGTACCGGGGTGCCGGGACCGAGACCGGCCACGGCATTCCTGTGCGGTCTCGGTACCGGACTCCAGAACGGGGAGTTCCCCGCGCCAGGTCCGGACCGGGACCGGGACCAGGATCCCAGAGCGGTACCGGATCCCCGCCGGGTCCGTACCTGCGCCCGGGTCACCTCCGGTACCGGATTCCAGGGCGGTACCGGCTCCTCACGGGGTCTGTACCGGTACCGGATTCCAGAGCGGTACCGGTACCAGACTGTAGAGCGGGGAGTTCCCCACGCTAGGTCTGGACCGGGACCGGGACCGGGATCTCAGAGCGGTACCGGGGTGCCGAGACCGGGACCGGCCACGGGGTTCCAGAGCGGTACCGGGCTGCCGGTACCGGGATTCCAAAGCGGGGAATTCCCCGCACCGAGTCCGCACCGGTACCGGATTGCAGAGCGGTACCGGGTCCCCAGCAGGTCCGCACCGGTACCGGTACCGGATTCCAGAGCGGTCCCGGGCCCCCACCTACAGCCAGGTCCCGCCGGTACCGGATCCTAAAGCGGTACCGGGGTCCGCACCGGGGTCCGCACCGGTCCCGGTCCCGGAGCCTTCCCGGGCCCCGCGGGCCCCCCGAGCCCCCGCTCCCCGCTCCGGTCCCGGTGGCACCTCGGGGGTCCCCGGTGGGGCCGAACCGCGGGATCCAAGCGGGCCCGGGGGGTTTGGGATGGAGGGCCCCGGGACCGCCCCCCTGGGCTTTCCCGCAGGGATCCGGGGTTTGGGTTTTTTGGGTTTTTTTTGGGGTCCCCACTTTGATTTTGATGATTTTTTGAGATTCACCCCAACATTTTCCAGCCCTCGCGGCTCTGCCTCCCGTGCCCCCCCTGTGACCATCATTAACTCTAATTATTATTATATTTTATATTTTATTTTTTATGTTTTATGTTTTATTTTTTGTATTTTGTATTTTATTTTATATTTTGTCTTTTATATTTTGTATTGTATATTATTTTATATTTTATATTTTACATTTTATATTTTATATTTTATATTATTTTACATTTTGTATTTTATGTTTTTTGTTATTTTACATTTTATTCTTTACATTTTACTTTTTATTTTTTATTTTTTATATTTTATCCTTCATATTTTATCTTTTGTATTTTATCCTTTATATTTTATCTTTTTTCTTTTATCTTTTATTTTTTATATTTTATCTTTCATATCTTATTTTATTTTTACATTTTATCCTTTATATTTTATTATATTTTTATTATATGTTTTTAATATTTTTATTACATTTTATTATATTTTATTATATATTTTATTATATTTCGTTATATTCCAGTTTTATTCCTTATTTTATTTTAATTTCATTTTATTTTTCATTTCCTTTTAAATTTTTTTTTTAATTTTTATTTCTTGTTTTTTTCGTTGCGATTATTTTGGGTTTTTAATCCTCGCGATCAGCTTAGGGCGGCGCCCTCGGGGCCAGCACGGGGCCCCGCTCCGGCCGCTTTTCCCGCGGGAGAATTCCAACAATTCCCGGCTCATTCCCGGGGTGCTGCGCGGGGAGGGGACAGGGAGGGGACAGGGAGGGGACACCGGGGTGGCGCCGGCCGCTGAGTCACCGTGCCTCAGTTTCCCCACGTCAAAAACCCGCCCGCCACTCCGCCTCCGTGCCTCAGTTTCCCCGCGGAGCTGCGGTGACTCCCAACTCCCGGGGTGGTGACGCCGTGTGCCTCAGTTTCCCTCCCTGTGCCTCAGTTTCCCTCCCTGTGCCTCAGTTTCCCTCCCTGTGCCTCAGTTTCCCTGCGAAACCCAGGTGACCCCCAACTCCCAGAAGTGACTCTGTGCCTCAGTTTCCCTCCCTGTGCCTCAGTTTCCCTGTGAGACCGAGGCGACCCCGACCCCAGGCAGTGACTCCGTGCCTCAGTTTCCCTCCATGTGCCTCAGTTTCCCTGTGAAACCGAGGTGACCCTGATGCCAGGCAGTGACTCTGTGCCTCAGTTTCCCTCCCTGTGCCTCAGTTTCCCTGCAAAACCGAGGTGACCCCGACTCCAGGCAGTGACTCCGTGCCTCAGTTTCCCTCCCTGTGCCTCAGTTTCCCCACACAAAACCCGCGCTGCCTCCCTCTGGGCGGTACCAGTGACCTGTCCCCCGCTGTCCCCCGCTGTCCCCGCTGTCCCCCCGCAGGGATGCTGAGCAAGAAGCCCTACGACAGCCCCTCCAGCGCCTACGGCCCCCCCGCCACCACCGCCTTCAGCTACACCTTCGACCCGCGCTCGCCGCCGCCCGGCTCCTACTGCCCCGAGGAGAGCCCGCAGCTCTTCTACCGCTGGAGCTCGCCGCCGGGGCTGCTGCGGGGGCTGCAGGGAGCCACCCTGCTGCTCTGCGTCGCCCTCTTCGCCTGCGTGGCCTCCACGCTGGCCTGGGACTACGGCTACTACGGCCTCTACGGCCTCAACGGCCTCAACGGCTACTACGGCTCCGGTTACTACGGCTCCGGCTACGGTGGCTACTACGGTGGCTACTACGGCGCGGCCACCAACCCGCGGGCGGCCAACGGCTTCATGATGGCGGCGGCCGTGCTTTGCTTCCTGGCCCAGCTGGGTTTGTTGGTGGCCGGGCTGAGCAAGGCCAGCGGTTCGAGGTCGCGCCGGTTCTACCTGCTGGTGCTGGTGGCCAGCGCGGCGCTGGCGCTGCTGGTGTTGGTGGCCAGCATCGTCTACGTGGTGGCCGTCAGCCCGCAGGCGCAGATGGGGAGCGGGGGCTACTACTACAGCCCGCTGCTGGCCATGTGCAGCCAGGTGTACAGCGGGGCCGCCGTGCTCAACCAGTACCTGTACCACTACTGCACCGTGGAGCCGCAGGAGGTGGGCGCTGCGGGAGGGGATGGGGGGGTCTGAAGGGGAGGGAGGGGTCAAGGAGAGACCACCCACCCCAAGAGGTGAGGGAGGGACCCTCAGGAAATGCAGAGACCTTCAGGAAAGGAGGGAGAGACCCCGAAAGGTGAGGGAGGGACCAAGAGAGGGACCCTCAGGAAAAGAGGGAGAGACCCTCAGGAGGTGAGGGAGGGACCCGCAGGAAATGGAGAGACCCCCAGGAAAGGAGGGAGGGACCCCCAGGAGGTGAGGGAGGGACCCCGAAAGGTGAGGGAGAGACCCCCAAGAAATGAGGGAGGGACCCTGAAAGGTGAGGGAGGGACTGAGGGAGAGACCCCCAGGAAAGGAGGGAGGGACCCCCAGGAGGTAAGGAAGAGACCCCGAGGAAATGAGGGAAAGACCCTCAGGAAAGGAGGGAGAGACCCCGAAAGGTGAGGGAGGGACCAAGAGAGGGACCCCCAGGAAATGGAGAGACCCCCAGGAAAGGAGGGAGAGACCCCAAAAGGTGAGGGAGGGACTGAGGGAGAGACCCCCAGGAAATAAGGGAAGGACCCCCAGGAGGTGAGGGAGGGACCCCCAGGAAATGAGGGAGAGAGCCTGAAAGGTGAGGGAGGGACCAAGGGAGAGACCCTCAGGAAATGGAGAGACCCCCCAGGACATGAGGGAAGGACCCCCAGGAAATGAGGGAGAGAGACCCAAGGAAAGGAGGGAGGGATCCTCAGGAAATGGAGGGACCCCCAGGAGGTGAGGGAGGGGTTCCCAGGAAAGGAGGGAGAGACCCTCAGGAAATAAGGGAGGAACCCCAAAAGGTGAGGGAGGGACCAAGGGAGAGACCCCCACAGACAGGTTTCAGATTTGGGAAGGAAGGGAAGGGTTTGGGATCGGGGAAGGTTCGGGATCGGGGAAGGTTTGGGATCGGGGAAGGTTTGGGATCGGGGAAGGTTCGGGATCGGGGAAGGTTCGGGAAGCGCAGCGAATCTTTGGGATCGGGCTCATCCCCCAGGGTGGGGGAGGGCCGGCCCCGGAGCCTTTGGCTCTCGGGGATTTGGGGCCAAATCCGTGCCGGAGGGGATTTGGGGGAGGGGCAGCGGCTCCCGCCCGGCCGCGGGGCTTTTCCCGCGGGATCGATGGGATTTCCCGCGGGATCGATGGGATTTGGGAGCCCGGGCCCGGAGCCCGTCTGCCTGGGGGCGAGCGGGGTTCGTGCGACAACCGGGACAATCCGGGACTGTGGGAAAACCGGGACAATCCCGGGCTGGGAAGAACCAGGACAGTCCAGGACTGTGGGAAGAACCGGGACAGTCCGGGAATGTGGGAAAACCGGGACAATCCGGGAATGTGGGAAAACCGGGACAATCCGGGACTGTGGGAAGAACCGGGACAATCCCGGGTTGGAAAGAACCAGGACAGTCGGGGACTGTGGGAAGAACCGGGACAATCCCGGGCTGCAGGAAATCCCGGGATAATCCCTCCAGCCGCTCCCGGGAGTTTCGGGGAGGGGACGAGCCCCGGCCCCGCCGCCGGTTCCCGGTTTCGGGAACTTTGCTCTCCCGGCTGTAAAAACCTCGCGGAGCGGAGCTGGGCCGGGGAAAACCAGGGAAAGGTTTGGGATCGGGGAGGGTTTTGGGGTTAGGGAAGGATTGGGATTGGGAAAGGTTTTGGGGTTGGGGAAGGTTTGGGACTGGGGAAGGTTTTAGGATTGGAGAGGGTTTGGGATCGGGGAAGGGTTTGGGGTTGGGAACAGACAAGGAAGTGTTTGGGATTTGGGGACGGGCAGGGAAATGTTTGGGATTTGGGGATCAGCCCCGCCCCCTGGCTCCCCTCCCCCTGCTCTGCCCCAAACCGCAGCGATCCCAAATCATTCCCGAGATCCCGATCCCTAAAAACTGGCAGGGATCAGGAGCGCCGGGGCCGCGATCCCGAACCGCTCCCGGTCCCGTTTCCCGGTCCCGTTTCCCGGTCCCGTTTCCCGGTCCCGTTTCCCGGTCCCGTTTCCCGGTGCCGGTGCCGGTCCGGGTCGGTCCCTGCCCGCGGCCGCTCCCGCTCGGGGCTGGAATGCGGCGCTTCCAGCCCGGCCGGACGGGCCCGGGAGCGCCCGGAGCCACCCGGGACTGACCCGGGACTGACCCGGGACTGACCCGGGGGGGGGCACCGGCACCCCCCAAATCCGGCCCGGCATTCCCAAACCCCAAACCCCAAACCTTTCCTGACCTTCCCAAATCCCAAAAACTTCCTAAATCCTGAACCTTCCCCATCCCTCCCAAATCCCAAACTTTGTCCTGTCCTTTCCAAGTCCCAAATCCCCCCTGTTCTTCCCAAATCCCCCATTTTTCCTGCCCTTCCCAAATCCCAAACCTTCCCCATCCTTCCTAAATCCCAAACTTTCCTCCTTGTCCCCAAACCCCAAACTTTTCCCTGTCCTTTCCAAATGGGAAAATTGGGAGATTCGGAAAGGACGGGAGAGGTTTGGGATTTGGGAAGGGCAGGAAAAATTGGGGATTTGGGAAATTTTGGGATTCAGGAAGGACAAGAAAAACTTTGGGATTTGGGAAGGTTTGGGATTCAGGAAAAGTTTGGGATTTGGGAAGGTTCTGGGATTCAGGAAGGACAAGGGAAAACTTTGGGACTTGGGAAGTTTTGGGATTTTGGAAGGACAAGGAAAATTTGGGATTTGGGAAGGTTTGGGATTCAGGAAGGACAAGCGAAAACGTTGGGATTTGGGAAGGTTTGGGGTTCGGGAAAACTTTGGGATTTGGGAAGGTTTGGAATTCATGAAGGACAAGGAAAACTTTGGGAAGGTTTGGGATTCAGGAAGGATGGAAAACTTTGGGATTTGGGATTCAGGAAGGACAAGGGAACGATTTGGAATCGGGAAGGTTTTAGGATTTGGGAATCACAAAGAATCTTTGGGGCCCACCCAACACCATGAGGACTTCAGGAGGGAAAACCCCCAATCCCCGGGAATTCCCAAATCCCAAATTTCCCCCCCAGGCCGTGGCCATCGCCTGCGGGTTCCTGGTGGTGCTGCTGCTCTGCCTCATCTGCCTCTTCGCCCACAAAACCCGGAGCAAGATCTGGAAATACGGGAAACACAACATTTACTGGGATCGCATCCCGGCCGGCCCCGAGGGGCCCGACGTCGAGGAGTGGGTGAGTCCCAGGATTTGGGGGATTTTTGGGAATCTTGGGATCCAGGAGATCCTTCCCAGCCCTTTTCCCTGGAGTTAAAGGAGTGGGTGAGCCCCAGGATTTTGGGGATTTTTGGGAATCTTGGGAATCTTGGGATCCCTCGGGATTTTTGGGAATGGTGGGTTCCAGGAGATCCTTCCCGGCCCTTTTCCCTGGAGTTGAAGGAGTGGATGGGTGCCAGGATTTGGGGGATTTTTGGGAATCTTGGGATCCAGGAGATCCTTCCTGGCCTTTTTCCCAGATTTGAAGGAGTGGGTGAGCCCGAGATTTTTTTTTGGGAATGTTGAGAATGGGATCCAGTGTGGAGTTCCTGTTGGAATAGGATTGCAACAGGAAAAGGGGAGAGGAGTGAGTGAGTCCCAAGATGTTTGGGATGTTTGGGAATGTTGGGAATGGGTTCTGGGAGATCCTTCCCGGCCCTTTTCCCGAATTTGAAGGAGTGGATGAGTCCCAGGATTTGGGGGATTTTTGGGAATCTTGGGATCCAGGAGATCCTGCCTCGCCTTTTTCCTGGATTTGAAGGAGTGGATGGGTGCCAGGATTTGGGGTTTTTTTGGGAATGTTGGGAATGGGTTCCAGGAGATCCTTCCTGGTCCTTTCCCAGATTTGAACGAGTGGGTGAGTCCCGAGATGTTTAGGATTTTTGGGAATATTAGGAATGGGATCTGGGAGATCCTTCCTGGCCCTTTCCCTGGAGTTGGAGGAGAGTGGGTGGGTCCCAGGATTTGGGGGATTTTTGGGAATGTTGGGAACGGGACCCAGGAGACCCTTCCCGACCCTTTATCCCGTGGGGTTGGAAATTCCCGGATTTGGGAATCCGGGGAGGGGTTTGGGGGATTTATGGGGATTCGGGGACACCAGGAGGGCTCGGGGACCCCAAAGGCTTTGGGGACATTGGGGGCGGTTTGGGGGAATTTACAGGAGATTTGGGGGCTGGGGGCACAGCCAGGTGGCAGTGGCAGGTGACAGAGGTGACACGGGTGACACGGGTGACACAGGTGACACAGGTGACACGGGTGACACGGGTGACACGGCGGTGGCCCCGCGCGGTTTCGGTCTGGCCAATGATTAACCGGGCAGGTGGCACCGGGAAAACCCGGCCCCGGCGGCGCCAGCAGCTGCTGGCACCTGGACGGGGACCTTGGGGACATCCCGGTGTCCCCAGCGCCGCCCCGCCCCGCCCCGGGATGGTGTCACCTCCGGTGCTGGCCCGGGGGGAGGGGGCGGGGAGGGTCGGGAGAGTGGCTTTGGGGACATCCCTGTGGCTTTGGGGACATTCCTGTCCCCCGTCCCCATCCCTGTCCCTTGTCCTCGTCCCCATCCCCGTCCCCTGTCCCCGTCCCCTGTCCCCTGTCCCCGTCCCCTGTCCCCGTCCCCTGTCCCCGTCCCCTGTCCCCATCCCCTGTCCCTGTCCCCATCCCCTGTCCCCGTCCCCTGTCCCAGTCTCCTGTCCCTTGTCCTTGTCCCCTGTCCCCTGTCCCCATCCCCTGTCCCCGTCCCCTGTCCCCGTCCCCTGTCCCTGTCCCCATCCCTGTCCCTGTCCCCATCCCCTGTCCCCTGTCCCCATCCCCTGTCCCTTGTCCCTTGTCCCCTGTCCCTGTCCCCGTCCCTGTCCCCACCCCGCCGCTCCCAACCCCCATTCCCCCAGCCCCTCCCTCCCTTTGTTGGGCTTTTTTATTTCATTTCATTTTTATTTATTTTGATTTCTTTTTCGATTCTTTTTTGATCCCCTCGGGCTTTTATTTGCTCCCAGCCCCTCCCTGGCCGAGCATTTCCTGTCCCCTTTGAGGAGGGGGGGCGACACTGCCACCACCCCCCGAGTGCCACCACCCCCCGAGTGCCACCACCCCCGAGTGCCACCCCCCGAGTGCCACCCCCCGGGGCTGTCCCCCCCTTTATGGGGACACCCCAAAGGCCACCAGGGTTTGTGGCGGGGGTGGGGGGGGCACAGCCGGTGGCCCCCCGGGGAGGGGACAGGGCGGACGTGGCGTGTCCGGCCGGATGTCCCCAAGGCCACCGAGGCGGCGGCACCGGCGTCCGGCGCAGACAAAGGGCCGGAAGGAAGGGGACAGGGGACAGGGGACAGGGCACAGGCGGATGTCCCTTGGCCCTCTGGGGGGCCGCCCCAAAGGGTCTGGGGTCACGGGGGCGTCGCGCTGAGGGTGTCACCGCCCCCGAGCCCTGTCCCTGTGTGTCACTGTGTCCCTGTGTCCCTCTGTCCCCGTGTCCCCCTGTGTCCCCCTGTGTCCCCCTCTGTCCCCCCTGTCCCCGTGTCCCTCTGTCCCCGTGTCCCCCCCTGTCCCCCTGTCCCCCTGTCCCCCTGTCCCCCTGTCCCTCTGTCCCTCTGTCCCCGTGTCCCTCTGTCCCCGTGTCCCTCTGTCCCCGTGTCCCGCTGTCCCCGTGTCTCTCTGTCCCCGTGTCTCTCTGTCCCCGTGTCCCCGTGTCCCTCTGTCCCCGTGTCCCTCTGTCCCCGTGTCCCTCTGTCCCCGTGTCCCGCTGTCCCCGTGTCTCTCTGTCCCCGTGTCCCCGTGTCCCCCTGTCCCCCTGTCCCCCTGTCCCCCTGTCCCTCTGTTCCTGTCTCTCCATGGGGTTTCTGGGGTTTGAGGTTTCGGGGTTTTTGGAGCTGTCCCAGGAGGGTTTGAGGGACCCCAGCCCCCGTTTCCATGGATTTTCTGCGGCATTTCTCGGGGAATTCTTGGGGAATTCTCAGGGAATGTTCGAGGATTTATCGGGGAATTTTTGGGGCAAATTTTCAGGGAACTTTCCGGGGATTTCTCAGTGAATTTTCGAGGATTTCTTGGGGAATTTTTGTGGCTTTCTTAGTGCATTTTCAAGGATTTCTTTGAGAATTTTTGGGGCAATTTTTCAGGGAACTTTCTGGGGATTTCTCGGTGAATTTTCAGCGATTTCTCGGAGAATTTTTGGGGCAAATTTTCAGGGAATTCTCAGGGATTTCTCGGGGAATTTTTGGGGCAAATTTTCAGGGAACTTTCGGGGATTTCTCGGTGAATTTTCAAGGACTTCTTGGGGTTGGGATTTTCGGGCATCTCTCCAGCCACCCCTCCGGGGATTTTTCGGGCAGCGTTCAGGGGATTTCGGGGCATTTCTCGCGGCCGGGAGTTTTTCCCCCCAAATCCTCAATCCCAAATCCCCAATCCCAAATCCCCAATCCCAAATCCCCAAATCCCAAATCCCCAACCCCAGGTGAAGAACGTCTCGGGCGGCTCCAGCCTTCCCGACGAGGCCGCCACCGTCGCCTACTCGGAGAAGGGCGGGACCCCCGGCCCCGCGCCCCCCTACAGCCCCCCCGCCTACTGCGACCCCCCCCAGGACGGCTGGAAAAGGTGGGGAGGGGGCGGGAAAGGGGGGGGGAGGGGTCGGGAAATGTGGGGAGGGGTCGGGAGGGGATTTAAGGGGTCGGGAAAGGTGAGGAAGGGATGAGAAATGTGGGGAGGGGTCGGGAAAAGATCGGGGGGTTGGGAAAGGATGGGGGGTGGGGGGTTGGGAAGTGTGGGGAGGGGTCGGGAAGGGATTGAAGGGGTTGGGAGTGGGGTGGGAAAGGGATGAGAAATGTGGGGGGGGGCTCGGGAAATGTGGGGAGGGGTCGGGAAGGGATTGAAGGGGTCGGGAAGGGGGGTGGGAAAGGTGAGGAGGGGTCGGGAAAAGATTGGAGGAGTGGAAAAGGATGGGGTGGGGTTGTCGAGAAATGTGGGGAGGGGTCGGGAAAGAATGGGGGGGTCGGGAAGTGTGGGGAGGGGTCGGGAAGGGATTGAAGGGGTCGGGAGGGGGGTGGGAAAGGTGGGGAAGGGATAGGAAATGTGGGGAGGGGTCGGGAAAGAATGGGGGGGTCGGGAAATGTGGGGAGGGGTCGGGAGGGGATTTAAGGGGTCGGGAAGGGGATGGGAAAGGGATGGAAAATGTGGGGAGGGGTCAGGAAAGGATGGGGGGGTCAGGAAATGTGGGGAGGGGTCAGGAAGGGATTGAAGGGGTCGGGAGGGGGGTGGGAAAGGTGGGGAAGGGATAGGAAATGTGGGGAGGGGTCAGCAGAGGGGTGGGGAAAGGAGGAAATCCCCGTGTCCCCGATGTCCCCGTGTCTCACACCCGATGTCCCCGTGTCCCCCTCAGCGACCCCCCCGAGGACCCCCCCAGCCCCTTGGAGGAGCAGGAGCCCCCCCTGAAGCCCCCCGCCCGCCGGGGCCGCCGGGGCCGGCGCCCGGCCCAGCCTGAGGGCCCCCAGCACTCCCCGGGGGACACCGAGCACACCACGGCCGCAGAGTCCGGCGACGAGCGCGACATGGAGCGCTGGCAGAGGTGACACCGCGGGGACACCGCGGGGACACCGGGGGTGGCACCCAGGCTGACCACGTAACCCCCAGTCGGGGGACCTTGGGACCCCTTGGGGACACTTTGGGGACCCCTTGGGGACACTTTGGTGACACTTTGGTGCCCCCTGGGTGTCCCCTCAGTGACCCCTGGGTGCCCCCTTTGCTGACCCCTGGGTGACCCCTCAGTAACACTTGGTGACCCCTTAGGGACACTTTGGTGACACTTGGTGACCCCTTGGTGGTACTTTGGTGACCCCTTGGGGACCCCTTGGGGACACTTTGGTGACACTTCGGGGTCCCCTTGGGGATACTTTGGGATCCTCTTGGTGATCCCTTGGGGACCCCTTAGTGACCCCTCAGGGACACTTTGGTGACACTTTGGGGTCCCCTTGATGACCTCTTGGGGATACTTTGGGGTCCCCTTGGTGCCCCCTTTGGTGACCCTTCGGTGACACTTTGGGGACACTTTGGGGTCCCCTTGGCGACCCCTTGGGATACTTTGGGGTTCTCTTGGTGCCCCCTTTGCTGACCCCTTGATGACACTTCAGTGACCCCTTGGGGACCCCTTGGGGACCCCTCAGTGACACTTTGGTGACCCTTTGGGGACCCCTTGGTGACCCCTTAGTGACCCCTCAGGGACACTTTGGGGTCCCCTTGGGGGCACTTCAGTGACCCCTCGGTGCCCCCTTTGCTGACCCCTGGGTGACCCCTCAGTGCTCCCTCGGTAACACTTGGTGACCCCTTAGGGACACTTTGGGGTCCCCTTGGCGACCCCTTGGGGACACTTTGAGGTCTCCTTTGGTGCCCCCTCGGTGCCCCTTTGGTGACCCCTTGGTGACACTTCGGTGACACTTTGGGGTCCCCTTTGCGACCCCTTGGGGATACTTTGGGGTTCTCTTGGGGACACTTTGGTGACCCTTTGGTGACACTTTGGTGCCCCCTGGGTGCCCCCTCAGTGACCCCTCGGTGCCCCCTTGGTGCCCCCTCAGTAACACTTGGTGACCCCTTAGGGACACTTTGGTGACAGTTTGGTGACGATTTGGGGACCCCTTGGGGACACTTTGGTGACCCCTTCAGGACACTTTGGTGACACTTCAGGGTCCCCTTGGGGATACTTTGGGATCCTCTTGGTGACCCCTTGGTGACCCCTTGGGGACACTTCAGTGACCCTTTGGTGACAGTTTGGTGACCCCTTGGATTCCCCTTGGGGATACTTTGGTGACCCCTTGGTGACCCTTAGTGACCCCTCAGGGACACTTTGGGGACACCTTGGGGTCCCTTGGCAACACTTCGGGGTCCCCTTGGGGGCACTTCAGTGACCCCTCGGTGCCCCCTCAGTGACCCCTTGGTGCGCCCTTGGTGCCCCCTTTGGTGACCCCTTGGAGACACTTTGGGGTTCTCTTGGGGACCCTTTGGTGCCCCTTCGGTGACCCCTTGGTGACCCTTTGGGGCCCCCTTGGTGCCCCTTCGGTGACCCCTCAGTGCCCCCTCTGCTGACCCCTGGGTGACCCCTCGATGACCCCCCCCGTGTCCCCCAGGCTGTTCCCGGCCCTGCGCTCCCCCGGCGAGCGGCAGAGGTACAAGGAGGAGTTTGGGGCGGGGCTGCGGCGCTACCGCGAGCTCTGCGCGCACATGGACGGCGTCAGCCGGCGCCTGGCACAGCTGGAGCAGCAGCTGGAGCTCGAGCCCGAGGACAGCGCCCGCCACCAGGTCCTGGACACAAAGCTTGGCTTCCCCCCCTTTTTTTTCCATTTTTCCCCCTTTTTTTCCCTGTTTTTTCACCCCTTTTCCTCATTTTTTTACCCTTTTCTGGCACTTTTTTCCTTATTTTTTACCCCCTTTTTTTTGGTCTTTTTTCCCCTTTTTCCCCCCTTTTTTTTCTGTTTTTCCCTCCCTTTCCCCTCCTTTTCTCCTGGTTTTTCACCCCTTTTCCCCATTTTTTCACCTTTTTCCACCCCCTCAACCACCACCTGGCCCAGCTGGAGCAGGAGCCCGAGGACAGCGCCCGCCACCAGGTCCTGGACACACACTTTGGCTTCCCCACCTTTTTTTCCCATTTTTTCCCCTTTTTTTTCCGTGCTTTTTCACCCCTTTCCTCATTTTTTCACCCTTTTCTGGCACTTTTTTCCTTATTTTTTACCCCCTTTTTTTTCGTTTTTTTTCCCCCTTTTCCCGCCCTTTTTTTTTCTGGTTTTTCCCTCACTTTCCCCTCCTTTTT